>QLTV01002110.1:105435-159024 GCA_003457575.1 Thermophis baileyi | reverse complement strand
CATGTTACACCAATCCTCCGCGAGCTGCACTGGCTCCCCATTGGTCTCCGGGCTCAATTCGAGGTGTTGGTCATTACCTTTATATGGCTCAATGGCTCAGGGCCAGGTTATCTTCGAGACCGCCTTCTGCCACATAGCTCCCAGCGACCGGTAAGATCCCACAGGGTTGGGCTCCTCCAGGTCCCGTCAGCTAAACAGTGCCGGCTGGCGGGGGAGGGCCTTGACGGAGGGCCTTCTCTGTGGCTCCCCCGGCCCTCTCGAACCAGTTACCTCCTGAGGTCCGGACCACCCCCACCCTGCTGGCCTTCCGGAAAGCGGTGAAGACCTGGCTCTTCCGGCAGGCTTGGGGCCGTTGATCTCGCCTCTGTAATTGGCGAGGTCCGGCCATGAAACGGTATGCATGAGTTTTTTAACTGTTTTTAATTGTTTTTATTATGGTTTTTTTAACGGTTTTTTATATTGTTGTGAGCCGCCCAGAGTCCCTTGGGAGTTGGGCGGCATACAAATTTAATAAATAAATAAATAAATAAATAAATAAGATTGTTGTGGGGGAAATAGTAGGAGGAAAATGGTTGGATAGGTTTGCTGCCTTGAGTTATTTGTAAAAATAATAAAGGTGGGATTCAAATAAATAAACAAAGTACAGGTAGTCCCTGATTCACAACCATTTGTTTAGTGACTGTTTGAAGTTAGAATGTCACTGAAAAAAGTGACTTATGACTGTTTTTCACACAACTGTTGCACCCTGTGGTCATATGATCAGAATTTGGAAGGTTGGCAATTGGCATGTATTTATGATGGTTGCAGTGTCCAGGGGTCATGTTATCACTTTTTGCAACCTTCTGACAAAGTCAATGGGGAAGCTGGATTCACTTAACAACCATGTTACTAACTTAACAACTGAAGTGATTCACTTAACAACTGTGGCAAGAAATGTAGTTAAATGGGGCAAAATTCACTTAATAACTGTCTTGCTTAGCAACAGAAATTTTGGGCTCAATTGTAGCTGTAAGTTGAGGACTACCTATACATTGTAGGTAGACCTTTGCTGTTAAGTTGTAGCTTCTTTTAAAAGTTACACCCTAAAGGTTAACTCCCTAATCTGTTGCTTCTTTTAAATAGTCATTTCTTGTCATTAAGCAATGATCAAAATATTTTGATGAATCATACAATTCCTCCTGCACACATATTTTTGGGAGGCTTATGGAGAGATTTGGCAAGCAGCCTTGTCTCATCCTCCCCTCTCCAGAAAGATAGTTTAGAGCTTCCAAAAGTCTATATTAGTCCAGAAACCAGCTTGAATGCATGTGCTGATTCTTTATTTAAAAAAAAAAAAAGAAATCTTCAGAAGAAATGTTCAATTTTTTTTAAATGTAATAATGAATTTGATGATTAATGCTGTGCTCATTTTCTTCTGAAGGGCTTCTGTATTCAGTACTGAACAATGCATTTAAGCATTGTATATCCTGTAATTGGAAGTGACCTTGGCAAGTCAGATTGTATATAAGTTACTATTAGCATTTCCATGAATATTGTTTCAGGGGCACATTGAACAATTAGTAAAGCGAATAAAGGATATTCAGATATGCCACTTAGGGACTGTAATTTTCATGCCACTTGGACACTTTGACCTTCTAGTTTATTATGATTCAGGAAAAATGTCAATACTTCTCAGCTTCTCCAAGCCTTGTGGAATTTTAATGAGTTATTGAGTGAAGCAGTTAAGCCTCCAGTACCAGATACCTTTCCTTTCAGTCCACAGTGGTGAAAATAAAGGTTTAACTACACTTGTCAGGAAAAATATATATATATTTCATTTTTAAACATGTGAAGCTATTGATTTATGTCATTTGATATATCAAATCAATATGGGCTTCAGTTAGATTAGAATGTCTGTCTTCTATACTGAAGCTTTTTGAAACAATGGCAATGAGAAGCTGCAAGAGAGTTAAAGCAAACAATAACCATTGTTTTGATTCTGTTTTTTTACATCATCCTTTGTGATGCTCTAACTAACGCTTATTATAATTAGCAGTACACAATAATCTTCTAATTGTCAGAAATTATGCTAATGATTGGAGACTGACAATGTCAGTCAACTCAGTTGTATATTTAAAAATAATGCTGTTCAAGAACAACCCAACAGCTTTGTCAGATTCTTATTTTAAAATATTGATTTGGGGAGTGTTTCACCCCAATTTATTCCATCTCCATGAGCATTATTTATGAACTCTGTACATCCACTGCTCATAATATGCTATAAAAATACCATAAATGCTATAATAAAACATATTCTGGCATTCAAAGTTCTAATCTTAGAAGCTGAATGCCCTCTTTACCAGTCAGCCTTTCCCATGTTGATCTGGAATGGCTGAAAATGAATTGCAACCAAATTTGGCTAAACAGTTACCGCCTGCTTCCAGACCTTTTAGTTTGACATAAGAAGTTGCTGAAATGGACTTCTGATTGTGTCAGGTGGTCCTTGCATGTTCCTTCCATGATAGATATTTGAATGCCTTATCAGGGCTTGATTATAGCAAGTATTGTTGCAAGATAGCATTATTTAGCCATTTGCTTAACATTTTCTGCAATAACTGCTGTAAATTGTTTGCTCCTTAAAAAGACTTGCAGTGCGCTATTATGGATTCATCTTTGAAAAAACAAAAGTCCCACTTCTAAACTGAATGAACAAAAGATAATCTTTCCGGTGTATGCTAGCATTGCAACTTTAAATATCCACAGGCTTATGGGTTTGTGTTTTGCTAATTAATTATTGATGACAATGAAAAAAATAGTAGTAATTTATGTTGGAAGAGGGATACAAAAATACCAGCCAATGGCCTGCCATTATTAATAAGAATAACATGAAATAACAGATTAAATTAACATGGTAGGTTGCATAAGAGGCTTAAAAAACACTATATTATTATCTAAAACCTGATAATGTGGAATCTTTTCAAAAAGCGTCTTCTGTGATTTCACTGTTCAGTTCTCCCATTAAAGGTCTTTTATACCTTCAATGGGAGACCTGTACCTTATATATTAATATATACCATATCTATCTATCATCTATCTATCTATCTATCTATCTATCTATCTATCTATCTATCTATCTATCTATCTATCTATCTATCTATCTATCTATCTATCTATCTATCTATTTATCATCTATATATCTACAACACACGCACACGCACATGCACATGCACATACACACACACACAAACACACACACACACCTTATTTTTATTTATTTATTTATTTATTTGTTTGTCAAACATGTACAAGATAGCAGGTATAGGTATAAACATAAACATAATCAAAGTGAATACAGATAGATGAGGACAATAGGACAGTAGGACAGGGACGGTAGGCACGCTGGTGCGCTTATGCACGCCCCTTACAGACCTCTTAGGAATGGGGTGAGGTCGACAGTAGACAGTCTAAGGTTAAAGTTTTATATATTAAGATGAAATCAACAGATGTAGTCTTGCACATTTCCATGAATGCCACACTGTGGAACATGTCTTCATTCAATATATCTTCCTTGACATAAACTCATCGATGCTTGTTGGATATACTGTAATGCTCAGTTACCATAAAAGAAAAGTTTCCTCCGGTGATTCTGCTCGATTATTCATGCTTGGAATTTTTTTCCTTCTTTTTCAGTGCTTTATGGGCAAGATGGGCTCCATGCGTCATGTGAAAAAAAGTATTGTGAACGGGGAAGTCAATGTATTGTGAACAAGGAGACTAATCAACCTGAATGTAGATGCATAGATGATTGCAAACCCAGTTACATGCCAGTGTGTGGATCAGATGGCAAATTCTATGAAAATCATTGTGAACTGCATCGAGCTTCATGCTTGCAAAAGAAGAAAATTTACATTATTCACAACAAAGACTGCTTCTTCAAAGGTAAGGCGCTTTTCTGTTTAGAAAATTTCTGCCATTTTTCTGTGTTGTATTTCATACGGTGCATGATTCCATTAAGCCCAAAGGCTGAAAAGAAACATATTCATCCATAAGTATTAGAATTAGTAGTTAATTAACTTGCATATATTGTATAGTAATAATATGAATAACAAGTAGTGTTTTTTTAATTATTTTTCTATAAAGTACTGAAGAAAAGCAGTGTAATCAATTCTTATACATATACTACACACACACACACACACACAGAGAGAGAGAGAGAGAGAGAGAGAAATTAAAAGTATATGTATCTGTCTACACAGAATATAAAAGTATATGTATATTTCCTTTGAAGATAACCATGAAGGTATCGTTATTTTTCCTGTAATCATGTCAACTTTTAGAACTCTACATTTCTTTCTTTTCTCTAATTATGATGCTCAGAACAAATTGATTACATTTTTCTATACTTAGTCTAAGAGTGTATTTATAACAGAAGCTGGACAAAGGCAAGTTTTTTCCTGTTTTATAGGATTACGAGTTTAATTTGGCTGAGTTCTGGTTCAAACTGGGGCAGTTGAAGCTATTCTGTGTGTGTGTGTGTGTGTGTGTGTGTGTGTGTGTGTGTGTGTGTGTGTGTGTCCACACGTGCGCGCGCACACACACGCATGTGTATGTGTGAGTGAAAAGTAGTTCCCTCTGAAATATTGACAATTCCCAAGTTCATGAGCAATTTGTTGCTTTGGGGGAATCCAGAAGAATAGCAAGTCTCTCTGGGAAATAAGGCTGTGTTGATTTCACTTTTTCATATAAAAGGGTAGACAACAAGAATTAAATAGACTACTTTATAGTCTCGGGGTCTTTAGTTCCAGTGTTTTGGGAACGAATATTGAATGTTGCTGCAATCTGTTTTCTGCACAATGGGCTGGAACATTCAAAGAACTTTGACAGTGTTGGAGGCAGGGATCAGTTGTTTCCTATATAGCTGAATGCAGTATAGGAATATGCCTAAAAATGTGGAAGCATAGTTACTATTAACATGCAGTTGTTTAGAAAGCTGAAATACGAAAACAATGAATATGGCAATTAGAGAAATTTGGAAAGCCTTCCAGTTGACTCTTTCTGCTATTTTTTCCTTGCTGCAAACTTATTAATAAGCCCCCCAAAATGATTGACTCATTAGATCTACAATTAAGCAAGGGAAGACAATCCTCTAACATTTCTACCTGCTTCTGTTGTAAATGTTGTTATAGTTTTTCAGCCATCATGGGCTTCTCTAAACCACTGCCTGAGCATTTGAAAATGAAAAGAATTCACTCTTACAAAGCAGAGGAAGTCTATATATAATCTCTAAATGTATCCAGCTGGCAATTTCAGCTGTGTAAAAAAGTATTAAGAAATTGAAGTTAGATGGAACTGTTGAAGTCAAAGGAAGTTCTGGAAAACCATGAAAAACCTTTGCTAGAACTGTCTGAAAGGTCAGATCTGCAAAATGATCACTACAAATTACCTACTTAGACCTTTAGCAGACACTGGTGGTGTAGTAGTTTACAGTACAATGCTGCTTATACAATAATGGCTGTAATGGAAGAGTCACCACAAGGAATGCTTTTGTCCACTATTATGAGTCACTATCTAACATATGTCAAAAACCGAACCAACAACCTCCCTCCCCACACAGACACACACACACAAACAAACAAATACACAACTTGATAAAATCAGCATCTTGATCATCCTGAAAATTTTTGAACAAAGTATTTGGGCCTGATGAAACAAAACTGAGCTGTCCAGCGATAACACATAGAATACATTTCACACATTTAAAGAAAGTATTACTAAACTCAGGGACAGCTCTACTGTGCTTTGGGATAGTGTGGCAACCAATGGCCTAAGAAATATTGTATGGATAGAGGGAAGAATGGATCCAACTAATTATAAAACCTAATGTTCCATAATCAGTGAAGAAATTGAAGCTGAAAAAAGATTGACTTAGTTCAGCAAGTTTTAAATATACCTCCAGCTCAACCATGAGGAATTTACTGAAAAGGGAAGTTAGAAGTTTTGGGAAGGGCTTCCCAGACTGACTAAAAGTTTTAGAGTCCAATATTCTTGTAGGGTCCAATATCTCTGATATCCTTATGGTTGGATTCATTAACTTATACAATGGCTGGCACTTACAAATATTTATTTCAAATACTATAGCCTGTGTCTGCATGATCTAATTGAATATAGCATTTGTTGATTTGGGAATGCTGAAAAAATAATAAGACGAAAAAACCCCCAACTCAGATTGAAATAATAATTACCAAAATCTTTAAAGGAAATACTTCAGGATCTAAACAGAGACCAGGTACATGCAAAATAGACTAACAAAGATAATTAAAAGAACAAAGAATTTATAGAACTTATCAGAGTCCAATATGTAGTTTTACAACTTCGTTTGGAAATTTCACTAATTGGAATTTAAAAAAATATCAAATCCTAAGGCAAATTCTTCTTGATTGCCTTATTTTGGAAAGAAATTGATGAAAGTTCTTATCAAATATCATACCCCATAGAAAGAAATGATAGATAGATAGATGATAGATAGATAGATAGATAGATAGATAGATAGATAGATAGATAGATAGATAGATAGATAGATAGATAGATAGATAGATAGATAGATAGGTGATAGATGAGAGAGAGAGAGAGAGGGAGAGGGAGAGAATGAGAGGGAGAGGGAGAGGGAGAGAGAGAGAGGGAGGGAGGGAGGGAGGGAGGGAGGGGATAGGACAGACAGACAGACAGGACAGACAGACAGACATTTTTGTATCTTTGATAAACTGATGGATATTTAAACAAGGAGATTTAATTTGCTTATGTGTATCAGAGAACAATGTTTCATTTTGAACCTGTCTTCTCATCTTTAAATGTTTTTGTTGAGTGTTGCAAGAGTGCCTTCCATATCTTACTTCAACTAAAACAATGGATTTGTAATTATAGGTATGTAACATAATTATAATTATTTTAGTAATTAAATATAGGCACTCATTTCTCTGTGTGTTGTATTGAGGTGTCATGGGAGTACTGGAGATTCAAGTTGTACTCTAGTGATAAAAGGTACTTCAATTAATTCTACTAAACCTACTTCCATAAATGTATAATCAATGCAAAACTCATTGAGATTTACCTTCTTATAATAAGATATATGAATGAATATTATTCATTAAAAATGTCCAGTTACTTATTATAGCCTAAACTTGCTAAATACAACCAATTTATTTAAATTATGAAAAGTGCCCAAAATTAAGGTTAGAGCTGCATTTTCTTGTTAACCTTCAGACATATTCTGTGGATCCATAATGGTCAGCAGTTTGTGCATCAGTTCATTTTCCTGTTAGAGCCAAGTAACCATTAGTCAGTGAGAATATATCAGAATAAGTGCAGTCAGAGCCAAAGGAATTTACAACAGTGTAGGGCAGTTTAAAGTAATTGAATTTTAATATGGGGAATGGAATCATATGGTGCCTCCCATTCTTAAGCAGTTTGTCATAAATATGCATTTGCAAGAGTAATAATTGTACAAGCTATATTTGTATATAAAATTATAGTTGTCAAATGTCTAAGAAACCTAATTCTGAAAGTCTATTAATTTCACTTCTTACACCTTCCCTATTTTGCATATCTATGGGTCTATTTAAAATGCCTTTAATTGCAGAGTATTCCTGAAAGAGCTATTGGCAATGGAAAAGACTGAGATAAGAATGAGTTAAGAGTTAATCTTAGAGTGTGTTGGTTTATGTCAAGTAATTATATCCCATCTGCCCATCATCAACTTTGAGAGAACTCCTAATAAATATTTATTAAAATATAACATTTATTGTTCCAGAAGGAAAAAATGCAAAGTATTAGCAGAAAAAAAAAACCACCTTGTCACAACAATACAGTAAGAAAATATCTTAAAATTGAGAAACAGCTGTCAATTTAAATAGCAAGTAAACATTCCATACCAAAGTCTTTCCCCAATTTCAAAGAAATTGCTCTTGAAAATGGGAAACGGTCTTCTTCTGAAAAAAAAAAGGTTTAAGAATACAGGTCTTATCTCAAGACTCAATGAAATGGCTTGGGGGTGGGGTTGAGGGTTATACAAGAACATCTTCAAATATCAACAGATGGATACATTTTTCCAGAAAAAAACAATTGTTCAAAATATCCCTGTCCCAAATTATTCAAAGGTTTAAAAGCCATCATTTGTGTTTTGAATCTACCAAAAAAGAATTGGAAGCCAGTGCAGCTGTTCCACAGGAAGTAATGTTCAACTCTTAATGATTCTACTTTTTACAACTATATAATTGTACAATTGTATAATTGCATAGAATTGCCTTCAAAAGTTAGTGCTCCATCACTGGAGATTTTTAATAAGAGATTGGATGACTATTTGTCTGAAATGGTATAGAATCTCTTTCTTGAGCAGAGGGATGGACTAGAAGACCTCCAAGGTTCCTTCAATTGTTCTGTTATTTAACAAACAAGGGAAGCAATTTATTACTAAGGAGAAATTTCTTGAAAGAACAATTAATCAGTGGAATGACTTGCCTCCAGAAATTGTGGGTGCTTCTACACTGGAACTTTTAAAGAAGAGATTGGACAACCATTTGTCTGAAATGTTATAGGATTTCCTCCCTGAGCAGAAGGTTAGACTGGAAGACCTCCAAGGTCCCTTCCAACTCTGTTGTTCTGTTCTGTTCTGTTCAGAACTATTGCATTCCAGACCAATTGTGGAGTCCAAATATTCATTTTGAACTAGTCCAAAATGAATATTGATGTAACTTAGATGATCTGACATAGCAACCAGATGATAGAATCACTACATAAGGATTTCTGTAAGACAACACAAGTTCTAATGTATGAATTCTTATATGTGTCAGACTTGATATTGCCTGATAGAAGGCCATGAAATTCTTAAAGTCTTGGGGTTTTCTGGAGTCAGCCTAGGAATATAGGAATCCCCCAACACCAAAATGTGCGGGTTCTGTACCACCATCCTGGAGACCAGCTCTAGGTGATTTCCTGCTGAGTAGCAAAGTGATTGGTACACTAGGAATCCAAATCTTGTCTCTGTATCCCAATATTAAATATATGAAGTCACATCCCAATACCTCAGGAACAGAATCCCTGACCACAGATAAGGATTCCTTAGGAACCAAACCATGCCCCCAACCTAGGCACTGAGACTGAGTCCAAATCAAAAATCTAGCTAGGAGCAAAACAATATTGTCATCATAACCTAGCCACATTTTCATAATACATGCCACATCTGCTGCCCCATTCACACCAGATCATAGATGAACACCATTTTGTTGCAGATGGATCTGGCATTAAAGCATCAGCACCTGAGACCAAGGGCACTAACAGTACAGCCACTGGGTTTCCAGAATGTGCAAACTAGCAATAGAAATAGCACTTAGACTTATATACCGCTTTGCAGTGCTTTACAGCCCTCTCTAAGCAGTTTACAGAGTCAGCCTATTGCCCCCAACAATCTGGGTCCTCATTTTACCCACCTCGGAAGGATGGAAGGCTGAGTCAACCTTGAGCCTGGTGAGATTTGGAATGCCAAATTGCAGGCAGCTGGCAGTCAGCAGAAGTAGCCTGCAGTACTGCACTGTAACCACTGCGCCACCGCGGCTTAGGTTGGAAGTTGAGATTACCACCAATCTGAAGTCTTCTCTTCCCCTAAATTACCATACTCGCATATGGATTTCACACATCCTTTCTATATAATTGCAGTGCAAGTGCTTTACCCTCCAGGTGCCCTTGTGCTAATTCCTGAGGAGCTCAGGCTTCATCCCTATTTACCTTTCACCTCCTATCTTCTTACTCGTCTCACCTGCAGTCAAGATCTCAGACTTGCAAATCAGTGCAGAAAGTTTGACTGATAATAAAACCAAATAGACTCTGTTGGCCTCTTAGCTCCCAAATGAGTAGTTTGTTTTTATTATGTTTTATTACAGTAAATCTAAAGCGTAGATAAATATACAAACTATATTATTGCAGACTGAGATATATACATACATTTCAAGTAATAAAACGTAATTTTTACACTTTTGAACTGTAATGCACAAGTAAATGTAAGACCTCACAGCAATAAGTGACTAATTCAGTCATAATCCTTTCTTAGACTGTATTTTGGCTTGCATGAGATTGAAATTAATGGTGCATCCTTTAATCAGAAAAGTGTACTGTTTTAATTATTAGAATGCAGTTAAATATGATTGGTTGTTGAAGGATTTAGGCTGATGAAATAAACCTTCAATTTGTCCAAATGGAGTTGGAATTTTGATCAAGTGACCATGAAGATATTGTTACAGTCATAAATCTAAGGGCTGGTTGTAAGTCACTTTTTTCAATATCGTTGTAACTTTGAACGGTCGCAAAACAAATGGTTGTAACTTGAGAACTACTTGTATCTAGGACCAGGGGTATGCAAAACATCTTGAATTCACACCATTTTAAATTACCCTTTTTTGAGTTCCAAACAGTTGTTTCATAATTCCCTGTGCCATTTTGGAAATGTTTTGTATTTGAGACAAATTGTTCCAAGCTTTGAAACATTTCCAAAACAATTTTGCCAAACTCAGAATTCAAGATAGGATGAATCCAAAGCATTTTGAATGCTACTGATTGGGATTTATTTTGTTGATACTGAAAACACTGGAGCCATGATCTAAAAGGGAGAAATCAATGCATTGGTTTCTTCTTATGTATTTGTTTGCATTGTTACTGAAATAATTGATTTCCATTTGAAAAGGAAGTCAAAACTAGAAAGGGAAATCAGAAAGGATTAGTTTATCCACATCTCTATAATCCTGCATTATACAGGATTAACTAAATTGTTGTTCAGGATGAATGGTGTTAATTCTTAATGCTCACGCACACTCAGCCTACTCAGACATTTTTGAAAGACTTGAAGCCACTAAAATAAACATTGATAGGTGATAATGAATGTTTTCTTCGTGTATTGCATTAACACTTGCAATGAGAGATGAAACTTACTACAGGGAAAGTGGGAAAATCAAAGCAGAAAATGTTAGTCGAGGTAGGCACTAACTGGTGTTCCTTTGAGAATATTTGTCATATTATTCAGCTGCACCCTCATGAAATGCAAGACTTGTAATTTACAAGGAAGGATAACATTCTGACAGTATACTAGACATTAAACCAAAGCCCTGGCACATTTAATTACTTATTAAAATACTACTAAAATCTTGCAGGTACTTCGTTCCTGTAATGTGATTTATATGGGCCTGCTATTGAAAACAAAGCAGAATTGACGATGCAGACTGCAGCCCCTGAAATGTTATAGCAACGGCCCCCAACCTTTTGGGCACCAGGGACCGGAGGGGGCTTGATTTTGTATACTGCCTGCATCCCGCAGATGGAGCTTTGCTTGTTTGCGCTGCCCTGTTTCTTGCATGCCGTGGCCCGGTGCTGGTCCATGGACTGGGGGTTGGGGACCCCTGTGTTATAGGGCTTAAGATTCCCCTTCTATTAAATCTATTTTGCATCATTTGTACTAATATCCCATTTGTTTCCAAGTCCAGTTTAAGATACACTGCTGGCATTAGGCTTTAACATATAAACAGTTTGGGATCAAGCTGTCCGAAGGGCCTTCCCTTCAGATAGCTTGATAGATGGCTATAGATAGTCACTATAATAGCCCACCAAACTTTAAGCTGAACAAGTGAGGTCCTGTTGTCTGGTTTCTGATAGATCAGAGAGAGATGGGCAAGCAGGTGGCCTATAACTTTTTGTTAACTTTAAAAAGATGTTTACAGCTAAATGAAGACTAAAATAAGTATTTTGGCATATTGAGCTTTTTATATTTCTTTCTTATATTGCTTCCTTAGTTGAGAACTTGTTCCTTAGCTTACTTATGCATTAACTATTTGTTGCTTTTATGGTCTAATCATTCATTTTATCAATAAAGACTGCGAATCATTTCAAGAAATATCGTATTTTTCGGAGTATAAGATGCACTTTCCCCTGCATAAAAGTGGGTGAAAATTTTGGTGCGTCTTATACAGCAAATGTGGCGGGGGGAGGGGAGTTGGTGCGGCCCCAATCAGCTGTTCTAGAATGGGCCATGGTGGTCGCAAATGGGCAGCAGCGGCGAATGGGCCGCTGCAAATGGGCATCGGCGAACGTGCCACGCCAAACGTGCCACGGTGGCGGTGAACGTGCTACAGTGAATGGGCCACGGCAAACAGGTCACGGCAAATGGGTCATGGTGTGGTGAACAGGCCATAGAGGTGGCGAACAGGCCGCGCCAAATGGGCAGCAGTGGCGGCAAACAGGCCGTGGCAAATGGGCCACGCCGAACGGGCCATGGTGGTGGTGAATGGGCCGCACCGAATGGGCCTCGCTGAAGGGACAGTACCAAATGGGCCACAGCGGCGCCAAATGGGCCAAGGCGAATGGGCCGCAGCGGTGGCGAACAGGCAGTGGTGGTGAATGGGTGGTGGCAAACGGGCCACGGCAGTGGCGAACAGGCAGCAGCAGCGGCGAACAGGCCACGGCAGCAGCAGCGAACGGGCCACGATGGCGGCGAACAGGCCATGCCAAATGGGTGTCACTGAACGGGCAGCGGCAAACGGGCCACAGTGAATGGGCCAGATGAATACCAGATGGATGCTGGGAGGCAGAGGCAGATTTTTTTTTCTTGTTTTCCTCTCCAAAAAAACTAGGTGCGTCTTATAGTCTGGAGCGTCTTATACTCCAAAAAATACGGTAAGTTAAAATAATTTTGTTGATAGGCTGAACCCTCTAAAACAAATCTTGTTCGTCTATCTTCACTTCCATAGGAAGCTGAGAATAAAGAATTTTGCATGTATTTTGGTACTTCATAGCATCAAGCATTGCTGGTAGTTTAGCAGTTTTGTCTTATGTACTGAAGAGGTTAAACATTCATGACACAATTTTATTTCTGTTCTTCCTGCAATGTTAAATTATGGGAATTAACAATATTGGTATAACAACTTATGTTATAATTAGCCTATTCTATGGAAATTTATACCTATAAGTATCTCCCTGTGACTTAGACATATATTCATGCAAGTGAGTTTGATTAACTCACTTGGGCTTATTGCTAAGTAAATATATTTTGGTTTCCTCTGTTAGTCATTGGACAGATTTAAAAATGTATTGTTACTTGTAGCTGTGTGGGTATATGCACGAACCATTACAGATCAAATAATGTGAAAGAGTTTTGTGATTATGTCATAGCAGTTCAAACAAAATAAGTAATGTAAGGCCTGAGTGAACAGCATTATACACTTCTTTAAATCTGGTTGATCATAGAAATATTATCTGACAGACTGCAGATAATATAGGATAAAATTTAAAATACTTTCAATCATGAGTAGATATGAAATCTTAAAAACCAATTGAACTATCATATTGGGCTACCCTGAAAGCTTAAAAATGGATCAGGAAAAAGACACTCAGGTCTGTTTATTTGACAAGTCATACCATTACTGAATTCAAAGCTGAAGATGATTTTTGAAGCTAGTTATCACACACGCTTATACATGTATATGTATACACACAAACACACACATGCATATACATGCATACATACATGCTGTATATATTTTCATTGTTGCTTTGAATGATGATAAAAGGTTCATTCCTATTTGAAAATTAAAATATGCTTAGGATATTTTTATTTGCCAAATTTCTTCTTATAGACTGCAATATTCTTTCAGCCCTGTTTATGAATTCACTGGAAAATATATGTATGAACTTCGACTTACAACCACAATTGAGCCCAAAATTTCTGTTGCTAAGTGAAACATTTGTTAAGTTAGTTTTGCCCCATTTTATGATCTACTTACCACAATGATTAATTAAATCACTGCAGTTGTTAAAAGTAGAGATTTTCAGTCATCCAGGTCATGGTTATCCCAAAGGTGCTTTTTCACTAGGCAACTGGACTTTCTTGTTTTTTCTTTGAAGATGTTTTGCTTCTCATCCAAGAAGCTTCTTTAGCTCTGACAGGATAGTGGGGAATGGAAGGATCTATATTCCTTGCAGACAGCTGATCATTTGCATCCTTTTAGAGGGTCATTCCTTAGACCTGAAGAAGCTTTTTGGATGAGAAGCAAAATGTCTTCAAAGAAAAAATGAAAGTCCAGTTGCCTAGTGAAAAAGCAGCTTTGGGACACTGCAGTTGTTAAGTTACTAACATAGTTGTTAAGTGAATCTGGTTTCCCTATTGACTTTACTTGTCAGAAGGTCATAAAAGGTGATTGCATGACCCCAGGACACTGTAACTATCATAAATATGAGCCAGTTGCCAAGCATCTGAATTTCGATCATGTGACTATGGGATGCTGCCATAGTCATAAGTGTGAAAAATGGTGATAAGTCATTTTTTCAGTGCTATTGTATCTTGGAATGGTCACTAAATGAACTGTTGTAAGTCAAGGACTACCTTTACCAATATATTGTATATTCTTGTTTGAATATAATTTTAGAACAATATTTTCCAAGGAGGATGAGGGTTTCTTGTATATATTTTTTCAAATGTACCCTTTTTTAGTTCCAAAATGCAGTACAAGAATTCTGAGATGTGTAGGGTTTTATATACATGGATCTTTCAGATCCTTCTGAATACAGTAGCAGTGAGTCCAGCATTGGAAGATAATATGAAAATTCTGATTGACCCAAATTTTCATCCACCCCTAAAAGTATCTTTTCCATGGCAGCTGAAAAATATAATCTTAGAATGAAAATGTAAAATGAAGACATTTTTGTTTCTCTGATACTGTAAAAAAAAAAACCAAAAAAAAATAAAATTAAAAAAAAAATATAAAAAAAAGAAATTTTTATTTCTATAAAACAAAAAAAAAAAAAAAAAGATGACCTGTATTTTATCCCACTCCCATCCAAATGCAAAAGCCTGATATCAGCCTAATTTGAAGTAAATATATATTTTAACTAAAACTGAGAATTAACTTCCATTATTGCTTTTCAATTCAGAAATCAATGCAAAATGCATAGTTGCTGAGCTTTTTGCTTTCATTTTGATAGTTGTACCCTACAAGTGATACTTGGTTAACGACCATTCATTCAGCAACTATTCAAGGTTGTGACAATGCTGAATGAGTGGTACTTACAACCAACCCTCGAAGTTCCTATGCAGCACCCCAATAGTCATGTGATCATTATTTGGGTGCTTGACAACTATTTCACACTTATGGTCGCAGAATTCTGTGGCCATGCTATCACCATCCGTGACTTTCCCTGCTAGATTTCCCCAAGTAAACTCAATGGGAAAATTGGCAGCAGAGGTTGTAGGTCTCTTCTGTGAATCACTCCCACTGCTTTGTCTCTCTGAGAAGCATGCTATGCTCTATATAGCACATGCCTGCCTCCAGAACTCTCCCCCACCTACGCTCTGCAACATACACATACCTGACTAGCTGCATTTGCTCTGGGCTACAGCAGCTCCTCTCCCACCTAGTCATACTTGTATGGTGCCACACTATCCAACTATTGCTGTCCCACTTGTCTGGCTGCACTCCATAGCATTCACCCATCCACTGGCCTGCTTGCAATCCACTTGTGACTTTTGACTTCCTACAGGCTTCCCCATTAACTTTGCTTGTTGGAAACCAGCAGAAAGGTAGAAGCTGAGGTCACATAAATTACTGATCCATTATCGTCTTTTAATGATGACAATGGGAACTTGCCATCACTAAGCAACATGGTCCTATGATGTCACACTTTACAATCACATTGTTTAGTGACAGAAATTCCAGTTCCAATTCCCATTGTAACCTGAAGACTACCTGTATTAAATTTATTTTTTTTAAAGGACTAATGTTTTCAACAATCAGTGCTATTACCCATCTGAGCAAATGTATCAAATTTGAACCAAAAATGATGGAAAAGACTTCTTTTCTTCTTTATATTCTGAAATATAAAATTATTCCTTTGTGATATGGTTTCATGTGAATTTCAGATTATTTTTTTACCAATACTGAAAAGCTACTCAGTCTTCCTGATCATCTCATGTGGAATATATTGGTTATGACAAATATGCAATATCCAGTGGAACAGGTTTTCAAAAACAGGAAGATTGTTGTCTCTCCTCATTAGATTAGGAGTAATGCAATTGGTGATAGCTTTTGTTCACAAACACTTTTCAAAAAAAAAATATCTTAAAGTAATTATATCAAGGTACACAAAACCTGATGTTTATTAAATTCTACACTACTCAGAAAAATGCAGCATCATCCTTTGTGCACTTCTTTTTAGTTCATTAAATATATTTGGACAGAAATGTGAAAGGGCAATTTTTGAATGATGAATATGAATGCAAATTCCATCATTTAAGTTAATTTTGTACCAGAACAGCCAGTATGTTAACTCAAAGTTACAAGAACCACCTGTATTAATACAATTATTATTTAGAGATCAGTAGAAGAGATTATCTCTGTCCCATATTCTGTCTTTCTCTGAATATTTTTCTGATTCTGTATTCACTATATAGTTACCCAGTTGCAAACTTTCTTTAAGTGAAAAAAGAAATGTACAACAGAGCAAAAAAGGAAAATAGACTGAAACATATTTATTTAAATATATTATAGATGTCCACCTCCAATGGACTCAGGGTGCTGTACAAAACAATCCACAAAAACAGATAAAATCAGCCCAAACTAAACAATCCAAAATGATACAGATCAAACAAAATAGAACATGTCCCCCAGTGTACAACAATATATTAACTCCAAGGCTGGGCCTAAAGCCAAGTTTTAAGAGTTTTCTAGAACCTCAGGAGAGAGGGCACAGTCCATATCCTTGGGGTGATGTTCCTTCAGAGGGGAGGGGCCCTGATAGACAAAACAAGCATGCTTCCTGCTCTCACGAAATAATATTTAATAGAGAAAACCTGGAGCATATCCAATCTGCTAGAACATTCTAATTAGAAATGAATGGTCCCTCAGATATCCAGACCTTATGCCATATAGGATTTTGGAGGTAGTAGCTAGCATCTTGAGTTGCCCTCAAAAATCAAATGACAACCAATATAGCTCACATAGCAATGGTGACACATGGGCACGCTGACAAGCACCCATTACTGTTCATGTTGCTGCATTTTGAACCAGATGTAGCTTCCAGATGGTCTTCCAGAGCAGACCTATGTAGAGCATATTATAATAAGTCATCAGGGCATGAGTAACCATCTGAATTTAGTTTTGACAAACAAGGAAGTTGTTCTTTAACAAAGAGAGGAAAGCCCTGATTGAAATCATTTCAAAGCCAGCAAATTTTTGGCACTGACAGCTTGCTTACTTCTGCTGTTGCTACAGCAATTTCTTCACATTTTGGGGGGGTTCTTACCAATGAAAGAAAATGATTAGGATTGGCAAGACTGATAGAACTAAAACAGGGGAAGACTAAGATTGCATGATTGGATGGATCAAAGACAATACTGGGGGAGCTATCAGTGATTGCAATAGACAGATGAGTCTGGTGAATATTTGGCCATATAGATCATGGGTGATAAGACCAACTCAATGGTCCTAGTTAGTCACTGAACAATTCATTTACAAAGAGTAAGACAGTCAAGGCGGGAAACATTTTCTGCTGAGATCATTTCTAGAGGAATTTAGCTTTAAATTGTTCGTTGGAAGTACTGTATTTTCCTAGGACTGACAAAAGGTGGGCACTTTTATTAGACTGATGAATGAAATAGGTTTGTGTATGCATTTATTTATGCAGAAAATCTATAGTTTTGTTTGGTAAAAAGCAAGATGTCTCTACAATAATGGATAGAAAAGCTATTAGATAGGAGAAATGAATATCTGAGCAGCAGGAGCCAATGTTATTCAAGAGACCAAAAATAAAGGCTATTTATTATTTTATTATATTTTATTCAGTTTAGACACTGCTTGACTCCAACTGGGAGGTGGACCTATAGTAATGTAAAAAACAATACCAACCAAATCAAGATGGCATTTATAAACAACATACAAATAGAAAATAAAAACAATAAATATACCCAAGGGCCTCATTTCTTTCACCCCAAGCTGACAGAACAACAACAACAAAAAAAAAACAAGAGTTTTTTTGGAATGTCATCAGGGTAGGAATTGTACAAATCTCAGGGGAAACTTCATTCCAGAGGGCAGGTCCCCATTTGGATTATACTTTTCCTCGGTTTGAAAAGATACCACTGCTTAATTGAGGGGACCATACCATACCCACCACCCTGTACTGAAATGGTAGAAAACATGGAAGACAGGCATTCTCACAAAAGCTAAGCCCTGGTGCCATGCAGAGCTTTACAGCAGCATCTTGAATCACACTTGGAACAAACTGGCAGCCAGTGCAGCTCACAAAGCAGAGGTGTCACATTGGCATACTGAGTCATACCCATCATTTCCCAGTGCCACTCTATTCTGGATCAGCTGAAGCTTCAGAATGGGCATCAACAGTAGAAGAGTAATCAATCCTTCAGATGACAAAGGCATGAGAGAGTCTCTGAAAGGCTTCCGAATCCAAGAAAGGGCACAACTGGCGTATCAGATGGAGACGAGTGAAGGTCCCAGTATCCGCAGCTGCTATCCATTCTTTGATAGGAGCAGGGGTGGGTTCCTCCCGGTTCAGACCGGTTCTCCCAAACCGGTAGCGGCCCGCTGGTGATGTCACGATGACGTCACCGAACTGGATCGGTCGGTGCCGGTCCGTGGGGGCCGCCATCTTTATTTTTTAAAAAAATCGATTTTTTTTATTTATTTTTTTTTTGAATTTTTTAATTTTTTTTTCCTTCTGAGCATGCGCAGAAGCCGACTTCCAGCACTGTCCATGCGGTCGCCATCTTTTTTTCGGCTTTGTTTTTTTTCTGGATTTTTTGTTACTGCGCATGCGCACACACGCGAAGCACGCACGCGCCCACACAGCGCGCCCACACGGTGCGCCCACATGGTGCGCCCACACGGCGCGCCAACACGGCGCACCCACGTGGCGCAGGAGGGAGCAAACCGGCAGCAAGGTAAGTTGGAACCCACCCCTGGATAGGAGGTGTGAGTTCAAGATTCTTGAGTTTAAACCTTTTGGAAAGTTAGATAAAAAACATCTCAAGTCAAAGACTGGATGGAAATAGGAGCTCTACAACACAGTGAAAGAGACCCTCAGTGCTAATACTGGACTGAAAAAGGGAACAAATGTTTAGTAGTTTCTTCTATTGAAATTTTGTAGTCTATTTTTACATGCCATGATAAAAACATGGTTTATAAGTAGGCCTTGATACGGCTAAGTGCTTATTAGTTCACTGTCACTGTATTTAGCTTTAATTAGTTATGAAATTGGCCTTGCTTGCTTTATGAATGGCTCAGCTGAACCAAATCCAACCCAAAAAAACCTTGCATAGGTTAGACATGCAAATATTTTTATGTCAGTTGAGAGAAATTGCTTCAGTGTAAAGAGTCAAGGGATAACAAACAGAAAAGAGGATGGAAGAACCAGCTAGATCAGGGGTGTCAAACTCGATTTCATTGAGGGCCGCATCAGGGTTGTGTTAGATCTCAGGGGGCTGGGGTGGGCTTGGCCAAGTGGGTGTGGCCAGCTTGACGTCATTCATGTCGGGGGGGCGCCTGTGGCCCGAGCGCTCTGCCAGAGAAAACGAGCTCCTGAACGCTGTTTTCGGCCGCAGCCCCCTGCCAGCGAAAACAGAACCCCCTGAGCTTTGTTTTTGCTGGCAGAGGGCTGCAGGTGGCCATCGCTGCCAAAATGGAGCTCAGGAAGGCCACGCACGGCCCTCCCGAGCTCCATTTTTGCTGGCAGAGGCACCGCAGGCCAGACCTTCGCTGTTTCCAGGACGGCCCCGCGGGCCAGATCTAAGCACCCCGTGGGCCTGATTCGGCCTGCAGGCCTTGAGATTGACACCCCTGAGCTAGATTAAAGTACCTGGTTTCATTTTTTTTTCATTTGGATATTTTCTGTAATATATAAATTGAAATAGCATTACTTCCCTTCTGTCTTCTTACTCTAATTCATCGTAAGGTTTATTTATTTGATATCATGAAATGAAGAACTTAAACTACGTTCTGTCATGCATCCTACTGCAAAATACACAGGCCACACAGATATGTTCAGGCAGAAACACTATAATTTTCCCCCAAAGAGAAGGTTCCATTAACATAGTACAAGAGGCTATTGTGCAATATAACTTCTCAAGACAGGTTTCAGTGGACTATCAGGAAGATGATCCCACTGCCATTCTGTAACATTCAGTAGCCTCATCCTGCTGCTCAACCTTCTTGCATGCCATTATTAAATAAGATAACATGCTAAATTATATACATTTGATTAATAATTAAAATAATAAAATAAATGGACTCGAACATTTATTCTCAAGTTTGTACATTCTCTCTTTGTTTAGTGACCGTGTTCCATTCCAGTGAGTTGGCCATGAAGCAAAATGGTTGTTAAGTGAACAAGAAGTGACACTCTGTGGATACGTATGTGTGTATGAGAGAGACTGCAAAGATCAGTGGTTGCTGCTGTCATCTCATTCAGATAAAGTTCTCTTGTACAATGTCCTGTGACTGACCCTCCCCCCTTTTTTGCCCCCTCACAGGGCAAAGAAATTGCTTAAAATTATATCTTCCTGAGCTGTTTTTCTCCACAGCATAGTGCTTCTCTACAAATGCTAATTGCAAGTTAAGAAGCTCAGTTCTATGACCTTAAATTAGTTGATTAGAATCTGCTGCCTGAAACTGGCCAGACCTTAATCAGTTTCAATTGAAGGTTGGGGGATTTTTGGGGTGTGGGGGCTCCTAAATGGCTTGCCACTGCAGCCACCAAGTACATTAGACAAACAGCCAGTATTTTGCAAATCTTAATTTAAGTGTCAATACACAAATAATCACCATACAGCTGAGGACCCAGATTGTTGGGGGCAATATGCTGATTCTGTGAACCGCTTAGAGAGGGCTGTAAAGCACTATAAAGCGGTATATAAGTCTAAGTGCTATTGCTATTGCTGTGTCAGAATTACACTCACTCTGGTGTGTGTTGTCAGGTGCACAAAATTTGGTTGTAAATGCATGCTTTAGTCAGAAAATGATTTTTATCATTTATTACCATCATATTGGGTCACTAACTGAGGTAGTCGCTAAAGGAGGAGTGACTGTATTAGCGTTTAGATGGTCGCATTTCCAATATGAAATTTAGACATTAGGAATTATTCACAACTTATGAACACTGGCACATGGTGCTCACAGTTTAGTCACAGCTTTTTGAAGACTTCTAGCAAGTGGGTTGAAGGCAGTGGTAGGTTGCTACCGGCGGCGGCGGGAGGCTTCACCCACCTGCCCGGACGTCATGGACGATCTGCGCATGCGCAGAAGCGCCGCACGTGAGCGAGCTCACAGTTCCGAACCGGTAGCGAAAGTAAGTGAAACCCACTACTGATTGAAGGTATTCAGTAGTCAATTGTTAGTTATTTTGCTCACTTTGTTTTTTTTTTTTTTTATGCATCTAGAGTACAGCATGAAATAGGCATTCTGTTTGGAGAAATGTGGAAAGAGTTATCTGATCAGTGAGTGGTTTTAGCAAATACCAAGATGCATTGTATCTACGGATGAACAGAACTTTTTCTATGAGGTGCCCTGATTATTGGGCATTCTTTCTCTCAATAGCAGTGGCAAAGAACATTTTGAAGGGAGAAAAATGATGAACGACTCCAGCATTGCAATTGCAGACAGTTGGAAAAGGTCAGGAAGCACATCAGAGTTCAATTACCTCCAAATTATCTGGTACAGAACTTTTGATATCCTCGTCTTCTCACAAAGGCTAGTCCAGGCACAAAAAATAGCAATGCCGTTATCATGTTCTATATAAATGAACAGATTCATCACAAAAAAGAAGCAATATATTTGGCTGTACCCAAGGTGGCTACTATCAAGATTTTAAATATATTTTTCTCTTTAGAAACTACAAAACACATTGAGGTTTCGGCTAAGCACCTTTCCCCCCCCCCCAAAGTAGCATTGCTTCAATGTGATATTGATTGCGCTGCTTAAGAGAGGAAGCTTAAAAAAAATTGATCAGTTTTCTATTTGTGCATCGCAGTCCTGAAATCACATCTTGTATAATTCTTCACACTTATCCAAATTCAAGTGCTGACCTTGGCAGAAGCAGTAATTTCAGGAATAAAAACAGCTTAAATGTTGGGCATATGTTCTGGAAAATGCTAATTTAGTCATTCTCCTATTGGAATTCAAAGTAAAAAGAATTTTATATCAGTTATCATCATCATCATCATCATCATCATCATTTTAGACATTGTTTATCCACGGCAGGATGAAGGCCTCTTCCGCATGTCAAACCAATACGGTCCTGAGCTTTCTTTTTGCCAATTGGGCCTGCAATACTTGCTGACGTCGTCGATCCTAAAACCATTGTTTTAGGTCTCTTTCGTGGACATTTTTTATTAAGTGGGATCCATTCCATGACTGCCTTGGTCCACCTGCCATCAGTTCTTCTTGCTATGTGACCCGCCCATTTCCATTTCCATTCTTTTACTCTCTTGATGATATTGTATACTTTCTTTTGTTCTCTAATCCATGTGCAGGTCTTTCTATCTTGTCTTGTAATGCCAAGCATGTATCTTTCTATGGCTCTTCGCACTACTCGTAGCTTTTGTATCGATTGTGAGGTTAGTGTCCATGTTTCACTGGCATATGTTAGAGCACACACTGATCGAAAACTTTTCTCTTCAGCATAGGGGGAGGTTGTTCTTGAAAATTATGCTTAGCTTGCCAAATGCGTGCCAACCACATTTAACACACTGTTCAGTTTCCTTTATTGTATCATCTTCCACTGAGATCCATTGGCCAAGGTATATGTTGTGGTCTACTACATCTAGTTCTTCTCCAGATATAATTTTTTTCTTTCTTTGGTGAATTTATTAAACATAACCTGGCTCTTTTTCATGTTTATTTTTAAGCCAAATGGTTCTCCTGCTTTATGTAGCTCTTGTATGTGTCTTTGTAGCTCTTCTGGGTATTGTGAGACCATATCAGCTATACAAAGAGTAAATGCCCATGATTTCCTGAGTGGAGGTATATGTGTGATATTTTTCCCTGGAGTGAGAAAGTTATTTGAAAATTACCTTACAGTTTAATGCTTACTTACACAAACACCTTCATGTGTTTATCTGTAATTTGGAAGATTTCCTCCCTCCATAAGTGACTGCCATGTCTGAAAATAAGATGCCAGATTTGTCAAACAAGCAAGCAAAAAATTAGAAACAAAGTATCCCAGAACAAAGTTTTAATTCAAAGCAGAATCAGATGGGGGTTAAGGAGGGATGTACTGTTCAAACTAAACAGGCCTTCTATTCATACCACTAAAGTGGATTCAGAACTACAATTTGTGGCCAGTGTAGAGTGCTGTGAGAAGTATTTTCTCCGAAAATGTCCGGTCTCTTTTTGTATGGTTTATAATATGTCTGCATGAGAGCTTATTCATAAAAGAAAATGGTCTAGTCATTAAAGGACTACAAGTAGTCCTTGACTTATGTCCATTTCTTCAGTGACCGTTCAACGTTACAGCAGCACTTTAAAAAATGGATGTACAGTCCCCAAATTTCCAGCCATCACAGCAACCCTGCACTCATGTGTTCAAATTCTGACACTTGGGTACTCAGATTATGATTATGACATCTCAAGAAGCCGTGACCATATGATTGCCATTTGCGATCTTCCCTACCAGTTTCCCACAAGCAAAGGTTGCAGGTCACTCCAATAAGTTGCTCCTTCCTGTAGGTTTTGCCCACCCACCCTCGTCCAGCCTCTGCTGTCCCTTCTCATTCTCCCCCACTCACATACGGCCTGCTCTGGGTCTCCCAAACCCTCTTCCAGCCACCCTTGATTTGCATGTGGTCTGCATCGGCGCTCTCAGGGCCCCCCATCCTTCCCCACCACCTTGGCACCTCCAGACTCCTTACCTGGGACTCCCACCAATTCCCACTTAACAACTTTCTGATCTTGGGTTTGCAATGGCAACTGGGATTGCCATAGCTAAGCAATGCAGTCACATGACACAATGCTTAACAACTACATTGCAGGTAATCCTCTGTTTAGGACTAATCACTTAATGACCATTTGAATTTACTCAGAGACTCGGGGAAAAATATTTATGACTCAACCTTGAAGTTATGACTGCCTCACCAGCTCCATAGTCACGTGATCACATTTTGGGTGCTTGGCAACCTGTTTGAATTTATAACCACTTGTCAAGCGTCCTGCGATCATTTGCAATCTTCTCAGTCAACTTCTGCAGAAAGTCAATGGGGAAGCTGGCAGGGAAGGTTACACACTGTTCTCACCTGTGGAAGAATTTCCTGTCCCCTGAATGCATGGGAGAAGATTCCTGGGGAGAGGGGGGCATCTGGATACTAGCTTCTTTTTTTTTTCAGCCCAGCGTTGGAGTTGTCCCTTTCCTTGCATAGAAGGGAATGCCAGGACTGGGCTAGAGAAAAGAAGCTTGCATCCTGAAGATCCAAAGTTCTTTCCAGCCTTTCTACCATTGAGAAACATCTTGTTTGCTAGCTTTCCAGCCAGAAAGCTAACATGATATTTCTAAACAGCAGAAAGGGTCTCCCTACTACCCACAGCCTTTTTTGCCTTGAAAAATAATGCAAGAGCTGGTCTTCTTCTCACAGGTGTTCTGAAGGCTTTAAAAAAAAGCCACTTTCTTTTTGTTGCATTTGCTAAACTTTCTGCCTGGAAAGTTAGCAAATGATACGATTCCAAAGATTAGCATACAGAGCAGAGGTGGGTTCCTCCCGGTTCGGACCGGTTCGCCTGAACCGATAGCGACCCACTGGTGATGTCACGGTGATGTCACGGTGACATCACAGAGCCGGTTCGGTCTGTGCCGGTCTGTGGGTGCCGCCATCTTTTTTGGGGAATTTTTTTTTTAAAAAAATTTTTGAATTTTTTTTTTAAAATTTTTCTTCTGCGCATGCGCAGAAGCTGAGTTTCCGGCACTGCGCATGCGTCGCCATCTTGTTTTTGGCTTTTTTGGGGGGGATTTTTTTTTATTTTTCGGCACTGCGCATGCGCGCGCCCACGTGGCATGGCCACGCGGTGCAGGAGGAAGCAAACCAGCAGCGAGGTAAGTTAGAACCCACCCCTGGTACAGAGGGGATGAAAACTGCCATGCTGGGCTGGAGAAAGGAAGCTCGGATATTTGGGATCCAAGCTTCCTTTCTCTGGCACAGTATGGAACTTTCCTTTCACAAATGGAGGAGAGAGGAATCACCATGCTGGGCTGGAGAGCCAAGCTTCCTTTCCTTTCCCTGCCTTTCTCCAGTCCAGGACAAGAACTGCCTTCTGCGCACCGAGGAGAGCTGCCTGCCCTCTTTCAGCAGGCAGCTCTTTTTCCTCTGTTCACCTATGAACTACAATCGGAAGGGCTGGGATTGTGATCACTGAATGAGAGATTCATATGGGTGCCTGACTTAAAGGCTGCAATGACTTGCAACCAAATTCTGGGTCCAATTGTGGTCGTAAATCAAGGACTATCTTACTTCATTCCAGCAAACCCAGACCAAACTTTTGGGTTTCCAAGGTCTACCTGTACAGCACCCTGATATTCATGATGAGGTTAGGGCATCCAGAAAAGTCTAAGGAGTCTGAAATTGTCTCCTATATGAATGAGATTCAGTTTTTATAAATTACCATTTATCAAAACATAATTTATCATGCTGGGGGATATAAATTCAAAGGGGGCACATATGCACAGAGTGTCTCAACTCAGGTTGAGCAAGATTTTTGTAAATGTGCCTTCTAAAGAGTTTAGGAAATTAGAGGCTGATAAACTTTTAATTATGTAGAAGGCAGCTATGAATAATCTGATCACCACGTGGCTTTGTACCAAGTGTGGCATGTTCCTGCTAATTAAACAAGCATCTGTTTTCTTCCTAACTTACTCTCTGAATGTTGGTGCCGAAATCATGATTGTTACATGTGTCATGATGTGTGTCATAAATAATATATGCCGTTACCAACAGGGAGTCTTGTTGTAGAAATGGTACTTTAAAATAATTGTCTACTCCCAGCTAAATATTTTGAGGTTTTGAATAATTTAGTAGTCAGGAAAAATAAACCAAGGTAGAAAAGAGAAAACAGCTATGTAATTTTCAGAAAAAGAAGTATGGTCAAGAATTGAAAAAATAAGAAGAAGGAGAAGGAGAAGGACTAAAATCTGTGATTTTAAGCAAGTGCTTAAAAAGCAAATAGGCAGTCCTAAGAAAGAAGCTATTACATCCTACAGTTCTCAAAGAAAAGACTATGTAGCTCTCTAGTTAGCATTATCAGCTAAGACTTTGTCTGTTGTATCTGCTCCTTGGTTTAAACTACAATAATCTCAAAACCTTTTGTTTCTTCATTAAATCCTACAACAATATATGAATGAAGTAAAGATTAAGATTGTTAAAAGTAAAAGAAAGAAGTTTTATGTGGGTTTGCCCAAGGTTAAAATAAGACATGTTTCCATAAAGTTCTAGTAATCCTTTACAGACTTTTTGCTGATACCAGGGCTGAAATAGTGATGATTTATGGATGGGTTATGGGAAGAAGAGATATTTTTTGTAACCTTATAGGGGGTGAAGAGTTAGTGTTTGTTTATACCTGTGATGAAGATTGGAAGTCACTTCTTTAAATGTTTTTTTTATCTTTTCCTTTTTATTTTCTTGCAATTTTTTATTCTCNNCATTCCATTCCTCTCTCTCTCTCTCTCTCTCTCTCTCTCTCTCTCTCTCTCTCTCTCTCTCTCTCTCTCTTCCCTCAGTTTAGTTTGCATTTGCTTTTACTATTGTAATCAAAGTCTGTAATGAAAATTATTTCTTTCAAAAAAAATGAATTCAATTAACGGTGTACAAAATACCAATTCCTCTTTCAAAACCACAAACAATGTGATGATTTGGTCAGTGTGCAAAAAAATAAATAAATAACAGAGCTTAAAAATAAAACAATTAATGTAATAATCAACCAAGCCATTCTTTTCTTGCATATGAAAGCATTGCAAGGTAGGTCTCTGCAACAGTATTTTGAGCTATGAAATGGATGCAACAGGAAAACTTAATAGATTAATGAAACCCAAAGGAACGTGCTAAGCTTGTTTTAAAAAGAAACCTGAGAATAACAACAGGAATAAAACGAATAGACTACTGTGATTAGTCTGTGATTGAAGAGAGAGGAAACTAAACAAAGGAAAACTGAAAGCCTAGTTTGAATCTTGGAACTAAATTGGCATAAAGTGGGAAAGCCTTAAAATATATATTTTAAAGATAGAAGAGCTGATTAAAAGCTGTTCAGCACAAATGCTAATTTTCAAGGAGCATGCAAAGTGGAAATCTGAGGAGCAAATTTAAATTTTAAATGCTGGGGAATACTGAAAGCCTCAGAGCTGCTGATTAAATTAGTGGCTTAGAAACAAACTATCTGCTGTCTGAGTCCATTTAATCCCCAACTTTATAGATGTTTGATTTATTTTACTTTATTTGGTGGAAGGGGGGAGGCTGAGTTAATGTACATTCAGAGGAAACATTCCTAGAGATGTCTGGGAATCAGATGGATACTGTTTAAAATCAGTTCCCAACAGGAGATCTGCCTCATCAGCTGGTAAAATTCAAGGGTTGCCCTTCCTCTGCCCGTCTGCATGTTGCATTAAAGTCGTGTTTTACTCAGAGGTACATGAAGCCCTCATGTTTAAGATGATCTGTCTGAAGGCTCCTTTTCTGATGTACAGAAAAATAATCTGACACGCTGATGCTTGACATATGGAATTAATAAATACTTCATGAGTTTCACCTATCAGAAGCTTGGCTTCTGACAAACACCTTTGCTAGAGGACAGTTAAAAGTGTGCAGAATTTCAATTTAAAGCTCTGAGTTTTGGAAAGGAGGACAATTATGACCTTCACATACAGGATCTCTCTGAGTAGAAAACCTTGAGTCATCATGCAGAGCCCAGGCTGTGGTTAAAGAGTGGTAACACTGAAGAGCCAATAGTAGCAGTCAATTCACACAGACAGGATGCAATTCTCAGTGATATTCACTGATAGTATACCCTTAAGAAAGGACAGCTGATTGGGTAGTTAATTTATATATATATATTCACACATCTTCAGTGGGAAAACGAAAAGATTATTAGCACCTCTCTCTCTCTCTCTCTCTGCTCGGTTCTTCTGTGAAAGCAGACATACAAATCCATTAACACTAATTTAGGGAGAATCAATCATCCATTCAAGCTGATGGCTTCCAGGTGAGACTTCAAAATGATGGCTTACCTTAATACATAATTATAGTTTATATTTTAGGTACTTTACTCATTAGCTGACATCATATATTTCCCCATAATTTACCAGAAAAGGAATCACAAAGGGTTTTTCTATGGAAAATTATCATTTCCAAATTCTTCTTCATACTCTATCATGAACTATTGTATACACTATAAAATTGTAATGATCAATAATAATGTTTTCTTTTCGTTTTGTGTAAAACTTTTTATATATGTGTGCTGCATTTTCACAACAAAGAAATATTCCAAATCCATGTACCTGCTTCAAAGAATACACACACACACACACACACACACACACACACACACTTACTGGGACCCCAAAGGTGCTTTTTCAAGAGGCAACTTGAAAAAGAGTCTTTGAGACAACCATGACCTGGATGACTGAGAATATCCATAGACATTTTACTTAGTGGCATGTATCTAACACCTTATCTGTAGAAATGATTCTGAGCAGAATTCTTCTTGGGGATGCTTCTACCAATAATGTAAAACTCTGAACCTCCTGATTTTTAACATGTGTCCCTCACGGTCCCCCCCCCCCCATTTTTTTTTTTGCTACCCACTATTTCACCTTTAACACATAACCACAGACCCGTGGTCATAGTGACCGCAACAGTTTTCCAAAATGTTCGCAACACCCCTATTTTTAGAAATGGACCATTCCGGTTGCGAATAGCTTTTGTTTTCCCGCCAATAAGAGTGTATGCAGCATCGCGCTTACGTGAGTTCTTTGGTGTTTTCTGTAGTGGCATTTGAATTTGAGTTGCGGTCATTTTGATCTTTGTTACCGTATATTGTTTTTATAATGTCGGGGCTACGTTTCTGCCAAAAAGAGTGTGATTTGGTGATCCAAACTTCAAAGAAACTGTTCTAACATGGTATGAAGAAGCAGAGAGTGATCTGAGTGAAATGGAATCGGATTGTGACGAAAATTTTGTAATGGACGATGAGGAACCTGCTGCTGCCGATTCTGACATCAGCAATGATGAAGCCCCCGATGAAATTGATGACCAGATACAATCTATGCCATGCAATAATTTATATGGCAAGAACAAATTCAAATGGTCTTCTGCACCTTTTGGAAGCAATAAATCCAGAACCACTAGTCGCAATATCGTAGTGCAATTACCTGGACTACGGCCAGCAGCTAGAGTGGTCATTATGACCTCATGTCTGTAATAGCGTAGCTGAAATAGTACGTCTGTGGTTAAGGGCTAATGCTGCTTGTCAACAAAGACCGTCTGTTTGTCCATCCATCCACTGTCTGTCTGTCTGTCTGTCTGTCTGTCTGTCTGTCTGTCTATCTATCTATCTATCTATCTATCTATCTATCTATCTATCTATCTATCTATCTATCTATCTATCTATCTATCTATCATCTTAGCTGCTCATCTCCCTCATAGAGGAAGGACTAAACTCCCACTAGCTGGTTAGATTCTTCCTTATGGGGGCTCCAGTGGTTTATCACTGGATGTTTCCTTTGCAGGAACCTTTTCTGAGAACACTGACGGGCATTTGGGATTGCCCGGGGAAAGGGAACAATGGAAGGGTCTGTTCTGGGGCCAGCTTTTGCTTGTGTAACTTTTAGTAATGTGACTGCATTATGAATGGCCCACTATGCTGAAGTAGATTGAAAAGCTTTCTGCATGTACTGAACTATGATGTATGTTGTCTGCTGTTAAAATCAGCACTTAGGCTTTCCTACATCCTACTTGGAAGAAGCATTTTCAATCAGCACATGAATGTTTATTTCAAGTGAAATGGCATTGCCATATACTGTTCTAAAATTGGAAGAAAATATCCTAAAATCAAAAAGACTTACATTTTCCTCAGTGTTAAGTGTGTGAATATTTGTATTTATTGATGAATAAAAATATTAGAAACATAATATATGAGACACTGTCCCTTCTGTTATTTTATTGAGTTTGCTCTGCCTTCCAGTTTAATATATAGAATGTCTAACATCATTTATACCAGGAATATCAATACTGTAAATTTAGTTTGTTTAAATACATCACTGGCCTGTATATGAACCAAGAATGATGAAGCTTATGATTGAAATGTGTATGCCACCTGACTTCCAGCGACACTGTGGGCAAGCATGTACTTAACCAGTTACATAAAGAATCTTCTTTGTGTTTTGATGTAATGGTATGGTATACTATAACCTAAAATGAAGGAAAATAATGTGGATAAATGTCTAAATAAGTACATTTGTCTTTTCAGCAGTCTGAAAGTGGAGCCTCTTAGCTTAGAATTTTGACAGGAATTTCTTGTTTTGGAATGTCAGTGTCAAGTTTTTAAAGTTTGCAAATCTCATTTGGAAATAATTCAAGTTAACAAGCAGAAAAAAACCCTGTTTCTATATTCTTGTGAGAATCCTCTGTAAATAAGTGCCTAAACATTTAAAAGCTTTAGTTCTGATGTTTATAGTTACTTTAAATATTTTTTTAATGCAGTTTCACAACCCAGAGTGTCTGGTTGCATAAACAATTGGCTGTCAGTCTTAAGAGGTAAAGGTGACAAATGTCTTAGTTGTTTCTATCTCAAAATTGTTTTCTTTGATTTGGGAGTTTGTTGAAGAGTCTGTTTTCTTTCTGTCAAATCTCCTTTGGTAAGAAAACTGAAATGACATATTCAGATATGACTGGAATACTATTTTAGGGCAAATATTTACAGGAAAATGTCCCATTGAATGCAATGGAACTCACTTCTGAATTATCATTCTGAAGATTGTTATCAAATAAACTTTGTCAAAGTCAAACAAAAATTCAGTAAGTGCGCAAAGAAAATTGAAATGCAGGGATACATTTTCCTTACAGTTCCTAAATGAAAATAAACTTACGGGTACAGAAGAAGCCGCTTGCAATATAAACAGATATACTGTAACTGCTAGATTTTAAGGGCAATAGTTCTAGTAGTAGGCATGATCAAGCTAAATCGAAAGTAAACACTGTATATAAACAGCATTTTCTGCATTGATTCCTTCCCTGACTTCTTTTTAAGCTCTTACTGCAAATAGCCTGATGAGAAAATCTAAGATTAACCTGTTCATGGTGATTTGATTTTCCCAGAAAAATAACTTGATTGCATCTTCTTTCCTTTTATTTATATTCTTATATGTGTTACTTTTTACCATTCTGTTTCTAAAAATGCCTTTGGACAGAATACTAAATAGTACTAGCAAAGATGAAAGATTCTTTTCTTCCATCTCAGCAGAGGAATGAAAGGTGACCGGTGGGCAAAGTTTGAAAGAAGGAAGAAGGTCTACAACCCTAACTCCACTTTCATATGTCATAGAATTGGATGGATGAGAAGAACCATTAGCAGAGGTTACAGATTATTTCACTAATTAGATAATTTGGTTTCTACATTATATTATAGAAACATGTTTCCATATTACTTATTTTTACTCCTAAGGACTTAAACCAGAGGTTCCTAGTAGAGTGCCATCAATATTTGCTCTTACCTCCAGTATAGAAACTTCCACATATCCTTATATTGATGTAAATTTTCAGAGCTGTAATCAATCAACCAATGATGAGCTTTTGAGTTGATTAACCATGGTCTTTTGTCCTGTTTCACAACCATCTTCAGAGACAAAGTGAACTGCTTTGTGGTATACCCTATGCTGTACCTCAAAGACGCTTCAACTGTGCTGGCTGGTTAAGTTCTTCTATTTGAACTTAACAAGCTGATTTCTGATTGGTCCACATCATGGGAGTCCAGGAAGCTGGTTTCTGATGGGTTCCTTATTTAGGTAGATGTCCAGTTGACAAGGAACCAGTTCTCTTGGGTTTCTTCAAAATGGACTAATTAGAGATGCCAGCCAGAGCTGCTGGAGAAATGTCAGGCCAAAAGAAAACTAGACAGCCCAAAAGCCTATCATTGATTTATCCTAAATTTGGTTTAGGTCAGTATTGAATGTAGCACTGGATACTTACAACACCTAAAAATCGGGATTTCTGTCAGTTGTGAAATATAAAATCAAATACTGCACTATTTCTATCACAGCACTTCACTTTGAGCCACTGTTCAGCTCCAAATATAGAAAGTAGCCCCAGCATGCCATTATCTTTCCTCCCACTTCCCAATATTCTAATGACATCTTGTTTTTCCTTTTATTAATCCCTAGTTTTGGTAACATATTTTATTTTTGGATTGGATCAAAGGGTGACCCAGCCTTTTCTCAGCCTCTTCCTCAGAATTGTGAAAAGGGGAGAGTTTCTCCCCCCCCCCCACATCCTTAGGTGGTTTAGAGACCGTCTCTGAAGGGTTGGCTTATATGGTTAGCTTCTTTATCTTTCTTTACAACTTATTTATAAGCAATTTTTCCCCCTGCTGATTGTTTTTCCTTTTTTTCCCTAAAGTGCTTTTATAATAGATAATGCTGATGGAATGCTGCTGTTCAAAATGCTCCTGAGAGAGAACTTCAAAGTACTTTACTTTTATTACAGAATTCTGAGGTCCAGCTAAATTTATGAAGGATACAAAACTATATATGCTGAGGAAGGACTTCCTTTGCTGCTACTTAGACATCTACTCCAAGACTTGAGGCTTATATTTTGAGCTACTTGTATCTTTCCTTTCCCTTTTTCCCTCCTCAATTCTCTGTCCTTCTCATTCTGTTCTTCTTAAGGCTTTTGTCCTCTTCCCCTTCTATTGCTTGACGCCTCAGACTGTCCTTTTTGCTCTCTTTCTTGTCTCTTGCTCATGAAAAGTAAACAATAGCACTTCCGTTTATTTTATATTAATATTTGTCTATGTCAATATATGCACGCACACGCACACACACACATACACAGAGAAAGAGAGACAGACAGACAGACAGACAGACATATGGGCAGCAATATGGAATAATTATATAATTATAAAATAAAACATGAATATAATATAAAATAATAATATAAGCAATTGTTTAAAAAAAGTTCATTACAAATAAAACTTAGTGTCTGGGAAGTTTCATATAAATAGATTTTCAAGAGATACCTGGATTGTAGCATTCTTGAGCCCTGACATACCTTCCATTACATCCCCATATAAAGTCCTGGAGAACTTTGAATTCCTCCTTCTCACATTAAAGTCCTGGAGAACTTTGAATTCCTCCTTCTCACATTAATTCCTATTGTATGGTGTCTGTTACCCCTCGATTAAGAAAAATAGGGACTTCCTGCATTCAGGTCTTCAGTTTATCCTTCAAACACTTTCTCAGCTTCAGTGACCTGAGAAAGACCTATTGCGATTTTCAGAGGGTGAATGAATATGATAGCTTGGTGTCTCTCAACTGTAAAGGAAGGGGAGAAAACTGTACCAGCATTCCTATTTTAACACAACATACAAAATATTTCTAAAGATGTAGTATCTTTGAGCATGTGTGGAGTGATTTTTCCCCCCTCAACACCATATGCTCACTACAATTCCAACTGCACTAAGTCACTAAAACAAATATAAATCCTCACAGTGCTTTTAACAGTCGGACCACATATAGAGTGATAGTAAAAGTAATGCTGAGTTGAATCTGATTCACCAAACCGTTTAAAAGTGAAACAGCAAAACGTTGGGTGGATGGGAAATATGTTACAGGTGAGGTTTGTATGGTGACGGGCAACCCAATTCATTCAGCACCTGTTTCTTTCAAAAAGTCTAGATAAAGCTTTTCTCTGGATGGCATAATGCTGATATTAACCTGTAAACAGGTTTCTTTTCAATTCTGCCCCAGCATTTAGTGTTTCTGTGACAGGCTCCTTATCAAACCACTTGGGTCCAAAATGCCTGGCAGAATAATTGTTTCTTCATCATGATGATGATGAAGAAACAATTATCATCATCATCTAAAGGAGATGTAGCCTGCCCAGACCTTCAGAGCAAGCCTTTTTATAAGGGTGGGGCAAATAAGAGCCGAGGTGGCGCAGTAGTCAGAGTGCACTACTGCAGGCTACTTCAGCTGACTGCTAGCTGGAGTTCGGCAGTTCAAATCTCACCAGGCTCAAGGTTGACTCAGCCTTCCATCCTTCCGAGGTAGGTAAAATGAGGACCCAGATTGTTGGGGGCAATAGGCTGACTCTGTGAACTGCTTAGAGAGGGCCATAAAGCACTGTGAAGCGGTATATAAGTCTAAGTGCTATAAGTGCTATTGCTAAATATAGAAATGGCCTATTTGCAACCTCTTCCCTCTGGGATTCAAAATATCTCTTGGTCACACCGCACAGGTAGATTCTTTTTGGAGAAGACAGGCTATGTAGAAGGGCATCAGGCCAGGTAGAGTTTTTAGGTTAATAGCAACAGTCTGAATTTTACCCTGAAACTTAGTGACCGCCAATGCAACATACCGATAATGACTGTCATGCTGCTAAAATAGCTCTCCCCCCACCAGCCAGTGGGCAGCTAATTTCTATATTTGGTTTTAAAGGAGACCCTCTTGGAGCATGTAACAATGGTCTGATCTCAAGATGATAAAGGCATGTGTCATTGTCCTCATATAACTCAAAAAGGGCTATAACTGGTACACCAGGAACTTTTAGGCAAAAGTTTATCTGGCAAGGAAGGAAGGAAGGAAGGAAGGAAGGAAGGAAGGAAGGAAGGAAGGAAGGAGACTTTGTATGCAATCTAGAGGCTCGAGTGAGACAGTTTATTAATCTTATAAATATATAAGCAGATACTTATAATCATATAGTGGGAACTAGACAACTTTTAAATATAGGCTTCAATAGAAGACAAGGTATATAGCTCAAGGATTAGGCTAAGGTTGAACTGTGGAGTCCTTGGTGCTCTCTGATCTGCATAGCCAGTTCACTGATTATGTAACCTAGCTTGGTAATGAAACATCTGCAAGCAAACAACCAAGCTTAGAGAGTACCAAAGACTCCACAAATGCAATTTTAGATTAGTCCTTGCTATCTCTTTGAAGTCAATTGACAGTTTGTGATGCTCAGAACAGTGTCATGCATTTTTTTAAAAGTAGTTTACACTGAAGTCAGTTCTTCCAAGGAAGCATATACAGGATTGCAAATTAGTTTTTTTTTTTAATTGAGGGTGGGGAAGTTCATGAAAAATAATTATGTAAATATTGTGGCAGTTGAATGGAAGCTCTAGTTACTATGGGAACATTATGATCAATTATGGAAGAGAAAGTATTTCCTTGATTAATAGTGTTAATGAATAAGAGTGCTAGTTGGAATACATTTCAACATGTTGCTTTGGTTCCTTACTGAGAAATGAAGAAATGTTTCTGTACAAATAAAAATGAACAAGGCTATTTACATAAATGTTTTTATGCTTTTTAACCATCATTGGTTTTGTAGAAGAACTGAATTTTGATTCTTCGTTATTAAAGGCCCTTCTGTGGTTATTTCTTTCTTTTTCCTTGGCAAATATATCACAAGCTGGCTTGGTCTTATTGTGTGAGTGTTCCAAGAACACAGACTTCAAAATCATTCTATTTATTTCATCAAAACATACCATTCTTTGGCTAGGAATCATCACTCTGTGATTGCTCGGCTATTGTGTTTAGCAAATGCAAATTAGATGTTTTGAAAACTTTTCAAATCAAAAACAATCCCTTTCAAAAAAAAAACTCATTGTGTTGAAGAATTGTAATTCCAGAAGTTTTGGTCTCAGTCCTCAGCTAAAGATGAAAAATGTCTCCATCCCACCCCAAGCCAAAGGGGCAAGTCTAGAAAGGGAGAATTTCTTTCTGGACTCCCTTTTTGCTTGCTGATACCCTACCCTACCTTCTATTCTAATAGTATGAATGCATTAAAATCACTATGTACTCTATGGCTACCTCCCTCATGTCAAGCTTCCATTTATTTATTAAGCAATACTTGTGTGGAATGGAACTCCAGTAAGTAGTAATTTAACATTATTCATTCACTCTACAAATTAATATTAGATATTGTTGTAAGGTAAAGTTTGCAGAAGAAAAAATGTAGGGTTTAGGAGTTCTATAGCAATCAATGAAAATAAACCAAAATATTCTTGACTGAAAATAAAAATTGTCAATGAATAGCTGCAACTGTTCTTTGGACTATTAATACAATACTAATCTTTATATGAAATAAAACCACTGTATATGTGGATCTTCTATGTTCCATTTTTGTTCTGCAATTAAAGTGGTTGGTATTTATCTTCAGTGAAGTCTACATGTGTTAGGACTTTTAGTCAGTTTAGACAGTGTGCTTGTTTTCTTTGGTTTTGCCCATTTTAGCTGAGCCTTTGTCTCTAGAAAGCAAATCAGCAAGCTGAGTTATTTTGTTTTGCTTTCCTTTGTTTCTCTTTTTCATTCCCTTAGTAGAACTGCTGAAGTCTGCAAAATCTGTTAGGAATATGACATGCATTTTGACTGCAGAGTTTCTGATATCCAAAAGAAGAAAATACTGCCAAGGTTTTGATATCCAAATTTTAGTAACTTTGATTAACTACTTGTAGTCTAAGCTGTGTAGTGATGTTCCTTTGAATAAGAGATACAGTAGATCTAAGAATCAGTTCAAAATCAAAAGCAGCACAGAGCCAGAATACCTGTTCATCCTCTAAGCAGTTACTTACTGATTCCATATTAAAATGTTCTAGACAATCAGAAGAATAATATAGAAATTTGTTTATTTTCAAAGGAAAGCGCAATGCAACAATGCCTCTCAGTTTTCTCACTGCTTTCTACCAAATCAAATCCCACTTTCTAGACCTCCCTCCTTTTTCCATTTTCATTCTTCATGCCATTTTTCTTCACATAATCAAAAATATCTGAGACTGGGCAAATGGCGCATTTTACCCCTGAAGCCAAAAAAGACTGGATGTTGAAATCAATGTGAGTGTGACAGTTTAACACAGTTGAGGTTTTGCCATTATATTTTCTCTTAATGTCCTCTCTTCCACTCAATTGCACCTAATCTCTTCTTTTTAGTTATGTCAGTTTCTGTTCTTTCCCGTCTGTCATCTCATCTAACCACTTAGAAAATCAGCACAATTGTGCCAATGTCACTTTCAAATCCAAGGCATGCTTTTATTCCTAGAGATCAGCTGAGTAGCAAAAGGTCACTTCTACCTAATGTAGATCCTAAGAAGCTAGATTGAGATGCAGGTTGTCTTGTGATTAAGCAAGCAGGTAGCAACTTATCACATACATGCTCTGAATAATTAACCCAGCTAGCTGAAGCCAATGTTCCCTTGATCTTGCTTTCAACTGGTCAGTCAATTCAAATGCTTCTTTGGTTCCTTAAAAGATAAGTGAAGAAGGTAAACTGTTGAACTACAATTTGCAGCTTGAAGTCTCAGATCTGCAAAAACAGTCAATCAGAATAGATCTGGAAGAGATCTTGGAGGTCTTCTAGTCCAACCCCCTGCTCAAGAAGGAGACCCTATACCATTTCAGATAGGTGGCTATCCAGTCTTTTCTTAAAAACCTCCAGTGATGAAGCCCCAACAACTTTTGAAGGCAAGCTGTTCCACTGATTAATTGCCCTCACTGTTAAGAAGTTTCTCCTTAATTTCAGATTGCATCTCTCCTTGATTAGTTTCCATCCATTGTTTCTTTTTCTTGCCTTCTGGAGATTTGGAAAATAAGTTGTTTGTGGCAGCCCCTCAAATACTGGAATACTGCTATCATGTCATCCCTAATCCTTCTTTTCTTTAGAGTGGCCATATCCAATTCCTGCAATCATCCATATGTTGCTAATCATCAAATTATTGTAATCACCTAAAATAAAAAAATAAACTTACTTTAATCAAAATGAGCAACCTCATTCCATACACAATATAATCTGCTCTAGGAGTTCTTCTTCATTTTCCATCCACTTATTTATTTGCATCTCCCTATTAAAATACAGGACTAATATAGCTCTATGAGAGAGAGAGAAAGAAAGACTTTAGGGGTCCCTACTCTTTATATTCCATAGATCAGTTAGGGTGCCACCAACCAATGCTACTGGAAAATTTCCAAACTTGTTCAGAAAGCCATCACTTGTCTGGATTGGACCATTTTGACAGTCATTCACTTATGCAGTGAATGATATTTACATTTGCCATCAATCTAAAACTGACCAAGATTTGTCAATAACAATGGAATCACAAAATGTCCCACCTTCTCCAGTATCTCAAATGTTCTGCTGTTAGATACCATTTGGAACAGATCTGTATTCATCTTGTTGAATATGCTGATACTAGATACTGAATATGTAAATACAAAGGAACAGCTAAAGACGCTGTGATTGGTCCAATCTTCTGGCGGGAAATTGGAACAATCCCAGTGGCTAGCCGAGGCTGACAGCTCTCGATAAAAGAGAGAGCTACCTGGATTTCTTCCGCTTTTCATTTTGGCTTGTCAATAAACAGCATTCTGGCATCCAGCATCCAGCATCCTGCCTCTTCAGTCTATTACCCATACTTAACACTGGCGACGAAGGTGGGATCGTGAGGAGAACAAAGGACAGCCGACCAGCACCTCGTGGCAAGCCGTGGCCATCATTAAAGGAAATTCTCCATCAGAACTCTGAGATGGCTTCACACACCATGCCAGCACTCATGCCTTTTAACCCAAATCAGGAAGAATGGTCGTCATATATGTCCCGGTTTCAGATTACTTGGAAGCTAACAACTTCCAAGACTTATCGGACAATCGGAAAAGAGCACTCTTCCTCAGCTATTGCGAGCCAAAAAAATTTAAGATGGCAAAAACACTAGCCGCTCCAACAGACATCGAATCCATAATGTGGGGCACCCTACAACAGATACTGAAGGAGCATTATGCACCCGTTCCAGCACCCATGGTAAGGCGAAATGAATTCTATCACAGATATCAACGAGAAGGTGAATTGATCAATGATTTTGTCGCCCGGCTCAGAGAGCTCGCCACTGAGTGTGAATTCAACAATCTGGAAGAGATGATGAAGGACCGAATAATTTTGGGGATGAGAGATCTATCCCTACAAAATAAGTTAATAATGAAGCGGGGAGCCACATTCAAGGATGTCCTAGAGGAAGCCCGTGCTGCCGAATCATCAGATCAATCCGCAGCAGATGTGCGAAAGGCAAGCGGGGACCATTGCGCACAAGGAACGGTCAAAGAACTACAGGGGGACCCAGAGCTGGATGGATACTCTGATGGGGAGGAGGATATCCACCGAATACACCATGATGAGAAGGTAGGAAGCACAGAAGAGAGAAGAAAAAATTTCCTGTGTGCCGGATGCAGGGGAAACCATCCCAGAGCTGCATGCAAGTTTAAAGAAGCTATATGCCACCGATGCCAATGGCGGGGTCATATAGCCGTAGCATGCTGGGCCAACCTCCCCAGTTTCATCCAACTGAGGTCCACCACATTCCCAAACAGACATGGTAACCCCCGAATGGACTTTAGGCGGGTGCCCAGGGCGAGGAACAAACAAAGGAATGACCAATATCCGGAAACAAGAGAGAGAAACAATTCAACTCTGGGGCATTCCGATGCATGTAATGATAAAAAATTCCATGTTACTGTAACCATTGAAGGCATTCCCTGCAACGTGGAGATTGATATGGGATCAGTTTTCACTATCATGTCCTGGTCAATGTTAAAAAGACTCAAACCGGGAGTGGAAAGAAGCCATCTCACACCACAACAAATGATCTTAAATGACTTCCAAGGAAACCGCATCTCTGTCCTGGGAAGAGCCTGGGTCCAAGCAACCTTCAATGAATTCAGCAGACCCTTACAACTGACCATTGTGGAAGGCCAATGGTCACTCCTGCTGGGGGTAGAATGGCTCAAGCCCCTGGGTCTCGCAATTACTGGCCTCAATTCCATACAAACTGACACCTTGGAGAAACTGCTGGCTGAATTCGGAGACGTTTTCAACGGAAACCTAGGCAAGTATAAGGGGACCCCTATCTCCTTTAACTTAGACCCAAAAGTAGCCCCTGTCCAGATAAAGCCCCGCATTTATTCTCCAGTCCAAAATAGATGAACAAATAGACAAGCTACTTGCGCAAGGGGTCTTGGAACCGGTAGACCATGCAAAGTGGGAAACACCCATCGTGACCCCAGTCAAACCAGATGGGTTGGTTCACGTATGTGCAGACTATAAATGCACCCTGAATAAGGCGTTACAACAAAGTGCCTATCGCGTGCCTGTTGTTCAACATCTGTTGCACTCACTGAGAAACGGAAAAATTTTCACAAAGCCCAGGCATACCAGCAGCTGCCGGTGGACGATGCAACTGCTGAGGCTCAAACCATCATCACACATGGAGGCTTTCAAGTGCTACCAGTTGCAATTTGGGGTGAGTGTGACACCAGGGCTATTCCAGAGTCTGATGGAGCACCTCCTATAGGGCATCCCTGGGGTGCCATATTTTGACGATGTCCTCATGTCCGAAAGTGACAGAGAACAATTGCTCCAACGGTTAAGAATAGTACTAAGCCGGTTCCAGGAAGCCGGAGTTAAGGTGAAGAAAGAAAAATTCCAAATAGCAGTTAATCAAGTTGAATTCCTGGGGTATCTCATTGATGGGTCGGGAATTCGCCCCACAGATAGCAAGCTAAAAGCTATCAAGGAAGCACCAATCCCAAAGAATAAAACAGACCTCCAAGCTTTCCTTGGACTTTTAATTTTTTACAGCATTTTTCTACAACAGAAAGTAACAGTTGCAGAGCCGCTACATAGACTACTTGATAAAAAGGCGGACTGGACCTGGGGGCACAAAGAGGCATCTGCCTTCAGGGCCGTGAAGGACTTATTAACATCAGACAGCGTGTTGGTACAATACCATGAGACTCTCCCTCTCGTCCTAACTTGTGACCATTTGGCATTGGTGCTGTTTTAAGCCATCGAATGCCCAATGGAACTGAAGCGCCACTTACATTCTATTCCAGAACCTTGTCTAAAATGGAGCAAAATTACAGCCAATTAGACAAAGACAAAGAAGCCTTTGCAGTTGCCGGCATTAAACGTTTTCATGAATACTTATATGGCCGGCATTTTTACTTAATCACGGACCATAAACCATTATTGGGAATAATCGCAGGAGATTGACAAACACCTATGATGCTGCCACCACGCATGACAAGATGGGTCGTCTTCCTAGCGAGCTATGACTGCAAACTGTTCTACTGCCCCGGGAAAACCATCACCCATGCCAACGGTCTCAGCCGCTGCCCTCTTCTGGAACTCCTGGAGGACCCGGCCCCTGTAACACAAGTACTACTCATTGAAGAGCTCAACATGGGGCCAGTCACCGCAACAGAGATCGCGAGACTCTCCGCTAAGGACAAAACCTTGGCGCGAGTTATGAACTGGGTGTGGAGGGGGTGGCCGGAACAGGAAATGAACAATGACTTTAAACCGTTCAAAATGCACCAAATTGAATTATCAATGCTCAAGGGATGTTTACTATGGGGGGAAAGAGTTGTAATTCCTAAATAGTTGAGGCAACCAGTACTGGAAACACTACACGTGGGGCATCCCGCGATTGTACAAATGAAAGCATTGGCAAGGGGATATGTATGGTGGCCAGGGATAGACAAGGAAGTGGAGGAATGGGTTGCCACATGCGAGCCTTGTCAGGAATCTAGACCATCCCCCCCAGGGCATCCCCACGGGAATGGAAAACTCCCAAGGCTCCTTGGTCCAGGATACATATCAACCTGGCAGGCCTGGTGCAGGGACACACATTTCTAATTGTAGTGGATGCATATTCCAAGTGGTTGGAGGTAACAATAATGTCCACGACCATCGCTAAGGCTATCCTGAAAGTCCTACGGAAACTGTTCTCCACGCTCGGGCTGCCTGATGTGGTGGTGTAATGGGCCACAATTTACAGCAAACAATTTTGAGACATTCCTAGCGGAGCAAGGGATCAGACATGCTCTCTCAGTGCCGTTCCATCTGGCATCGAACGGAATGGCGGAAAGAATGGTCCGATCGACCAAGGAGGCATTAGCTAGGATGGGCCCTGGGGATCGGCAAGCCAAGATTGACACATTTCTATTAGCACAACATATCACCCCCAGTGCAAGTACACACCGCAGCCCAGCCGAACTGTTAATGGGCCGCAAGCTAAGATCAGCCTTAGACAGATTGCACCCAAATTACAACACTGATACAACCCTGGACTTAACTAAACAGGCCTGGGCATTTTCTATAGGGGACTTAGTTTTGTTCTGACCCAGTGTACTGACAAAGTAACACAGCACAAACAGCATCCGTACAAACCTTGTTTTAATAGTAACAGCTACTAATTGTCTTACTTAGCAGTCGTTCTAAATGCAAATAAAGTGTAAACCAGGCTTTTCTGTGCAACGGCTGTTAATTAATCTCCTTAACAGTCGGCAATAGTCCAAGCAAAAGAACACAAGTCTGATGAAGAGTCTTTCAGATAACAGCAGATAACCCACACGACTCTTACTGTTTTTTGGCAAAACGCCCAGGAACAATTTGCAGGCAACTTTGACGATTTCAAACGGGAGCAGAACAGAGGTTTGAATTCAAAGACAAGGACTTGAAATGAACGAAGTTATTTCCTGCAAATTTCTCAGTCGTTTTCCTCACTTAAATAGGCTATGGGAGTGGCCAATTATCCCCAAGCCTTACTCTCGAGTAGTCCTTCTCCTCAGGAGCCATTCCTGCCTTTTGGCAGCTCTGCGCACACGCGCATTGAGAACAGGCTCCTCCTCTTCTTCTTCACTCATGGCAGCCTCTGGAGGTTCTGAAGGCCCTGGCTGAATCCTTGCCTCTGGCACCAAGCCTTCTCCAGCCTCCTCACTGTCTGACTCTGGTACCAGCTGCACAGGCCGCTGGTGAATCACAATACCAGCCTCCTCGCTGTCCGGCTCTGCCGCCAGCTGCACAGGCCGCTGGCGGACCACAACAAGTTTATACCCGAAGCTATACCGGGGAAGAAATGTGGGTGCCAGCAAAAATAATAAATATCACAGGACCCAGATCGTACTGGGTAGAGTTACACGAAGGTACGATCTGGAGAAGACACATCGATCAACTCTGGGGTAGAAAGGAAAACCCAGACAGACCCCAGAAGGAAGACGCATCAACCACATCTCTGAGGAGCACAACAATAACACCAACCGGCCCTATCTATAACTCAGATAGCAATTGCAACAAAACACAAGACAGCCCTACACTCTTCTCAAGCCCGAGCCTGGCATGCACAAACTTACCTGAGTGCCTAGGAGTCCAGCGAAGTTCGTCTGGGGAAGTGGGTGGAGTTGTGGTGGCCACGCCCCAGGCCGGGTTCCGGACGTTTCCACCTGTAGACTCCGGAGCAGCAGCAGGCCTGACTGCTCAGGCCGCCGCCGCTTGAACAACTGAACCGCGCAGGTCCAGTCACGCCCACTGAAGACCCGCCTACCTATGGGACTACGTACCCTGAACTGATCCTGGTTGGCTAACGCTCAGATTAGGAGGGGAGAGGTGTTGAATATACTAATACTAGATACTGAATATGTAAATACGAAGGAACAGCTTAAGCCGCTGTGATTGGTCCAATCTTCCGGCGGGAAATTGAAACAATCCCAGTGGCTAGCCGAGGCTGACAGCTCTCGATAAAAGAGAGAGCTACTGGGATTTCTTCCGCTTTTTGTTTTGGCTTGTCAATAAACAGCATTCTGGCATCCAGCGTCCTGCCTGTTGTGGTTTGCCAGTGGTCTGTGCAGCTGGCAGCAGAGTTGGACAGCGAGGAGGCTGGGGAGGAACCTGGGCCAGGCCTGGAGTCTGGAGAAGGCTTGGTGCCAGAGGCAGTGATTCAACCAGGGCCTCCAGAGGATGACAGGAGTGAAGAAGAAGAACAGGAGGAGCCTGTTCTCAACGCGTGCATGTGCACAGCTGCCAAAAGGCAGGAATGGTTCCAGAGAAGAAGGACTACTCAGAGTAAGGCTTGGGGATAATTGGCCACTCCCATAGCCTATTTAAGTGATGAACACGAATGAGGAAGTTGCAGGAAGCAACTTCGTTCATTTCTAGATCTTGTCTTTGCAACTCAAGCCTCTGTTTGGTTCCTGTTTGACCTCGTCAACTTTTCCTGCACATTGTTCCTGGGCAGTTTGCCAATGAATAGCAAGGTTCGTGGGTGTTATCTGCTGTTCCCTGAAAGACTTTTCGTCAGCCTTGTTGAATTTTGCTTGGACTCACTGAGAATAATTAGCAGACGTTACAAAGAAAAGACTTGTTTTACTTTATTTGAACTTAGAACGACTGTTAATGAAGACAATTAGCAGACGTTATCATTAAAAAAGAGGTTTGTGAAACACTACTTGTGCTGTGTGAGTTTATCAGGAAGCCGGGTCAGAACACTGCCTCTTCAGAATATTACCCATACTTAATACATCTTAAGAGGACATTGAAGTCCTGAGCCACTCTTGGTATGACAATCTCAAAATCAATACTGAAATTCCTCAGGAAAAGTAAACTAGTGCACTTCAATAATATACCTAAGAGCCTCCCAACTAGCTCAGAAATAAAGGCTATGTGAAGTGGGAAGGTGAATAGTTCATTAACAATGTCCTGCCCATCAAATACATTCAGAATTAGAGAACTTCTATATGGAACGTCTAGTCAATGAGATGGGATTCTTATTTTTCTATTTATTTTTCTATTTATCTAAATAGGATGGGACAAAAGGACACTCACATAAATCTTTATGTTGCCTTTTATATATTATGATATATACCACTCCCAGGTTTTGGTTTAAATGAAACAAAATCAGCATCTTTCTAGAGATTGTTCTTCCTCTTGGAAATACATGTTCCTTCTTACTATTGGAAGAATTGGATTTTCTAGCCAGCAAAGGGCCTGAAAATTAAATGTATGTATATAGGTATGGATGTATGACAAACTGGCTAAAGGAAAAGAAGACATTTATTTATTTATAAAATTTATTGGCGATAAGGTAACTCTGGGCGGGTTGCAGTCATAAAAATATATATCTACATTAAAACATAAATAAATTAAAACCAAAGTTTAAAATCAAAGGAAATGTGGGGAGGTCGGACCTGTTATTACTTGATCAACCACTTCCACTGTGCTATTCCCACATTGAGGCCCCAGGTCAACTGGCAGAGCCAGGTCTTTAGGCCCTTACAAAAGGGGCCAACCTCACATGGGGGGGGGGGGCGGGTTAAGATGTTCCAGAGGGAAGGAGCCACAGAGGAAAAGGACCTCCTCCTGGACCCTGCCAGCCAATAATCGGGCTGACTGGACCCACAGCATACCTCCTCTGCCAGCAGGAGTGGGATGAGCCAATCCCAATGGGGTGAGGTGTTCCCTCAAATAACCTGGACCCATGCCATGAGGAGCTTTAATGGTAAATCACAACACCTTGAATTGCACCTGGAAGCAGACTGGCAACTAATGCAGATGGAGCTGTGGTGTTACAGGGGCCATTCTTGGAGCCCCCAAAACTGCCCGTGCTGCCACACTCTGCATCACCTGTGTCCTGCGAATGTTCCTCAGGGATAGCCCCATGTAGAGCACATTACAATAGTCTGTGAGATGACTAGGGGCTAAATGACTGAGTGCAGGGAATCCTGATCCAAGAAAGGCTGCAACTAGCGCACAATACAAAATTATGCAAACTGCGCAGTAACAAAAAAATAAAAAAACAAAGCCAAAAAAAGATGGCGACTGCATGCACAGTGCCGGAAGTCGGCTTCTGCACATGCTCAGAAGGAAAAAATAAATAAAAAAAAATTCAAAAAAAATTCAAAAAAATTCAAAAAAAAGATGGCGGCCCCCACGGACCGGCACCGACCGATCCGGTTCGGTGACGTCATCATGACATCACCAGCGGGCCGCTACTGGTTCAGGAGAACCGGTCCAAACTGGGAGGAACCCACCCCTGGTCCAGACTGAAAAAACAGGCATAGTGCTAGGCCCAAAGACCAATAAAGACACACAGAGTTTTTTCTAAGCGGTTTTCTTTATTGTTCATCACCTACAGTACAGCATAATCAAAAACCTTGCCAAACTAAGGGAAAAGACTTGCATCATTAAAGATATACTCTGAAAACTCCCAGGGAAGAGCTGCCTTGACCACCTTCCTCCCAACCAAACTTCGCTGTCTCTTGTTTCTCTGAAATGCACTAATTCAGACTACATTCAACCACACATGGTAACCTTGGGTATTTGGAGAGCCATGAATTAATAATTATTGGGGAAACGATCACAAATTTACTGGGCAGTCTATGGTACACATTTTATAAAGAAATAGACAAACATGCTATTTTCATGTGGACAAAATAATGCAGTGATGTGTAGCATGTTTGCAATATTTATTCTGTAACCTGACCATTCAAGTTACAGAAGAGAAATATATATTTAAATAATAATCAAGAAAGTGTATTAATTAAGTTGTCATCAAGCCCACTATCTACACCTGGCTTATTGGAGCAGCTGCAATGAAGTCTTCTCTGGCTGAGGTCCCTGGCAACCTGGTTGCTGACAGCTGCTTCCCCATCCCTACCCCTTTATATATTCCCATGAAGTGACAAAATGAGCTGGCATTAAATTTGTGCGGATATATTTTCCATCTTTTGACTAAATTGGAACCAGATTTTATCAATTATATGCAGACTACATTGTATCTTACTCTACCTTGAAGTTATCTTCAAAGGCTGCTGTTGATTGATCAAGTGAAGTAAGCAGGTATTTCCATGGATTTCAGCTACAGAATTTCAAGGAGTTCAGGCAATATTTTCACTTTCCTTAAATGCACTTGGGTAATTCTAACAAGTATGGAACGGTGCATTTTAAAACCTGCCAGGCAAATGACCCAAATTAATTTTAATTTTGCATGGGGAACTCCATGCAAAGCATTTTACTTCAACAAAAGTTTAATTTTGCAGTGGTACTTGTGGATGCTAGCCCAGCTGTCAGTCTTTAGGAACGAGAGTCTGAGAATTCCAAAGATTAAACCATGCAATGGCTTATGAATTCTGCATGGAACTCAGGAAAGCTGATCTTGGATGATCTATAGAGTATATCTTAGTGCAAAATAAGTACCTGGATAGTTGAGTGGTCTTTAGGAATCATGTACATTAAAGAATCCTTAAATAATGGCAGATCAACCATAAATGTTGTCATCAAAAGCGTTAAATGAAAAGCATCTATAATTGTCTTGCATCTTTCTTCTTTAATAAAATGAAGCTTCTTCTTTAATTTTAAAACCAAAACAATAGCAATTCACCCATGGTCATTCTCTTTTTAGGTAAGAAAATATCTCTGAAAGGATGACCCAATGGGTCCCGTTTGTCTAGTGAGATATATCAGTGAAAATAACTTTCAGATATGCATTTCAATACAAAGTTTTATTCAAATGTGTACAATGGGAGAAATGCTTACAACAAAACTGTTTGTATTGTGTAGATTTTAATAAAATTCCATATTTATGTGGAAATAAAATGAAGATGGGGAAAAGGAGACTCGGAGCAAGCAAAAAAAGTGACAGATTCATTTACCCTTAGGCAAAACATTCACTTTATACCTAGTGAATATATTACAGACTAGTTTCATTACATTTAAGTCTCACCTAAATGGGGAATAAGCTGTAACTGATATTTAAAGTAAAGCCATCTTATAGCATATAAAAACATCTTTGTTTGGGCATATTTTAAAATACGAATAAATATTCCCCCTGCCTTCCAACAAAGTAATCCAATATGTTGTCTTTATAACCTTCTTACTAAAGAGATGGATGATATGTTTTAAGAGCCATGAGGGGAACAACTCATTACATTTTAGTGGCCATAACGATTGATCCAAAGTGAGAAAGCCCAGTTCTTCTTGGGTGTTTGGGAATTTTATAGTTGACACTATTGTATATGAACTCAATTGTAGGATTTACATTGTAGTTTTTGTTGTTTCCTTCCTCAGTATGATGAGAGGTACTTCTACCAATTTCAGCCATAGTACTTGAGAACTTTGAACTCCAAAAAAGCCCAACTCAGAATTGCCACCCATGAGTTTATAGTATCAATTCTGGGAGTTAAAGTTCACACATCTTAAATTTGCTGAGGTTGACAAATGCTGCTTTATACATTGTATTCACAGCAGTTCATGATAATCCATACCAGAAATAAAAACCCATATTAAGTGAAAGTGTGATTTAATTCATTCTTTAATGCAAAGAATCAATTAAACTCAAGTTAAAAATTACCAAGAACTATTTTATTAATAAGTAACAATAGTAAAGTGGGCCTTTTATGTGTCATTGAAATTAATCCCTATTGGAGGTGAAAATAGAGTAAAAGTTATGTTGTAAGATGATGCATATAGGATTACTTGCTAAATAAGAAAATAGCTATCATATTCTCAAGTGCTTACTCTCTAGAGTTCTAATCTAGGAATAAAATATTTATTTTCTACACTTATACTGCACCATCAGCCTAAGAATGTTCTTGTTGCATTTGTTTATGAATAGGTGAGCAGGGATGTATTGATGTGTTGCTCACATACTACAACTGTAGTATGTTTCTGTTGGGTTGCCACTTTGGGTTATAACCATTGTATTGTGTAAGTCATGATTTATAGCTTAGTATATCTGCACCAGGTTTTTACTGCCTTTTCAACCAACAGTGATTAGAACAAATCATGATTAAGTGTCATGTCTAAACCCAGTCAGTGTGTAGTCCTCAGTACATGCTAATAGCACAGGACAGATCTCCCGCAGATCAGGAAAGTCTACTTATTTTAGTGACTAGGGAAGAAAAAACAGGTTTCTTTTTCATTTCATGATGGCAGCACTGATATTGCTGATCCAGAAAAGTGATGGAATAAACCATACAATTTAGTAGGAACTAAGGGAGGGGAAAAGAACAAAATGCTAATTAAATGAATGAATTCCATACTTATCAATTATATTTGGAAACTTTTTTAGATGAACTGCTAATATAAAGAGAAATTGGTAGCATGTTCACAGTATAATTAAAACAAAAAGCTGAAAATTCCTGTGGACTATTTCTGGATAACAGTCCCAGCAGATGGCATTATGAACCTTGGCTAAGCTTGAAAAACACTTAACAAGATTGGATTTGATTAATACTTAGAGGAAAGTGTATTAGGGAATTTCAGAGCAGTAGGTTTCACTTAGAAGTTGAAAAAGAATACAATGGCAAAAGGAAATGCAAGCCCCTTCCATGATGTTGCCAGGAAAATATTATGGAAGCAACCAAAGTAGATTTAATTTGTGAATGTTAGTAGAAAGATAATGGCTGGTATGTGGTATGTTGCGAGGATTGAATATTGGTTGAAAGAACTGAGAACAGTTGTGTATGCAAGTATGAGTATGGCAGGACAAATATAAAAATAAGTTGAATATAGTAGGAACGAGGGACTTAAGAAATGTGTGTGATGAAACAAGAAGGCATAGAGCCAAGAATGAATGACAATGAATTAAGGTAAATTGGACAGAAAAACTAGTGATCAATCCATCCCGTGTCCATTCTGATAATTTTGTTTAGAAGTTTCATATGATCCGCTGACTATCTAATTTTCTATTGTGAAAGCTTGGCCATTTTATTTGAAAAATGTTCATATAAATGTGGTGATCATACTTACTAAAATCAAAGCCAGTTTCAAAAAATATAGTCCTTTGATGCACTGCATTTCTAACAGATAATTTAATCTTTGAAATACAACTCTTTGCCGCTTCAACTTGGCAAATGCATTGTATGGACAAGTCACTGGGGCAGAATATGTCTTCCCCGTTTGGCAAGAAAGCTGCTCAAACCCATCCCAAATTAGCCCAGTTTCTGTCCAAATAAAAATGGTAAGCTTGGCATTCAGTCAAATTTTCTGAGCTCGATCCTCTGTCATTTCGACATCACATCAAATTGAAAATAGCACTTCACCTTAGCGCAAAGAAATTACTGAAGCTTTTCAAGCAGAGAGAAAGAAAGGAGAAACAATCAAGTCCTCTGTATCTTGTAGTCACTCCTTGATCTTTATTTTTAGTTTGTAGGAAAACACAGGCGCTGGGGCAGTTCTCAGCACAAACTGAGTTAGCCCTAACCCTAATCCTAACCCTAACCCTAACCTTCTGCTAATACAAGAACTGAGATAGCGAGGTAACTATTAACTGCAGCGACTATGGCCTAGAGCAGCGGTTCTCAACCTGTGGGTCACGACCCCTTTGGGGGTCGAACGACCTTTTCACAGGGGTCGCCAGGCGCACTAGCCCACCATCTTGGAAATGCTCCCAGTTCGGCCGTGCCTGTGGGTCGCCGGACAGCCGGTAGCCACGGAAGCAGGAGACTTCGCCCACCCACCCGGATGCCGCCATTTGGGTTCTTTTACCCTCTGCGCATGCGCAGAATGCTTTGCGCATGCGCAGAGGGTAAAAGAACTCAAATGGCGGCGTCCGGGCAGGTGGGCGAAGTCTCCCGCTTCTGTGGCTACCGGCTGTCCTGCGACCCGCAGGCACGGCCAAACTGAGAGCATTTCACCCCTGGTGCCACGCCCCCTTTGTCACCTCATCGCGCACGGGGCGGGGGTCGCGGCAGCGGGGCGGGGGTCACGGGGGGTCGCGGCATTAGAAAGGTTGAGAACCACTGGCCTAGAGGGTGAATGTCCATAACTCTTTATGTTAATCAGGGTTTGTACAGCCTTTGGCTGCCAGAGACAAATCAGCCTTTTTTAAATGTTATAATGAACATAGGTCTGTACGTACACATTCCCTGCTTGTGAGTTCTGATTCACATTTGAAAGTCACTTGAGAGAGCACTTTGTGGAAAATAGGGCCATAGTTGGCAGTGAACATGTTGTCAGCTCCCTTTCAGCATCATTAGAGGGGATAACAGCTATATTTGTTATTACATCTGTTTTTGGTTTCCCTGCCCAAAAGCTTTTCATTGGTTGCCATGCAATGGGCTGTAGCAACCACCAGCACAATAAAGCATCCCCCTTCCATAAAGAAATCTTATTGTTCTTCTTCAAAGGCAGTATCGTCTGCTTCTTTCTCTCTGCCCCCTCTCCCTTGTGAAAAGCTATTTAGGAAAGTATAAATAGTACAAATCATAAGGAGTCATGATGGGAATTAAGTTGCACTTGCCTATTAGTAAAATATGAAAACATGCGATATGCTGCTTTGTGGCTGAAACTGACCTCTTGCCATTGAAGTCTAAAAGGGGCTGGTTGTGCGTTGAGAATTCTAGGGAGAAAGGAGATTCTAAAGTAAACAGTACAATAGATTTAGATGTTTGCCTCCTATATTTTTGTAGATTGTTGTACATAAGATATACAGCATGTCAGCATTTTGACTACTTCAGAAACAAAGGTTCAACATGTCAGTGGCCTGGCAAAATCCATGTAGTCATACCTTTGGGCCATTTATTGATCTGCCAGTTTGTTCCAGCAGTGAACTTTTTGGAGGTTCATAATGTATCTACTCTACTTTATATGGACATCTCGGTCATGGCTTCTATCAGTTTTAATATACAATAAAATGTTGGGGCTTTATCATCATCTTTAATTTTTTCTTCTCCTTCCTCTTGTTCCTTTACTTAATCCTCCTTCAGAAATGTTTTGGAGAACTTGAAACTTGTCTCTCCAGGGAAAACATGATAGCAGTGTTCCAATATTTGAGGGGCTGCCACAGAGAGGAGGGGGTCAAGCTATTTTCCAAAGCACCTGAAGGCCAGACAAGGAATAATGGATGGAAACTGATCAAGGAGAGATTCAACCTAGAAATAAGGAGGAACTTTCTGACAGTGAGAACAATCAACCAATGGAACAGCTTGCCTTCGAAAGTTGTGGAAGCTTCATCACTTGAGACTTTCAAGAAGAGATTGGACTGCCATTTGTCAGAAATGGTGTAGGGTCTCCTGCTTGAGCAGGGGGTTGGACTAGATGACCTACAAGGTCCCTTCCAACTCTGTTAATCTGTTATCTGTTAAAAAAACTATTTTATTGATTTGCTTGCTAAGACTACAGATCTCGGACTCAGAAACTAAACTGAAGGGGTAGGAATAAAAGAAAAACCATATCAAAAGACAATGTATATTTTATAAGCCTTTCCTGCTCAAATCACAGTCCAGATGGAACAAGAATTATTTGCTGTGACAGTCCACTGAGCGATCACCAGCACCAACCGCTGAATGAAGTGGGGTTCATTTCAAAGTAAACATGCATAGAGAAAGGAAAATATATTCCTTGCTCTCCTTTAATCTGCATAAATGTTGAGCATACCAGTAAAAAATGTAAATTTCTTATAAGTTAATCAGAAACCACTTATGCCATTCTCACTTACTTGCATGGTTAATAATTCTTATACCTCTTATTATATATGCCTTAAATATTTGTTATAAAATTTACATTAGAATTTGTCAGCTAACTATGCCGCAAGAGCATTTGTTTATACATTTAGCTCTTATAATAGTACTGGAATAAACTGTTTCACCTCAAAAACAGTCATATGTGTTAATTAGTCAGAATGCATTGTTGCCAAAGTGTGTGTGTGTGTGTATATATATATATATGTATGTGTATGTGTGTGTATACATACATACACACACACACACACAATCTGAGCATTTTAAGTCTTTTTTAAAATTACGTCTTTATTATTTTTATAAATAACTCAAGATAGTGAACATACCTGATAGCAATAGTACTTAGAATTATATACCGCTTCATAGTGCTTTTACAGCCCTCTCTAAGCGGTTTACAGAGTCAGCATATTGCCCCCAACAATCTGGGTCCTCATTTTACCAACCTCGGAAGGATGGAAGGCTGAGTCAACCTTGAGCCTGGTGAGATTCGATCTGCCAAACTGCTGGCAGCCAGTGATCAGCAGAAGTAGCCTGCAGTACTGCACTCTAACCACTGCACCACCGCGGCTCATACTCCTTCCTCCTTCTATTTTCCCCACAACAATAACTGTGAGGTGGATTGGGCTGAGAGAGAGGGACTGGCCCAAGTCACCCAGCCAACTTTCATGTCTAAAATAGGACTAGAACTATGAACTAGAACTAGAACCGTGCTGACTGCATCAAACCTAAGTCCCGCAATCCACCATCCAACATTCAACCCATCATCACCCAACCCAACATCCAACCTACCATCAACCAAAACCAACCTCTCATCATCCAAAACTAGGCATGCACGCCCCTTACTTCCTTAATATCTACCACTGCTGATCTTAAATGCAAGCTAATTAATGCAAGAAGCATTGTAAACAAAATACCCGAACTCCTCCTCTTACTTAAAACTGCTAAATTCGACATTATATTTGTCTGCGAAACATGGCTGAACGCATCCCTCCCTGACTCCATTATCAAAGTAAGAGACTATCATGTTTACCGGTCCGATCGCGAAACCCGCAGAGG
>QLTV01002110.1:82476-99535 GCA_003457575.1 Thermophis baileyi | reverse complement strand
ATTCTATTCTATTCTATTCTATTCTATTCTATTCTATTCTATTCTATTCTATTCTATTCTATTCTATTCTATTCTATTCTATTCTATTCTATTCTATTCTATTCTAAAAGAGGAATGGAAAAATCCCTATCTGTAGATCAGAGTTTTTCAGTCTTGGCAAGTTTAAGATGGGCGAACTTCATGCTACCTGGGGAATTCTGGGAATTGAAGTCCATGCATCTTAAAGTTGCCAAAGTTGAGAAGCATGGGTCTACACTAGAGCTTAGGATTTTCCATTCACTGTTCCCTCTAAGGTGCGCAGCTGCGCGGCCGCGCACGTAACGAGAGAACGCCGCGCGGTAGTTTCCAACTTCTGTGTGGCGTTTTCTAATGGCAGAAGCTGCATGCCTGTGCGCCCGCACACTTGAAAAGAGAGCGCCGCACGGCAGTTTCTAACTGCCGCGCGGCGTTTTCTACTCTTACAGGGAACATTGTTTCCATTCCTGTTTTATTTAGAGTTTGGTGCAATTAAATGAATCAGTTGTGATTTTGTTAATAAATAGTGATTAAAGCGATATGAACCATTACTGGACTTTTTGGGAGAAACTGAAATTAAAAGTTGATCTGGGCTTTGATGATTAAATAAGAGATTATGGAAATAATGTAGACAAATGTTAATCTTAGAGTGAGAGTTTGATATATTTTTTTACTTATATCTGTTCCAAAGAAAGTTGGAAGTTATTCTTTTTCAGTTTTCCTTCTTTTCCTCTTTCTTTCTTACACTTTTACTCTTTTTCTTTCCTGAGCCTTTTCTTTTTTCAAATCTGTTTTTTATTTGTTTATACCTTAGCTTTGTATTTTTTTGATGTATGAAGGATCAAGTACTCAGCCATTATAATTCTACATTCCTTATTTACAGAAATCATATCAAAATTTAGAATGAAATCCACTGGGAGCCTTCCCATATAACGGAGACTCTGAGTCCCTCTAACCAAAAAGTGTTTAACGATAGAAGAGAATATTTGTAGCTTAGAGTTGAACTGTGGGGTCCTTGGTGCTCTCTGAGTTGTTGGTTTTCTTGCAGATGTTTCATTACCAAATTAGGTAACATCATCAGTACTAGAAGGGAGTGGAGTTTGCTCTTATTTTCATATACTAGTGGCTTACCTTGTTAGTGTTGATCAGTTGCTTCACAAAAAGTGTTTTGATTGGTGCCAGGTCTCTACAGCCTCAGGCAGAGAAGGGCTATTCTGCACCCCTCCCTCAAATGTTCTTTAAAATACAGAGTTTCCCAGCATTCCATTAGGAACCTCCAACATGCAAACTGTGGTGATTCATCCTAAAATGAATCCTCTTTACCTGGAGCTTCAAAATTTGCTGTTTGCTGGGGAGGTGTGTAGCTAAAAGTCAGTCTACATTTAGTGTACATCTGACTTTGGGGATATTTCTTCATAAACAAACAAAAGTGTATTTTCTGTGCAGTTCACACCCCTTGCTCGCTAGATCTGGATGTCACAAAGCAAAGCCCACATTTTGTTATTAACCCATTTTGACTGGCAGAGTGCTGCAGGAGGCTGAGTGCTGTCCCACCCCTGGCCATGCCCACCTGGCCACACCCACCCAGACGGTCATTAGGGCAGAGAACCGGTTGTTAAATTATTTGAATCCCACCACTGGTTACAGCCTTTCTACAGAACATCCCACTGTGTCTGAATATCAAAACCACAAGGATGCTTGTTACATGAACCTTTTTTTCTTCTCTGTGGAATGGTAAAAGCAGCAACCATGCCAATTGAACTTTATTAAAAGACAACAGGTATAGCTTCTTTTTCAAACTGAATGGCCTTCGGTCTGTTTCAGCTGTTCAACACAGTATTTTTATGACTACACCTGAGACATTTGTGTCTACATGCAAAATGTCTACAGTTACAAGGTCAAACCACTCTTTATTTAAATGTCTTTAATTGCGCACAGGACCCAACACTTTTATTTTAAAATGTCACAAAGGAACACCAGCATTTAAGCACCCACCCACCCACCCCAATTTCAGTCCAAATCATTTCTCTGCTTCTTGCTATTTATATGGCCATTCATTAAAATGCATTCATTTTTTTTCCTTTCTCTCTAACAATGCAAATGGCAGGCAAAAAGGTCTCATTGTTCTCAACTGAAATTGCTCCCGTAGTTTCACGATGCAGTGCAAGCTGAAGACATATGTAGTTCCAGGTCCAAATATTTCAGATTGACTGAAACTATCTCAAAACATATTAAAAGTGACCACAAAGATCTTCTATGGATGTTCAGGACTAGATTGAACATCAGTCTGATTGCTAAATATAATCTCTGTAGTACTAGTTTCATTTGCAAGTAATTCTAGTTATTAGGGGTGGGGGGAAACTATGGATTCTTTAGGAATATAACACTTCAAATAAGTACAACCCACATGAAATACAATTATGATTTTTACATGCACTCCACATACTGCTATTCAAGAAACTAAGGATAAACATTTACAAAACAGCAGACTAACTAACTATAACCACTATTTAATATAAACTTGATAAAAAATGAATTTGAACTTGAAGACTTTGAATAAAATATGAAGTGACTGTAAAACATTAAGAACTTGTAAGCAGTATGTGTAAAATATCCTAGTCACTCAGAAGAATTATGAAGTAGTATATTCTTTACAAGTTAAGAATGCTTAAATGTTAAAGTTATAGGAATACATCAGTGACTGTGTTGCTGGCATGAATAACCAGTCATTTCATTTCTGAACACTGATATCAATAACCTGATATATCTGTCTCTCAAAATATCTTTCCAAATTGGCTTTTGATTTTTAAATAAATAAATCCCTTGCTTTATTTAAGCTTGTGTTAACAAAGCAGGAGTGTGATTAAAGCATTAATTTATAATGAATAATGGAATAAATATGAGCTACATAAAACAATGAGAGTTGAATAAAAGCTTCCTTTAAAAGCTTTCTATGTTCTATTTTTTTTTCTTTTTCTTTCCCCCTCACTTATTACATTATTATAATCTTGATGCATTATATTGTTTCAATGCAATGATGTTTTTATTATTATTAATTAAAATTATTAACATTCTGTTGTGTAGATAATTTGGAATATCAAGAACAGAGAACGAGAAAATATATAGTCTATCAATATCAATTACAGTTTAGAGTATTCATATTACAAGTATAAAATTATTTGCCTTTTTCATACAAAATATGAAAGTAGAGTATAAATTTGTGAAAAAAACCTGCTGCAGATTACCTCAGAAATTTTGTTATCTATCTACTACTAAAACTCTTGTTGTCATGACCTCTAACTGGGTGAAACCATGGATCATAGTAAACAATTTTTGAACAAAGGTATCTGAAATGGACTAACTCTAAAATCCAGAATCCATTTATTTCCAAGGAAATAAAATTTGGAAAAGCTTGGCTGCTTCAGTGCTATTGGCTGCTGCTGCAATGATGTGATTTTCATGTTCAATGCTCCATGACAGTTTTCCAGCCAGTCTTCACAATCCCTTATTTATTTATTTTATAAAATTTATATGCCGCCCAACTCCCTCCCCCAACCACCAGCAGCCCTGTTGGTTTTTTAAGTTTCCTCTTTTTGTACATCTTTTAATTTGCTATATTGTAAATATTTAAGCCCACTTAGAAGCCAAGCTGATCATATTTATCATGTTGCATGATGTGCTTATTGTATGGGAACCATAGTTGCTTAAATTTGATTGGACTTATATATGTGGTGTATTTCTTCATGGGTGTGTATTGACCAAAGCTCCCAATCAAATATTGTCTGAACTGTATCTTCCAATGTGGAGCAAAATTTATTCTTGCTGCGGTAAGCATATATCTCATTTAACTATAATGGTTCTATTTGATTTTTTTCTAAAATTATACCTAATAAAGAAACGTTGTGGTTTCATTTCAAATTTAAATTTCGAAATGTTCTACCTTGTACTAGGAATATCTTTTCAGGGTCCACTACATGTGATAAAACATTTTTTTCACAGCATTTGCAACATTTATTACTGTATGATTTGTTTATCTTAGTTATTTTTGATGGAATAATTATTGTTTATTGTTCCATCTATAGAACATTTTGTACCAATTTTCTTTTAAGTTACATGTAACTTTTGCAGCTTTAGTTGATGCTTCTTTCCATTGTTGGGTTGTAATAGTTTCTTTAAAGTTTTGACTCATTTTGCCATACAGGTTTTTTTTATTTCTTCTGCTCTGTATCACGTTCATACATGTACCCTAATGGGTGGTATTGGTTTTGTATGAGTGTTTCAAAATTTTTTTTTAATATTCCTCCTTTCTTATTGAGATTTGATTTTTCTCCTTCCACCAGTTTGTAAGTACGTCATCCCTGGTATCTTCCAGCCTTCAATGAGTAGTTTTTGCTGCATTTTTAAACTATTTGTAGACTCTGAGTGAACCATATCTGCATGTGTAATTGCATTTTTCTTGTTGTAATTGTCTCCAACATGAAAAGTTTTAGAAGGGGAAGCTAAGGGTGGAATTGTTGAGATTAGTATTCCCTTTGCAGAATTCAATTTATCAAACTTTGTCTAATCATACATTCTTTTACATTTTTTGTCCTTCTTTGTGTCTCTATAGTACAAATATCTATGAACTCCATTACCTAAACTGGCTCTTTCCAAAATTGCCAAATACAAACATTTGTCTTCCTATCACTTCCTATCCTATCACTAATAGCCAAACATATCTCCTAATTTATAATGTTCAATTTCATAAGGTCAAATACAAATAGCTCTCAAAAATGATCAAATGTTAACATCGCAATTGTGGCTTTTATGGGCTTGTTTCTCTCCAGCCATGTAAGTGTGTCATAAAGAGGAAAAGGAAATATCACATCAGCATTTGCATAACTCTAGTTCAGGGAGTGCAACCTGTTGCTCTAGGTCAATCTTTAATCCAGAAAATCTCAGAGTAACCCCTAACCATAATCACTGAAAACTGGTGATACAGCTTCCTGTTATTTTGAACTAGGAATGAATAAAAACTAAATAAAAATCTTAAAATACTCATTTACTTACAGCAATATAAACATTAATGAAGACTGCCTATCCCAACTCCAATTCTTTACAGAGTCCTTTTCATATTTACTTATGGCAATTTCTCTTTAAAGCAAAGACTTCATTGACCATCTTTTGCTCACAATATAGATTCTTTTTGTATTCTACATCCCCTATGTGCAGTTCACATGTACAGTAGAGCCTGTATTCAGCCTCTGTTGACTTTCCAGAAGCAGGTAATCTGAAGAAGGCTTGGATACAACCATAAAAGATAGTAAGTTCAAATGGCATGCTTTCTCATTCCTGAGTCTCATCTTCATTCTGCTGTGATGAGACGGCTCCAGAAAATAGCAGTTCATATTTTAAAGAAATATTTCTTCCAATCACTTTTTCCCCTCATTCTTCTTTGCATCAAGAATGTCATTTTTCCACATTATTGTCATAAAATCATCACTTTCTCTTATCAAATATGGTCATCTCTCTCACAAGAGATTCTTGAACAAAACTATGACAGTTAATGAATGAGTTATTCTATCCAAATATCCAATTGCTTTCCCATAATTGAAAACCAGTTGTCATTAGAGCTCTTCTTACCACAGCCAAAGACAGGTAAACAACTTATAACACCATGTTCATGAACTTGAAAATTGAGAAGCTATTTTCACATTTTGGAAGCTTCCTTAGCTCAAATAGGAGAACAAATTAATGACTGTGAAATTGCTTTTCTGCTGTCATCAGCTCTTCCTTGTTGCAACGGACCAGTAACTTTAAGCTGAAGTTCTGTCGTCAAAGAAAGTGAAGTTGTCATTTATGAATCTGCTTGGTTCTTGAGTTATTTCATAATAAAATCCTGTCTTTCTTGCAACATAAATGTGATGTCTTTCCTCAATTTATAGTTGGGCATATAACAGGTAAGCACTATTGGTTAGACTTGAAAGTATAAAGGAAGAACATTACTCTCCAGGGATCAGCGTATACAATTAGACTTCCACATGTAGAAAATTCAATTTAAGTAAACCAAAATAGCTAAAAACAAACAATGATTAGAAAATTATGGCACTCTATTTTAAAACCCCACTTGCTCATAAAAAAGCCTTTATGACTTTACATAGCTCCAGGGAATGGTCAGGTCCTGTGCATTGTCTGAAAATAGAGACAACTTGCTATTTAATCAAAGCTGTGGAAAGTGCTTGGATACAACAACAAACAAATGTCTGTTATTTTGTATTTCATAATTTAGTGTGTGTGTTGAGCATCGATTGAGAGATCAACTGTTATAAGGTCCAGTGCAACTCGGGGATGTACTGGGTATATCATTTATTTATATTCAATATTTTTTACAGAGCTGAAAGCGTATTCATTCTACTTGTTTGATCTTCACAAGATTACAGTCAGGTATTGTATGTTAGGCAAAGAGATTTGTCATTTGTCCAAGTTCACTCTGCAACTTTCTTTGACTGAATCAAGATTTGAACCACCATCTCTTCTAGTGATGAATTGTTGCTGAGAGCTTGCATTAAGCTGCTTTTCTTTCTTCTCCTTCCCTGAGAAGCTGACTTTTTAATGATATTGTAGGTTTTTATTGATGTGTTATAATCTTCATATTCAGGAAAATGAGTTGAAACATTTTAGCCGTCTTTGTGGAAGTTATATTGAAGGCAACTAAGTATGTAGCAAAACAGTAATGCCAATTATGTTAACAAATCAAATGTCCCCAGCTTCAAGCCTAAGAAGTACAAGGCAAATTTATTAGTGTGGCATGAAAAAAGGCAGGAAGAAAGAAAGAAGGGAGAGATTTAAATGGCAGTAGTTATAAGAGATTAGATGCTGATTAGAGGTCAATCATACTCTTAAAATGTCTGTGAGAGATTGTGGGGAGGCTGGGAAATGGAGAAAACCCTTCTTCTTCTTCTTCTTCTTCTTCTTCTTCTTCTTCTTCTTCTTCTTCTTCTTCTTCTTCTTCTTCTTCTTCTTCTTCTTCTTCTTCTTTTTCAAATGAGACATAATCAGTGTAATGCACAGATTAGGAGATTCCACAAATTATAGGGCCTGTTATAGAGAACTGACCTTCATAAAAAGAAACGCAGAGACAAAGAACATTAAGAGGTACTGTGAGCTAATGTAACAAAAGTCTTCAAAGCAATCTTAAATCTTGTTAACTTGTTAACATAGCACAATTCCTTGAAAATACAATATCTTACCTACTTGCTTGTCATTGTATGTTTTAGTGGCCCTATTCTATAAAAATGGTAGAGCCAGTTCCATAGACAGTGCTTCAGTTTCAAGAAAACACATTTTTCTAAGGCTCCTGTAGCTATTCTTCAGAATCAGGATCCTTAGAGAATTTGTTTTCCTGATCTCTTTATAGTAGGGATTAGGAATATTTTCTAAATTAGACAATGACTGCTTTTGACAGCAGTAACCTGTTTCACCCAGATTTGACCAGTATACTGGGTTCTTATTGTGGATCTTCTCCAATAAGGAGAAGCTGCTTTATTCATGAGCCACAGCAGTGCATGCACTAACAGGACTATGAATGCAGATGAAGCAGCCATATAGACAATAAAGGGAATGCAACCAAAGAATAGATTGTAAGAGTGCAGGCTGCAGGCATGGAGGGTATGGAAGCAAACAGCCTGTGCCAGCTGCTGGAGATAGTGAGCTTTCTGCAGTTGGTCCCCTGTCTCTTACTCAGAGGAAGTGGAAGAACTTAAAAATCAATTTGCAAGAACCAGATGTAACTGGTTAGATAAGACCACTGGCTGAGATTTGAATGTAACGCGTAGGTGAAATAAGTACTTCTGGTACTACTGCTTCAGTAGCAGCATTTAGAAGAAAGGAAGGGATGGAAGACAAATCATGTGAACTTGCTTGTAGGTAGTGGACTAAAATGGAATAAAGTCCAGTTTTAAAGCAAATTAGCTCAAGTCTTATTCTGAAGAGTTATATCTTTTTATTGAGGGATTTTGCAATTCGGGCCTATCATGACTGATAATAATGTTTCTCCCCGATTCCTAGCATATGTAACTAATAATGAGAAGATTATATGAATGCAGCTATTCTGTTTGTATGGGAACAATTTTCTATTGGCTTTACTTGCACTTTTATCCTGACATCTGTATATACACAGGGATATTAACACTTATGTTTGAACCAAGCAAATAATTTATTAGATCTGTGATTGCTTTCAGCAAAACCTAGCAATTTATTTTGCTTCACACCTTGCAATCCTGTAAAATACATTTTTTTTCTGAAGGCTATGCAAGAAATAGTTCATGATGGTGTGTGCATTGAATATATTCCAAACTGAGCAGCAAAGGGGTAAAAATAGATCAAGGACTCATAGTAGCAGATTGGATTTTCTTTGCGGCGCAGCAGATGGATGACAAATGACATATGTTATCATATGCCTTTGGTGGCAGTTTACAGCATATATTAAGTACAAGATGGCATGAATTCAAATCACAGCTTAAAAATGACCCTGTAAAGCAATTCCCAGTCTTTCAAGGAGTAGAAGTAGGAGAAACAATCTCCAAGCAGAGAACCCAAATGGCAACATTATCTCTAAAAGTAGCTTCTCATAATTGGTGATTCAGAGGAGAACCATTTCAAGACTATATCTTGAATATAACTCCTGCTCCCCACCTAAGTTTGGAATATTTTATGGATCAAAATGCCCATGTTCAGGTATGGACCATCTGAAACTACTCATTCCATGCACAAAATGTTTCCTGTATAGAACCATTTTCTCATCCTTCCTCTGAGGGCTTTTAGCTGGTGGCTACCTAAAAAAAAAAAAAAGTTTGCCTGGCTTTTTACACCTACTATTTACGAAGTGGTGCTTTGTTTGGCTTTTAAACATATTTGGGCATCTTGTCATATTATCTCCAAAGCAAAGAGTTTTATTAATTTATGTTAGATGGACTGAGCTCATGGGACAGAACAAGAAACAATATAATTAAAAACAAAGGCTATAGATGAACTAGACCCACCAAATAAAACATTATTCTGATAAAATAGGCTTTTGCCATACAGCAAAATATCATGTAAGAGAACAAAAAACTCTGTAGGACAGAGTCTTACTATTTATTTGCAGCCATAGAGAACCCAATTTCTTCTTTAGATCAGTGATTTGGAACATGTAGCCCTCCAAATGTTGCTGAAGTACAACATCTAATATCTCAGACTATTGGCTAAATGGGCTGGGACTGCTGGAAATTGTAGTTCAACAGCAACTGGAGGGCTGCAGGTTCCTCAGAACTTTGAGAAAGTAATATATAGTAAAAATATGCCTTTGTTTCATGTACTGTGTACTTTAAAAAGAATCACCAGCCATTTTTTTTCAAAGAGGGAAATGTTATTATTAAGAAAAATGATATCATGTTATTATTAAGAAAAATGATATCATAAAAGGTTTAAGTAATATTTTTCATCTCAATTTTTTGACAAAATTCTATTTTGGACTCTTACACTTTAGTCATCAGAGTGCTAAAAGAACTGTATGATTTAGAATTTAAAAACCTCATGTAATCCTATGTGTGGCATTGAGATGTGATAATGAGCAACCTGCTTAGTATAGGAATCCAAATGAATAGAATAGAATTCTTTATTGGCCAAGTGTGATTGGACACACAAGGAATTTGTCTTTGGTGCATATGCTCTCAGTGTACATAAAAAGACAAGATACATTCGTCAAGAATCATAAGGTACAACACTTAATGATTGTCATAGGGTTGCATCTGTGTAATGCATCCCGTAAGGGAAGTTCTCTATTTCTTAGCTTCCACTATCAAACTGCTCCTGTTGTGAAGAAGGGGATGATTAAAATATATTATTGTACAAATCATTTGTTTGCCTATTTTAAACCTCTGACTTTTCATGAATTTTTAAAACCCAAAGGGAAAAACTGTTTGTTTCTTCTATACCAGAAGCTATAGGCAGTCAGAGTAATTCAGTGATGAAGTAGTGTATAACAAAATATTATCTACCTATCAACATATCCATCTATCCATCCATCCCTCCATCCATATCTATCCTTCCATCCCTCCATTCATCCCACTTTTCTCTTCTACAGGTCATTGTGTCATACATACATAATGCTCTTGGCTGCACAATAAAAGATCTCACAACCGTGGCTGACATTCCCATTATCTCTCAGCTAGCCACACTATCATATACTGGGCATTATCTTTAAAGACAACTTAGAAGCCATGGTTGGTTCAAATGTGTGGCAGCTTATGTTCTATTCACTGCATTGCCTATCAATTTGTTTCAGTGTCCAATTCAAATTGTTAATTATAAAGCTTATAAACCCACATGTCTTAGATCGCAGATACCTGCAGGATTGTCTCTTCCACACAATTTTAACTTGCCCTTTTGGGAGGAGATGCTGTGCCCCCACCTTTCATGTAAGGAAATAAACAAGAGTCCAGTGACGATCCTTCTTGAGGGCTGCCATTTTGAGGTACATGGTGCTCACTAACTTAGTGACCTATAAAGGCACTTGTTTCACAAGGTGTATGGGCAATAAACAATAATGGTGGTGAGGATATTTTAAAGATACATTTTAAAATGTTTATTAATATATTTTGTATTGGTTGTATATTTATATGTATTTGTATTGTTTCTTTTGTTATATTGAAAATGACTTGGAATTCTTTGAATATACTGCTACTTCATATCAAGTATAAAATAAGAAGCAACTTGTATCAAATGAGAAAGCAACCTGAAAATGACATAATCAAGGAACAAAACCTGGGGAAAACTCTATGGAAAAATTAATAAATGTTCAAATTTTGTGTACATAAGTGGTGTAGGGATCATACTTGGTTTGTCAAGATTCCAAGTAATGCACCCATTGCAAACAGAACTCCGAGGCAAGTTGGTTCCTCAAAGAACAGTTTTATTTGGAGACATCATCTTGGCACAAACTGGTGGAAAGCCAGTTCTGAAGGTTCCCGCACTTTCCACCATTTAAAAGTAAAAGTTTCTTGTTTTCTCAAAACAATAAATCACATTGTCCAATCTGAAGAGTGGCTGGTTGCTTGGTGACTTCTCTCCACCTCCTCTGGCCAGCCAGCTGTTGGAATGTCTCTGACTCATAAGAGAGCTATTTTGTTTTGGCTACAAAACCCCCTCTGTCTCTACCATCCCCCTTCAACTCCAGACTCTGTCAACTTGAAGCCATGTGAAAAGAAACCCCCGGTAGAAACAGAAGCCCCAAAGAAAAGGAAATGGCCACAGCCAGGTCAGCTTCAGGCTTGACATGGTTTTTGCATGGTGGGATAGGGGCTGTACTGCCCAACATAGGAAGGGCCAGACAGAGAAATGGTCCACTACAAAACAAAAGTCTGTTCCATTTAAATTAATTTAATTACACGCCATTAATATGATCCATGTGTGAATGTCAAACAGCCCTGAAGTGTTAGACTCCACACAGCCAATTAGAAACTGCATGATTCTACAAACATTGTATATCTAAGCAAATCTGGATCTGTTTTGAACCTCTATATAGGAGTTTGGCTGGGTGACTTTCTGCTGGGAATTAATTAATTGATTAATTCACACACACACACACACACAGAGAGAGAGAGAGAGAGAGAGAGAGAGAGAGAGAGAGAGAGAGAGAGAGAGAGAGAGAGAGAGAGAGAGAGAGAGAGAGAGAGAGAGTAAACTAATAATGAAATGCTTTCAGTATGGGAGAGGAACAACACCTGAAACTTCAGATGTTGCAGAATTAAAAGTTTTCCCATCTTTGATCCCTGGCCCTGTTGCTAGAAGATGCAATTAAGTAGAAAGCACCAATCCTGTTCTGTGGAGATCTTTTTGCTTGAAAACTGGCTGAGTACTTGGCAAATAGAGGGGAAGAGAATAAGAAGGATCAAAAATGGATTGTGGGTTATTTTATGTTCTAGTTTCCTGTCATAGGTGTATTCAAGATAATCTGATACGTTCAGCATCTCAGAAGATAGAAAGCTGGTATCTTTTATCCTGGTATCTGTATCAAATATCAAAACAAAAAGTATTTGGCAAATAGAAATCAACCTAAAACAATCTTGGCCAATGAGCTAATATGGGTCTTCTTCACTCTGAGAAAAATCCAAAACAATGCTACTTATTTGGCCAACAACAAACATGCTATATCCCCCCTTTTGCTTCTCCTCTTTCTTAATTGGGGAATACTTTACTTTCAACTAAGTAACATTATTGTTTGTTTGGTACAATTAAGGAAGGCTGGATATTTATTCTTGGCTTCAACTGCCTGTCTATTTCATGGAGCTCTGAAAAAGATTTCAGAACTAGTGAGCAGTCATTTGCTCTGTAGCTGTGTTTCTGCTTACACTTGATAGTACATGAAGAGAAACAGCACATCTCCTGGCTAAGCTTTCTTGTTGTTTGGCCATGAAATTACTCTCTGATATATTCATAACGAAGCAGACTTGTAATAAAACTAAATGCAGTAACCATTTTTGAAAAGTATTATGAGAACTTGTATCAGGAGTTATATTAACTATGTTCTTATGGTGATCCTATGTTCTTATGGTGTTGGAATTGGGAAAAATTTGAGAAACTGAATGACCTTATTCTGTGACTACCTATTTCTTCTATTTCTTGGGACAAGAGTTTCTTAGAGTTTTTCAGACAATCAATTCAAATGCCATGCATGGAAAAACAAGTCAGGTTCAAATACGTATTGTGATGATTCAGTGAGCCACTGAGTGAACTTGCTGCATGCATTACCGCTTCACAGTGCTTTACAGCCCTCTCTAAGCGGTTTACAGAGTTAGCCTCTTGCCCCCAACAATCTGGGTCCTCATTTTACCCACCTCAGAAGGATGGAAGGCTGAGTCAACCTTGAGCCGGTGAGATTTGAACCGCCAAACTGCAGCTAGCAGTCAGCTGAAGTAGCCTGCAGTGCTGCACTCTAACCACTGCGCCACCTCGGCTCTTATATTCCAAAATCCTACACTGATACAGGTACCACAGGTGGACAAAACATGTGCCGATTTTAAGTAACACGTGATATGATTAATTACAGTAAGAACTCATCCAAATTGCACTTCATGTAGTGAGACAAGACGACAACTTAGTTATCCATCTGTTTGGGCACTTCTAAAACAGATTTTAAGACAGAATAGCGTTAAGAACCTATCTGACTGATGAGAGCTGCAGGGGAGGCCCTCTGAAGATCCTTTTGCTGTCCAAAACTGAGTTATTTGACATGCACAAAATGGCCATTTCAGGCTTTGCTTCCAATGTTTGCTTCTGTTATTTGCATTTTTAAAATCATCTTGGGTACTCAACATTATAAAAGGCAGGAGACAGATCAAATAAAATAAATATCATCCAAAAAGCTCTTTAACAAAATTTATTAAAGCAAAAATACTGTATAAGGGCATATATTTTGATCCTGAGAGCTCAGGGGGCTCTAGAGTCTCAAACCCAGTCAGACACTTCCTAGTAGGGCAAAATCAGGGAAGAAGCACTGGTCATTCTTTATTCTCTTTCTTAGCTACATTTTTAAAGGACTTTTATGTCTATTGAAAAGGAACAAATGAGAGTACAGAAATTTATGCCAGTTCTGGGTCTGCTATGCATTGTACGCTCCTCCCTCATTTAACTACTATGGGCTTTTCTTGCTTTCTATGCCATCATTATAATTCAAGACTTGCTAATGGGCTTGTAACAGATGAGACGCGTACTGGCTATGCAGCTACGTTTTCCAAAGCTTTGTTGTGCAGCAGTTTCACCAGGCATGAAAAGTAATCATTTTGGTTGTGTGTGTCACCCGTAGGGTAAACACTGTTATACCCATTTAGGTGTAGAATTGAATTATTATCGGCATTGTCTTTTGATAATAAAACTGAGTTATGAATATGCAAATTGCAACGTCTTCTATTATTGTGGAATATTGTGAGGAAACTTTAATGAGGAATCTCTGCAGTTTAGCTGTTTGTAAATGATTTCAGGCCTAGAGTCTGTCCCAATAATTCAAAATTTGCAGATTTTGGCACTTCCTTTAAGAACAATTTAACAAATTTATATTTTAGCACTTTAATTTTTTATAATAAACCATTTTTTCTGTATATAGTATGGTTGAAATCCCATTTTTCCCTCTCATGGCAATTGAAGTTTATGTATAAATATGAAACATTCAGGCAGTATCAGTAAATTATCTAAACACAGATTATTGACTGATTGACAGATTATTTGATGGATTATTTATCAGTCAAATTTATATAGTCACCCATATCACTGAAGACGACTCAGAATGGTGTACAACAAGTGGGTAAAATCACATATAGAATTACATTTAAAATCCATAGAAATAAAAAATATAAAAATCCCAGAAGCAATATATTTTTGGGAATAGAATCCAGCACTTTGCATAGTCTAATTAATTAATTATGGCTCTTGGTTTCAACCAACATGTATCCAAATCATATTCAGCTTCAGCTTCAGTATACATCAGCTGTAATAAATTTGTATAAACATTATTTTCAATTTTTTTGGCTCAGGTTGGTACTGATCTCTGAGATCCGACAGTGGATGGAATTTCTTTTTTTTATCCAATCAGGCAATCTGTCTAACCAATAAAACACAATGTTGATTTGTTTTTAATGTTATTGCTACCTTTGTGGTACATGGACATTATCAAGTTAAGTCATTTTTGAAGAAATTTCCATGTGTGACAAAAATAAAATGAAGTTATAGCAAATTTCATATATGTTCATTAATTTCTTCCTAATTTAGGCTTCTTTAGGTGGGAATTTAGAAAATGTCCTGTATTTAATTAGTATTATTTAAAGCAACTGATCCATGAAAATTACCTCAAGAGATTAATTAACAGTTTCATTTTGCCCCTCATATTTTCCCACAAACTAGGATCCTTTGAGCAATGAAAACTATTTGATAGTTTAATTTCAAATAGTTTACTATTTGAAATTAAAGCTTTTATATGTTGCTCAATTTTTTTTACAGAATCTTTACATTCATTCCATTGTAATTTTTTTTGTCTTTTACACTGATGTTTAAGCAATTTATATTATGTACATGACTGAATCTGATTTAACTGAGAGAATAAATCCTCATGTTCACTTACATAAATTGGGAGCCTATCTTTTATGAGCTAAGCACAAAGTGCACAGTATTCGAGTTCAAAACTTTGGATCTGGTGTGGTTTCTCCTTTAATAGGCTTCACATTTTCTGGAGCTCATAAGCACAGAGATGCTGGAGTGTAAATTTGAGTTAAGGAGATTATAAGGAGGCAGCAATAAGGGTTTGGCCTTACTCACTAAAACTTTGTCCCTGACTTCCATTGGAATATGAACAATGGGGATCCATATAAAAAAATGGACAAAAAGTAGCAATTTTGTTGTTCCTGTATTTTGGTTTCTGATTGTGCTGCTTTGTGTTTCTCATCAGTTGCCCTTATTCCTACTAAAAAACAGAAATATTAGATATGATAAAATGGCATACCTTATCCATCTCAAGTACAGAGAGAATACAAATCTCACTGCTTTTAAAACTGAGAAGTTCTAGTACACTGTGAAAACACTATTTTCATGTTATTCAAAACAATGTTTTTTTTCTGTTCCAGTCTTACTTCAGATTGAACTCCAGCTCTTCACTCACATACAAATGTCATATATAAGTATCTATCAGTGGTGGGTTTCAATTTTTTTTACTACCGGTTCTGTGGGCGTGGCTTGCTTGGTGGGCATGGCTTAGTGGGGGTGGCTTGGTGGATGTCATGTGACTGAGTGGGCGTGACCAACTCAACGTCACTCATGGCAAGGTGGGGCGGCACCTTGCCGTGAGTGACATCGAGTTGGCCATGCCCACTCAGTCACATGACCGATGCTGCAGAGACAAGGCGATTTCCTACGTACCTCCCCCCCCCCTTGGGCTGATAAAATAAAAGCCTGCCTGCCTGCCGAGTCTGCCTGCAGAGCAGCCCCAACTGGAAAATGTATGGCTGGGGCAGAGGAATGTTTAACAAGCTCCAAACTGTTGCTGCAAGCCTGGGTTTTGTTTTGGGGTGGGTTTTTTTGTTTTTTGCCAGAAGCCCCTCGGAGATGCACTATTTTTTACCAAACAATTTCTACGCCACCAAATCTTACTGTACCTCATTGTTGCGGTACTGCTTGTTGCTGCTGTGGTCGTCGGGGCTGCCCAAGTAAAGAACCACACTGGCTCAGCTCAGGGCGACTGTGAGGAGCAAGAGGGGAAGCCAAGGCACTCACCCCACAGCGGCCAACTACACGTGCTCTCGCTCCCGTGCGCACTTTCCCACTCTGGTTCGTCGCTCCCGGCGTGCGCAAGGAGTGAAGGGAGGCAGACACCGCGCTGAGAAGCCGAGAGCAAAAGTAGCGGCGGCGAGGCCAACTGGCGTGTGACATGTCCCTCCACGGTCCCCCCCCGGGTGACAGCCAGGGCTTCACCGCCTCCTCTTTTCCTCAGAGTCGCGGTGTCTGCCTCCAAGTCCTTGCAGAGGGAGAGACACACACGCCCCTGTCACCCCCGCTGCTGCTACTTTTGCTCTCGGCTGCTTCTCGGCACTCTTAAAGTCAATCGCCAGCGCCTCCTCTTTTCCTCAGAGGCCTTCAAGTTTCTAGGTTCTATCATATCTCAAGTCTTAAAATGGACACCTAACATCCAAAAGTCATCAAAAAAGCACAACAAAGAATGTTCTTTCTGCACCAACTCAGAAAGCTCAAATTGCCCAAGGAGCTGCTGATTCAGTTCTACAGAGGAATTATTGAGTCTGTCATCTGCACCTTCATAACTGTCTGGTTTGGCTCTGCAACCAAGCAAGACAGACAGACTTCAACGGATAATTAGAACTGCAGAAAAAACAATTGCTACCAACCTGCCTTCCATTGAAGACCTGTATACTGCATGTGAAAATATCTACAGATCCCTCACATCCTGAACATAAATTGTTTCAACTTCTACCCTCAAAATGACGCTATAGGGCACTGCACACCAAAACAACTAGACACAAGAACAGGT
>QLTV01002110.1:67169-82276 GCA_003457575.1 Thermophis baileyi | reverse complement strand
TTCTATTCTATTCTATTCTATTCTATTCTATTCTATTCTATTCTATTCTATTCTATTCTATTCTATTCTATTCTATTCTATTCTATTCTATTCTATTCTATTCTATTCTATTCTATTCCATTCCATTCCATTCCATTCTATTCCATTCCATTCCATTCCATTCCATTCCATTCCATTCCATTCCATTCCATTCCATTCCATTCCATTCTTCATAAATAACCACCAGATATGAGGAATGGGATTTGTACACTGGTTGTAATTGCATCTTGACCAGAATAAACAAGTGGTTTGCATTGAAAAGGGACAGAATGTGTTATTCTGTACTGATATGGCTGTAAGTAGTGCAGGATAAGAAAAGGATGCAAATAATGTAGCAATAATTGAGGACTAGGAGTAGCAGTAATGTTTCTTCAGTCAGTGACCAGCAGCATTTACAAAATATACAACACAAAAGTCAGACCAAATGGATGAGATTCGATACCAACATAACAAGGAGTCTCTATAATAAAAATGTCTCTAATAAAAGTGTAACATCAGCTACTATAATCATATTCCTTCCTTGGAATCAGAAATTACATCCTTAGAGTATTGATAGCAGATGAGTACCAGGATCTTAATTTGGCTTTACTTACAAAGAAGGAATGTGCAAGGAACATTGCCAAGGATTTTCCACCATATTTCTTCTTTCCTACTTTGTTGTGTGTATGTACATATTTCTGGCACACCATTGTCTGTTACTTCAAGAGTATGCAATTTTTATTCATGAAACATCTGCAGATATTATCATGTTTAGTGTGCAAGAATCATTGCTATGTGTGCTTAATAGGCAGAATTTTTAGAACATTTTCTTTCTCACATTGGAGTAGTGGAAATCAGACAATATTGACTTAATTTCAATTCAGACTCCACCAAACTTCTATTGACTTTGGGCAATTCACTCCATAAAAACAACTGTATACAAAAAAAAAAGTATATAATTGTTACAAGATGGCAAATCTGGTCAACAATGTAAACATGTCGGTTTGACCAGATTTGCCATCTTCACAAGGTGCTCCAATTATCCTAACATAAAACCTGGGAGAACAGTCTAGTCTCTCAGTCCCTTACACAGGATAAAATACAATAAAATATCTACAATAAATAAAACCAGATGCAAAATATCATAAAAGAAAAAAAAATAATTATCTGTCATATATCAAGACCACAATGCAAGACATACTTATACCATAACAAAACCTACAGTAAAATTACTATAAAGAAAAAGGATATCGAAAGGACATAAAAGGACATTAAAAAATGTCCTCTGGAAGGAGTTGATCTTCAGGAATAAGTCATTCTAGCTTCTATGGTGATATTGATCTAGAGTTCTGTGCCACAATACAAAAACAATGCTTTCTGAGTTTAGCAAGTCTCCCTTAACAAAATTGGGGCATTTCTCTTAAACTGACAGATCATACAAATTTTATTTTTGCCTTCTATGAATTAACGATTGGAGTTAATTCACTGTGAAGAGTTTCAAAAAAATTTTTGGAGAGGGGGTGGAAGCTCAGAGACTGTTGGGGCATATACATCATACTTATAGGGAAACTAAAAAAGCTCTTTCTTTTCCTGGGCTGCAACAACTCAAGCCATATGCAAACCAGACAAAAGATGTTTTTGATGTGCAAATAGCCCATTAAAGTACATTAAGATAACTGCATTTAGGAGCCTTTCCTATTAAGGAATTTTGTCTCTTTAACAACTGAATGTAATGTTGGACAGTTGTTATAAATCTGGGTTATGCATGCAATCACTTCTTAGATGCTCCAAACTAATTTGTGTGTTTGTTTGTTTATGGGTCATTCTCAAACTTTGACAAATTTAAATTAAGCTATCATCTGATGGCTGCTATGGTTTTAAAATGATATATATATACATATCTTATAGCACAAAATAAATTTGTTTGACAGCCATAAAAATATTTCCTACTTGACTGAGTATAGCTCAAAATTATGTGTAATATTATAGACTCTTGTCATATAAAGCATGACATTATATACGATCACTTTTTAAAGTTTTCAAGTTTTTTAAAGTTGATTGAAGAGTATAATTTTGTTCAAAAGACATCTAGAGAATGTTTTACTTACCTGACTAAAAATTTATCTTCAACATTTTACATGCCTTTTTGAGCATAGAAAATAAATAAATTACTATATTTATCTTGGAAATTGGTTATATCCAATGTGGCTTGCCATTCTTCATCAGAGAGTAGATTTTATATTCAAGATGTAATAGTTGTTTTGCTCCTCCCCTGTGCTTATTTTTTTCCCCCTATCCATGCATTTTCTGCTGATCTGTGAAAGCAACCTAGGTGACATTTGTTTATTATTTATTTATCCCTCAATGAAAAATACAGGAAATATTATTAGAATCACATAAAACCTTTATCCCAACAGATTACAAAGAGGTCAGCCTGGATTGCAGGTTATAGTCTCCCATTGGACAATTTCTTTGCTGCCCTCCAGTGGTGGGATTCAAAAATTTTTACTACCGGTTCTGTGGGCGTGGCTTGGTGGGCGTGGCAGGGAAGGATACTGCAAAATCCCCACAGGGGGCCACACCACACCCCCCACACCCCATTTTGGGTCTAGTGGGCTCCCTGCAGCCCCATGGGAGCAAAAATGGGCCGCGGGGTGGCCGCACCGCACCCATGCCCCATTTTAGGCCTAATGGGCCTCCCTGCACTTACCTGGGAGCCAAAACAGGCCACGGGGGGGGGGACTCCTGGAAGGGGTGGGGCGGGTGGGGGCGGGGCCAGCCAGAGGTGGTATTTGCCGGTTCTCCGAACTACTCAAAATTTCCACTACTGGTTCGCCAGAACTGGTCCGAACCCGCTGAATACCACCTCTGCTGCCCTCCCACTTTTCTGTTCCAGGAAAGAAATAGCCAATTGTTTTCCTTATTTTGGGAAGGAAGGAAGGCAAACACATTCACACTTAAATATGGATATATGTACATAGAAATATGTTGAAACAAATTTGAATTACATTTATACATGCAAAATTAAAACAATAAATGCACATATATGCAGGCTCTACAACTGCTCTGTTTTAAGCTGCTTCATACATACACCAACTTGATTTGCAAATAGTTTATTGGTGAGTAATTATGCATGGACACTTCAGAAATATATACAGAAGAATTAGGTTTGCCTGAGACCTAGGTAGTTAAACAGTTCAGTCCAGAGTCAAAACAGAGCATGGCTTTACATATATAAGCATAGTTTATAACAGTCCAAAAATCCATTCACCAAAGAGTTTAGCTAGTTTAGGTCAAAGAGCCAAGGTTCATGATGCAAGCAGGAATTAAAAACACAGGAACATAGATCCAAGTTCAGCATGGTCAAAAGGCCAGGTGCTGGTGGTTGCTGTAAAATAGCCTAGTTGCAGGCATAGCTCAATTAAGGACAATAATAAGGAGCCAAGCAGAGCACCTCTGCTCAGCACTCAGAGATCCTAATGCAACCAGTGTATCCAATGGGCTATTAGTCACCAAAGATCAAGACCCTTGGCACCTGCCTCTTCACCACCTGCTCCTGCTGATCGCTACCTGAATCAGCCTCAGGTAGTTGTTTGCTCTATAAAATCTGAGGCTGATAATCTGTTAGACCAGATCCCTTAACATCTGACTCCTTTGAGTCTGAAGGCACCATAACACAACTTGCTTTAAAATATAAATTCCTCTTTCTTGCATTCTGCTTTTCCTGAATAATGTATCTCTGGCATAGTAATTGAAGACCTGAAAGACCAGGTCATCATTGGAAAAAAATCTATGTAGTTGCTAAAAGTTGATGTTGACTTGATGGCATGTAATCATCATAGTCATTATAATACTTGCCTGATATGCAAATAATTCTTTTGAATTACTGTTTATTTTTTCCCTGAGCTACCTACTTTTCTGTTGGGCTTTTTTAATAAAAGAAAATAACTCCATCACTGCTATAAGTCCACCAGTTTTCCACCAGGGACTGATTCACCTCACCTTATCACCTCACAACTTGACTATTGCAATGTGCACTACATGGGGCTACACTTAAAAAGTGTCCGGAGACTACAGTTAGTCCAGAATGCAGCTGCGTGAGCAGTTGTGGGTGTGCCAAGGTACACCCACATGAGTTCCATCCTTCACGAGCTGCATTGGCTGCCGATTGCGCTCCGGTCACAATTTAAGGTGTTGGTTGTTACCTTTAAAGCCCTACATGGCTCAGGACCAGTTTATCTACGTGACCGCCTTCTCCCACACTCCTCCCAACGACCAGTGAGGTCGCACCCATTCATTTCAAAGAGCTGTGAAAACCTGCTACTTACATATATTTTAACCAATCCAAATCCTAATCTGGATTTAAACCAGATTTAATAGCCAGCTAGGGAGATCACAACTCTCATCCCCAGCCAGTCCTGATGGCTTTGGGGGAAGTTGGGCGGCATACAAATTTTATTAATAAATAAATAAATAAATAAGATATCAAAACTAGGTAAGTGCCTGGAACTCAGTAAATCTTTTCCACATGCCCACAGCTCTGAATAATTATTTTAAACTATGTGGCTTGGCCAGATTGTTGCATTGATTTGTCAGCCAAAAGATTAAATTGGTTGGTTTTTTTTTAAAAAAAGAAATAAATGTACAACATTTTAAAGTATGGTTTCCATAGGAAACACAGTTTCTCTTAAGTTTAAAGAATTTAAACGTTCCTTAAATTCATGCTTGGACAGCAGATGTTGAATGCAGCAGCCAAATAGCGAATAGCTTTAAGAAACATTCCAATTATAAAATGTTTTGCTGATTTACATTTTCCTTTCATTTTGTTAGTCTTTGTCCTTGGTTATTAAAGATATTTGCAACAAATGTAAAGGTTTTGTTTTTGACTGAGTTCATCTTCTAATTACTCCGAGGCCTACATTTTCTAAGCCATTGTGCAGCAATCTATCAGCTAACTATATTATGAAAAGACCAATAACATTCTGTCATTAACAAAACTTTGTGATGGATTTTAATGCTTGTGAATGTAATTATATCAACTTTTTTTTTCTTTGAGTCATTATATAATGCTGTTTTACTGTATGTATTTTACATAAGCATCCATTTAGCTAGATCAGAAGCAAAAAGCTATAAAGCAATGCAAACTTTTTCATGGGGGTCAAATTGATTTTAAAATTTCCTCTGCTGGATTACTCTACGGAATTTGAAATTCTGCATGTCATGTCTAGTTTTGGAAGTGAAAGCTATACATGGCTATACACCCTCCATTTCCCTTTTGAAAAAGTTTTGAAGTTTGCATCAGGAATGACTCTAGAGAAGCTTTCAGTCATTTCTGTCTCCCTGCCCATTGACAATCAGAATTTGAAAGTATACTGATTAAGACGTGGGTTTTTTTAAAAAATCTATTTTTCTTTTGTTTTCAAATTTGAAATAATATTCACTTTTATCCTTCCACTTACTCTTTACACTGTGTACTTCTTTCTCCTCTTTCAAAGACAAAAGCTTCATCATGGAAAAGGGGAGTAAGGTAATAAATATTGGAGAACTTCAGAATGCACTACCTGACTCTGTGGTTTCTTTCCCAAACCCCAAAAACTTTAACCTCAGACTGTCTACTGTCGACCTCACCCCATTCCTAAGAGGTCTGTAAGGGGTGTGCATAAGCGCACCAACATGCCTACCGTCCCTGTCCTAATGTACCCTTTTATTTTTATTCGTATTCATTTCATGTATTCATAATCATGTTTATACTTATATCTGTTATCTAATACATTCTTGACGAAATAAATAAATAATAAATACAAAAATAAAAAATGTAATCCTTAAAAGAAAAATAAGGAGACAATAAATATGCATCATAAAAATATAACAAAGGCAAAGTGTAACACATGCACAATCATAAGTGCAACACAGAAAATGCATAGGTCTAAACCCTATCCTAACATCTTGCACTCCACACTAATAATGAATAATTTTAGATAAAATTATTATCTGAACTCTGTTGAGCTCTAAATCATAATAGCAAGAACGTTTTACTGTAGATGGTATTACTACAATTTATATTTCAGCAAAATTTAAATAAATTATATATCAGTTCCTTGGTTTCCTTTGAATAGTGCACACGTGCACACAGAGAGACGAACTTTAAAAATCTCTTGTATTCTGTCATAACAAAGTACTCGTGAATAATTTAATATGTATTGTGTTTTTTCCTCCTTTGGAAGATAACAGACCGATACTATTAGATTCTTCCTCTCCAGAAGAAACAATACTAAGAACATAAGAGTAGTTTCCTACCAACAGAGAAACCCAATAAACCTCTTCCATCTTCAGTAGAACGTTTTCTCACATGCTATCATATGCATTTTCCTAAGTGGAGGCATTTTTCCCGATAGAGGGATGAATATAAGGACGGGCAAGGAAAGCTGCTTAGCCATTGTTCTTTTAATTATAATATAATTTTTAGAGTAGCTCCACTATTTTTTTAAATCAGTTAATGCCACCTCCTACCTCCACAAGCTTGTATATTTCTTTTATTTCCTGCTCTGGCTTGAACTACCCCAGTTTTGGTTCATCTATGGTATGCTATTGTTATGGAGCCACAGTATATCTTAATAATTGTAACCTTAAAACAATGGTTGAATCTAATGGACTTTCCATTTGCTTGCTAACCTTAGATAGACTTCAAAGCTTAACTGATGAGCATTGATGAATAGATGCACTTTAGGTGAAAATTGAAGAAATCTAATCAACGATAACCTGAACTTCAGCTGCCTAAGCCATCTATGTTAACACTGGTGTCACAGGTGATTTTATGGACTTGTACTTTGGTACACTCTTAGACTGAGAGCATATTGTCTCTACATGGCAACACTGAAAGTTGAATTATATTGAATCGGCTCATTGGTCCTTATAGACAAGTAATATTAGTATATTTGGGCAGTAACTCACCAGAGTTTCAAGGAGGAATTTTTGAAAACCGAATTGGAAGTACCTGGGAGTGAACTTTGGACTTTCTGCTTTCAAAGCATGTGATCAACCACCCATCCATCTGCTTCCTTCCCACTAATCCATTCTAATACCACAAAAGGCCATCTAGGGAATAAAGTGTCTTTTGTAGGTCTTGATAAATATTCTAATTTTGAAGAAGTAATTTGGTTTCTTTGCAAAGAGGAGGGGATGACATGAACCAAACTAATCAACACTGGCTAATAAAATGTTAATGAATTCAACATAACCTATTTTTGAGTTCCATGTGGATAGAGACCATTCTGTACAAATAACATGATAAAGTTTTAAAAATAAATACAAGGTACAATCCACAAGAGCAACAGACATCTGGGATTGAAGATTAAATCACAGATAGAGAGCATCGTGCTTAATAGAGATGTCAGTGTTGCACAGTAGGGTTTCCTTAAACTAATTACATGTGATTTGCTGAAGCAAGGAGATAGAATCCCAAAACTCAGCTTATACAAAATAACTCACTTGCATCTTTCAGGAGCTATGGAAATGTTTTCCTCTTGGTAAACAATCTGCTTTGTATGGGGGATATATTAAGAAATATTTAGAAAAGAATATTCCAGGGGCAATAATTAGCATCCACATAAACAACATTGCAAAATGTCTGAGATGCTCTTTGGATTTCGGTTACTGAAAGGTCCACAGTTTTGAAATCAGAGTTTGTCATTTTTTAAAAAGAGAATAGCTAACCAGCATGAGATTTTGCTGGGCTCCCAACTTCCTTTCTGCAAAATTTATAGTGGGTTCTGTGACAAATAGAAGTTCTATGAAAAAAGGACATTCCACAAGAAAACACCTTACTATAAGTGTAAAAAGTCTTTCTACCATAACACATATTAATGACATGAATCCCACTATGAAAAACTGATATGTACTGAATACTGTCTAATTTGCCCACTCCTCAAGTAGTATTGTATTTCATAAATGTGGCATACAGTTTTCTTGTTATGAAGGACTTGAAACATCTGGGAAATTCATGGAGGCTAATAAAAATCCATATTTAAATTAAGATTATATAAATACAAGTGTAGAACCCTGAGCTAATTCCAAGGTGCATGTGGATTATTTGGAGTAGATTTTATTTATTCATTCTTTCATTCATTTAAAACATTTATGTGGCCGTCCATCTTATACCAAACTGTGATAGATTTTCACTCTGTGAAGCAGAATGAATGGCTCTAACCTGCATGTCCCCATTGAAGACTCTCCATAAAATGTCAGCTTGCTATGGTATTGCAGAGCGCCGACATGTTACCCAAAAGGGGGAAAAAGAAATCACTATACAGTGGTACTTAGTATTCGTCATTAATTGATTCTGGGAAGCACGCTGAATACCAAAAATGATTAGTACCAAACAAATTTTTCCCATAAGGAATAATGTAAATATTGCATTCCCAAACCACAGACAATGCACATTTTAAGGCAATATGTAAAAAGATAGGGTTGTATTTCATCACTTTACAGGAGAAATAAATGTAAAAATTAATACTTAGATTAAATAAAATAAAAACTTCACTTACATGTACTGATGAGAAAAAAGTGAAAAATACATAAAATGTCCACAGAAACTAAGATAAGACTGCAAGGGGCTGTCCACAGGGCAAGAGCTACCACATGACTAACGTGTCACCCTTTGTTTTTGGCTGTAAAGCGTAGTGAGTCATGAGGCAACCGACACCGACAAGTTCTAGCTTACATGTTGAATACCAAACAAATGACAAGTACCAGGACAAAATTTTCTCATCAAAATGCAGAGTATCAAATTTGATGAGTTTCAAAGCAGATGAATACCAAGGTACCACTGTATGAGTAAAAAGTCACGCAGGTTGGAAGGAAAGAACACTTTCTAAAGTGTTTCTTGCAATAAGAGAAACATCAATCATCCTAATCAAAGTATATTAGAGTATGATAAGTTTCATGGAGAAAGAGAGCATCGCTTATCTTAGACTTATAGAATTTTATATTAATTAAAAAAAAACATTTGCAATCCAACTGAAGGGCAACTTCATGATTCTGAACTTCTCCTGTACCTTTTTATGTTTAATTTAAACATGGACTTCTAGTAAAGGATATCTTCTCCAAGACCTTTAAAAAAAAACCTCTGTTCTTTGATAAAATAGGACTGATTTCTATTCTATGCTCACATGACCAGAATCTGAGAATGATGGTAGTCCTTTCTTTTTGGAATGAGTTTTCTGTGTGAATGTTAGCATCATGCTAAATTTCCTACTATCATTTGGTTTATCTTATTTTTCTTCTAAAATAATAATTAAATGCCTTCTGAGTTGACATTTAGTTTTTATAGGTTATAAATTTCTACTTTTAATATTATATAAATCATTTCTATTTCACTAATTTATTCTGTCTCTGCTGTCTGTTTGATATGGCAATTTGAAAAATGTGTACCACCCTAAGTGAAATATTTTTAAGCAAAGCAACTTCATTTTGGCATTTATTGTTAATTGAAATTTGCTATTAAGTATCAGTTATAGGCCTTTTAATGCTCATGAATTTACATTATGTTAAGCATCTGCTGCTGTTCAGCACAATTTTGATAAACTTATAGCAAGCTCATAAATTTAAAGCTGGAGTACAAGAGGTTTCAAATTCATAGGAGTTTAATGTTCTGAAAAATGGGGTGGAAGATGACATGCTCCACTGAGAGAATCTGAAGTCAGCTGCATTTTGCCTAAATTTCAGGAACAGACGATTTCATTATAAAGTTCAGAGTGGCTTTTCCTGACTGTGGAAGCAATGTATTAAGTTATTTCCCACACACTTCTAAAAAGAAAGAAAAAATCAGAAATATGCCCTGCTCATTTATGCAGAATATCTTGTATGGGTATGGTAAAGTATGAGTCTTCTTGCATAGTCAATAGTTAAATGATTTGACATTCCTTATCATTTTTTAATTTGAGATCTTTTAAATTTCACTGGTTTTCTATGATTAAGGAGTTTAGACTTTTCATTGTAGGACCTCCAACTATAAAAAGGAGCATCATATGCAAGGAAGTAGATCAACATTTATAAAATGGCAGGTGTGACATCACAATCAAAGCCTCTTTTGACATGCATCTGATGTCATCACATGTACAAAATGGCCAAGGCTTGCAGAATTTGACCCCTCTTCTCTCCCTCACGGCTGCTGATTTTGTTGATATTTTGATCATTTAATAAAATATTAACCTGAATTTTTAAAAAAAGGATCTCAGTTTAAAATGTGTGCATAAGCTAAGTACTTAACACAATAACACAAAGAGACATTTGCAGTGCATATCATCTGTTATACAGCCTTTTTATCAGATATATAGTAAGTATGAACAGATGCCATCATATTTATTGGACTTGGTTGTGACTAGAGATAGAAGAGAAATTAATTCTGTTTACATATTAATGCTGATTCACCTAATTTGCACTTGCCAAGCAATATCTACACAGACATTTAATTATCCTTTGCTATTTGCTCTTTGGTCAAATTTGGCAATGTGATTTACAGTTTAAACGTGGATATAAAATTACACTAGGAAATAGCAATAGCACTTAGACTTATATACCGCTTTACAGTGCTTTACAGCCCTCTCTAAGCGGTTTACAGAGTCAGCATATTGCCCCCAACAATCTGGGTCCTCATTTTACCCACCTCGGAAGGATGGAAGGCTGAGTCAACCTTGAGCCTGGTAGGATTTGAACCTCCGAACTGCAGCTAGCAGTCAGCTGAAGTAGCCTGCAGTGCTGCACTCTAACCACTGCGCCACCTCGGAAATAGTATGCAGAAATTGTATGCATTGGCAAAACAATGCGTACTGCCTTATAACTGCAAAAATGATTATGGAAATATATATAGAAGAGTATAAAGAAATGCATACACTAGGAGAAATGCGTGCAAAATGCATATGAATTCTCATACATATATCTTTTTAAAAGAATGCTTCAAAGAAAAATATGGAAAGATGAGAAACGGAACTTGACTGAGTCGTCTGCTTATCTGTTTAACTGCCCTGGCAGTAAGAAGAGGGTCAGGCCACTTGTGCTGGATTTGTTGTGATTGTTTTCACTTGGTTACAAAGTGATGCCATACTTCCATCATTTTACTGTGGTGGAACAAAAATAAAATAAGTATGTCCAGTCAGTCAGACTCAATTGTCACTCAAGTCAGCACTGCTGCTGAACCATCTGCCTTTGCAACATCTGCTAAGCCCAACTGGTCAGTCCCATACAGGGATTTAGTCTAGAATTCCTCAAATCTCACAGACCTGCCTCCTTCCTTCCTCAACATATTGTACAAGTGAGACTTTACCATCTCAGCAGGCAGATAGAGATTTTCTTGCACACCAAACATCTAATTCTGCAGATGCTATGGTGTATCAGATATTAACAGAAAGAGAGGCAGACAATATGTAGATATGGTATGAGCAGAGGTGGGTTCTTTAGAACCGTTAGTAAACCGGCGATGATGTCACGGAACCGGTTCTTTTGGTGTCTCTGTGGGCACCGCCATCTTGGATTTTGCTTCTGCGCATGCGCAGAAGCTATTTTTTGATTGCTGCGGGGGCGCGCACATGGTGCTACCCTGAACTGGCAGCAAAAGGATCCAGAACCCACCCCTGGGTATGAGCAGTTAGGAAACTAAGAATCAAGTGAAGACTTTAGCTATCACCTATTCTATCATGCGGTGAAAGGACAAACATTTATCTTTTCAGAAACCTGTGTGTAGTAAATAAAACAGATTTTATATGTGCAGAACGTGTATTTTTGGCTGCTGCTCCACAGTAATTCCAGTATCCATCCTGTGAGCTAATTATAAAACCTGTTTTCAGTCTAAATGAGACTTTGTACCAAATACCATAACATACATATAGATAAGAAGAAAAAATAACATTAAAATGCTTTGATGTTATGTTTCTGAAATCATTTTAAACTCCATGCTGATTTATGGGATTCAAGATGTCCATTAGAGCACAGGTCACCAACTGGTGGTCCGCGAGAAAATTTTGGTGGTCCGTGGAGAAATCTTGGTAAACGGCATCCGGTCCGGGGAGCAGCCGGAGTTTGCTGTCCATTGCGGACGCAATGGACAATTGCCTTCCGAGGTTGGTGGCCCTTGGTGTAGATGCAGCTACTGCTGCTCTGGGGCTGAGAAGGGGGGCAGCGGCAGCATCAGGACTCCGGAAGGCAAGCATATGTCCCGGGGCTGCACATGCACTCTCAGAACCCCCTTGGAACCAGAGGAGCAGCCGCAGCAGCTGCCGCCAGCTTCACAGGGGCCTCGTGGTGGTGGGCTTTGCTGCAAGCCGGCGTCCCTGCCCGACCTGGCTGCGGGCTTCACGACGCCCGTCCTGGTGCTTCCCCTTAAATAAGTCGCCTTTTCCTAAATGCTCAGCTGGGACTCGAAGCCTCCCAAGAAAAGCAGACGGTGGAAGCCACGTGGGGCTCTTCCCTGCTTGAGCAGCCATGAGCTCCCAAGGGAAGCGCCGGCCGGTCTCCAGCCAGTCTCCAGCCTGCCCGGTCCTGCCCCTGAGAGGCTGGCAGCAGCTGCTGTGGCTGCGACTGCTCCTCTGGTTCCGAGGGGGGTCTGAGAGTGCCGCTGCCCCCCTTCTCAGCCCCAGAGCAGCAGCATCTGTGTCTCCACAAGGAACACCTGCCCACCCACTGGCCGCCAATCTTGCAGGGGACCGGGCAGGTTGGAGACCGGCCGGCACTTCCCTTGGCCCAGGCCATGGGGGCTCATGGCTGCTCAAGCGGGAGTCGCGAAGCCCGCAGCCGGGTCGGGCAGGGACGCTGGCTTGCAGCGAAGCCCACCACCACGAGGCCCAAAACCTGGGCCACCCTGCGGGCGAGGCGGCGGCGCTGGCCGAAGTGGCGCAGTTCTGGTTGCGCCATGAGCGGTAGCTCCTCCTGCAGCAAGGCCCTGGTGCTGGAGCACACCTGCCGGGGAGGCCAGCCGAGCGCTCAGCCAGCCACGGGAGGCCTTGGAACGGCCGGGCAGGGCAGTCCCAGCCCAGCTGCAGCCCCTGCGGCATTGGGGGCTTGGGTCCATGGGCCTCTCCGAGTACCTGCCGGCTGCCCACGGCTGCATGGCTTTCTCCACTCGCCTCCACGTGGACTTGGGACAGCCGGCGCTGGTGGCATGGCTGTGGCTGAAGCTGGGCTATGAGTTGTGCTCCGCCGGCGAGCCAAGCCAAGCTGTGCCGGCTTTCCTGCGTGCCACCAACCTGCTGGCCGTGGGCCACCTGCCTGTTTTGCAGAAGGAACTGTGGCCACTGCTGTGGTTCGGAGCAGAACAACCTTGGGGTTGCTTTGGGCAGGCGGTGCGGGCGGGGGGACTCGGCCATGCCCGGTGGTCCCCTCAGTTTCTGGGGGGCGGCATCCCTGCAGCCTGTGGGCTTTTGGAAGCGCAAAGCTGCCATGGAGCCCACGAGGTCCGGCCTTCTGCGCCCCCTGAGTGCCCACGCGGGGACCCCGGATCCCCTTCCAAAGCCTGCGCCACGGTGGGTGCGGCGCTGGGCGGGGCGGAGCCGCTGCTGGAGCACACCTGCCGGGGAGGCCAGCCGAGCGCTCAGCCAGCCACGGGAGGCCTTGGAACGGCCGGGCAGGGTGGTCCCAGCCCAGCTGCAGCCCCCGCGGCATTGGGGGCGGGGGTGGGGGTCCAGTTGTGCAGTTGGGGTGGCCACTCCCCGCCCCTGCAGTACCAGAGCCACACACACCCCGACAGCTCTGCACAGCGAGGAAGAGCAGGCGGGCGGCGGGGAGGTGTGTGTGGAGGCATGTGTCCTGGCAGCTGTGCGAAAGGGGCTTTGGCAAGAGGCAACTGGACTTCCTTGGTGGTTCCTTGAAGATTTTTTGCTTCTCATCCAAGAAGAATTGAAGAAGCTTCTTGGATCAGAAGCGAAAGTTCTTCAAGGAAAAACCAAGAAAGTCCTGTTGCCTCTTGCAAAAGCCCCTTTGGGTGAGATGCATGTCCTGTCACTGGCAAAGGGTGAAAGCTCAGGGATTCCAAGCTCCAATCTTCCCGGAGGGGGGGGGGGTTCCTGTTTTTCAGGCCATTTATTACTAGTTAAAAATGCTTTAAAATGTAAAAAAAAAAGTTGGCCACACCCACCCAGTCACATGACCCCCACAGTTGGGGCGGCCACTCCCCGCCCCTGCAGTGCCGGAGCCACGCGCGCCCCAACAGCTCTGCGCAGCGAGGAAGAGCAGGCGGGCGGTGGGGAGGTGCGTGTGGAGGTGTGTGTCCTGGCAGCCATGGGGTGAGGCGGGCTGTTCTTCCCTCGGACCCCTGCATTAGAGCAAGGGTCCCCAACCCCTGGGCCACTACCAGGCCTCAGCCTTGTCAAAACCGGGCCATGTAGGTGGGAGGTGGGCATGTGCGCACATGTGAAGCTCCCCTCGTATGAGCAGCAGCCATCTTGTGCTTGCACAAAACTTCCCTCACGCCAGCGGTGGCCATTTTGTGCTCACCCATGAAGCTTGCCTTATGCGAGTGGCAGCCGCTTGCACTCATGAGTGAAGCTCCCTTTACCTGCCTACTACTCACAAGCAACTATCCCATCTCCCCCACCACCACTGGGCCTCCAAGCCAGAAAGGTTGGGGACCGCTGCATTAGAGATATTAAGAATCTTTAGCCTGCAGAAGCAAAACCTACAAGGGGATTTGATGGCTTGTCTTCAAATTTCTGGAGAGCTGTTATGTAGAACATAGGCAAAATTCATTGAGTTGTACCAGAAGATAGGACAAGAAGCAATGGGTTTAAATTACAAGGACGTAAATTTTGGTTGAACATCAGGAACAATGGTAATGGGAAGAACTACTCAACAGTGAAACAGACTGCTTCAGGAGATAGTTGACTTTCATTCACTGGAAGTGTTTTTGTAAAGACTGGATGGCTATTTGTTCTGGATTCTGTAGTTGTAGATTTTGGTACTAGATGATATCAAAGTCCCCTTCAACCCAAATATAAGGAACCTCAACATTTTAGCTGCCTCTCCACCAGGGGAGGGTTCCAAATTTTTTTACTACCAGTTCTGTGGGCATGGCTTGTTTAGTGGGTTGTGGCTTGGTGGGCGTG
>QLTV01002110.1:54483-66920 GCA_003457575.1 Thermophis baileyi | reverse complement strand
AAAAATAATATTTTTCTTTTTTTGCCAGCAGCCCCTCGGAGATGCACTATTTTTTACTGAACAATTTCTGTGCCGCCAAATCTTCCTGTACCTCGCTGTTGCGGCACTGCTTGTTGCTGCTGTGGTCGTCGGGGCTGCCCAAGTAAAGAACCACACTGGCTCAGCTCAGGGCAACTGAGGAGCAAGAGGGGAAGCCAAGGCACTCGCCCCACAATGGCCAACTTTGCGCGCTCTCGTTCCCATGCACGCTTTCCTGCTCTGGTTCGGCGTTCCCGGCATGCGCAAGGAGTGTGAAGGGAGGCAGACACCGCGCTGAGAAAGTAGCGGTGTAGCAGTGGCGAGGGCAATGGGTGTGTGACGTGTCCCTCTGTGGTCCCCTCCTGGGTGACATCCAGGGCTTCGCCACCGCCTCTTTTCCTCAGAGGCACCGTGTCTGCCTCCAAATCCTTGCAGAGGGACACACACACACACATGACACACACAGAGCTGGAAGATGTTTCCTTAGATCGCCACCAAACTCATTGTTGGGAGCATCAGGCTAGCCCAAAATATACAAGAAATCTTGGGCAAAGCTCTTCCAAAGTTCGGCCAAGTTCTTCCAAAGTTCGACCAAGTTGACGCTCCCAACAATGAGTTTGGCAGCGATCTAAGGAAACGTCTTCCAGCTCTTCAAGATCGACTTTAAGAGCGATGAGAAGCCGAGAGCAAAAGTAGCAGCTGGCCATCGCTACCGGTTTGGCAACCTTGGCCAAATTTCCGCCAACGGTACGCGCGAACTGGTGCGAACCGATAGCAACCCACCACTGCTCTCCACTCAGTTAAATAACTGCCATATTTAAGTAAACTTGTGGGCCAACAAATATAGCAAGTAAAAATAGTTATAGTATAGTACTGTGATCTGACAAAGAAATGACACTTACATTAAAGGCAACACTTTTCATGCTGTTGAAAATATTAATCTTTAATGTCATTTGATATGGCCAGGGATTCTAACTCAAACTCGGCATTAGAGGAGAGTCCAAGTTTTACAGAAAAGCTGATGTTACAATGACTTCTCTCAATAGGATAGCCTCCCCACAATGAAGCCATGCAGAGCCCTCCCAATTCCTTTACAGCTGAGTATGCAGACAGATAATCCTGTGTAATTTAGGAAGCAGGCTGGAGGTTGACAGCTCCTAATGCAATTCCCAATCATGACATTCTAACTTACCAGTTTCAGAATACAATACAAAAAATGTGCTGAATTACCAAACTACAAATAGGTAGAGATCGCAGTGAAACTTCAAGAAAGATGTATGTTTGTAAATGCCATTTAAAGGCATGCAGTAGTCACATCCCACTAAAGTAGGTTATCCTTACGTAAGTCTTTTAAAATGAGTAATATTTCCAAATGAAAATGAATTTTTATTTTATTTAGAATTTGAATTGGTTCATACTTGTGTGTCTATAAGGTGGATGGGGTGTTACATTTAATTTATTCTGTGGTTTTAATATACAAATTCATCCAAAATAATGTGATAATGTATGTGTGGTGTCTGTGCAGATTTCTGAAATTGCCAAAGCATTTGGGGAAGTTCCTACAACCACTGGAAATGTTGCATTAGGGTTGCATTTCCTTGTTGTATATGGCTACATTGCTCCGTACAACCCTGCTAATAGAGAGAGAATTCCTTTGAATAATTAGCATGAAACACCTCCCCATACAGTCATCTAATTCAATAACCAGTTGTTGGATAACAGTAAAGTAGTTATTCAAAATGCCAAAGGTCCCACATGAAGGATAATTCAGTAATGATTTAGTAGTAATGTTTTGATCACAACATCCTTCCTCCCCTGTCTAAATCAGATTGGAAAGGTTTTATAATTGATACCCCTGAGAACTAACTATGACTATGTTTAGTGAGGCAAGGTGCTGATGAAGCTGGATTGATCAGCACTGAGCAAATAAGCAGAAGGGAAACTAAGAGGAATTTGCTAGGGAGTTCAACAGGAGGAAGAGAAGAGAGTGGCCACAATAGTTCTGAAAAATTGTGTACTGAGCTGTGAAGCATAAAAAGATCGTATTCTGAATAGCTGCTGATTATAGGGAGTGAGTCTTGTGGAAGTGATCCGAGACATTCAGCAGGACAGGAAGAGTTTCTCGTAATTTTTAAGGCTTCATACTTGGAAAATTTGAGAATAGACTGAGAGAAAGGGGGATAAAAGACTTTTTTTTTTATTGGTGATGCCCTAAGAAGCAAAAGGGAAGATGAATAACCAGAACTCTCCAGTTATGACTTGAAAAGTTTGTGAAATGTATGTTTCCTATCTGAAAGCAACCTGACATATATTTGCCACAAATGGAAGATTACAAAAGTCCTTGAGGAGGAAAAACAAAAAATGAAAGGATTGGAAAAGCAAATGGCTATCTTTCACCTGATGAGAAACAACGAAGATTTTATCAGTTCAAGAAACCAGCAACCATCAGAAATAAGAGAAGTGGAAGATTTTCTGCATGACTGGAAACCGGAAATGGTTTTCATCCCCTTGCAGATGAAATAGATTTTAAATGTTCAGATACTGCAGAACAAGAGATAGAACACTAGATTCCTAAAGGGTGGAGATGATGCAAATATTCCCCGTAAGAAAAGCAAAGAACAAAGTTCTCAGTCAAGAAAGTCACTGATTATTACAAGGACTGAAACAAATATACATGCCAACCAGACCTATCAGTATGTGAGTTATGGTGATTGCTAGAACAATGATCAGGAAAGTGACAAATTAACTTCCACTGACAATAATTCCTTCTTGCTAATACATGTGGGGACAAATCAACAGAGTCTCACTTCTGATTTTCTTAGATGACAATTCCCTTGGGTCATGGCTAGTGCCACACCTGAAATCTGGGATTCACAAAGAGGGTCTCCTATCTGATTATATCTGGAGCAGGGCCCTGAAAGACAACTAGATGCCTAAGTTACAATAGCTATTTCCCCATCCCTAATCCAGACTCATGGCTGGTACCATGCTTGATACTAGGCAAGTCACATCTCTGAGAAGACAACAATGTCTTCCCTTCCCAACAAAATTTCAGTGATGCAAGCTAAGAGGAAAAATACCTTCCACTTTCAAGAAGTGCTTCTTTGCTGTTATAGAAATAAAAACTTGACGTTGTAGTTTGGCAGTTAAATCTATTGAGTAGCGGCTATGCTGGAAGGTTAGAATATAAATTTACCAACATCTGTGCAATTAATCTTTGCAAGATGTTTTAAAATTATTCTGAATCCAAGAATGTAATAGAGGCTAAGAAAAAGAATATGTACAGTTAAAAAAAGCTTGTATGTGTCATGTCAAGCACGGGAGACAGCTCAACAAACAAAACACCAAACTGGCAGGAGGGGGGGGAGTGAAAAGAGGCATGCCACTTATTGAGAAGGTGCTGAATTCTTTCCTCTCTCCATTCCATTACGATACTTTCCTGGAGGGAAACTGTCATGAGCATTATGTAGACTGGTTGTTGTCATGTTGCGATGATATTTAAATAATTGTGACTGTAACCCTTCATCCTGTTACTGAGAAGAAGCCCTGCTGAATTCAGAGAGACTTACTCCTGGCTCAGTTTGTTAAGTCTGCCAGGATTGCCATGTCCTGAAACTGATACTCGTATACCTTTGAATGTTGAGATTAAAAAGAAAATCTCACCAGTTTTGGCTTTTCCACTCTTGGCATTCTGTTGGGGGGTGGAAACTCAGTGGGTAAATTATTTTTGTATTGTGATGGAATTTACCTGTGACTTCTGCAAATACAGAACCCTTAGCACCTACTGATTGATATTTGAACATGGTCAAAAGGTTGGTGTGACTTGATTACCAAAAAAAAAAAAAGCATTCCAAACAGAAAAAGCCTGAAAAATGCATGAATACAAGAAAATGTAGGTCTGTAGGAACTTATTTGTTTAGCTTACTTCACATGAATCTTTTGGGGAAGAGGAAAATGTAACACATAGGAAGGTTCCACTCCAATTTAGATCATTTGCCAGAATGTTCAACTTGAGATTTTCCCCCATTTTTTCCCCTTTAGGTCTCATATTCTGGACACCAAATAATCAGGCATTTTGCTAAATGGAGTTTTGTAGAAAAGACTGTTGATTGATTACATGAAAAACACATTTTGTGAATCCTGATTATTTGAGACAAGATCAAGAAATTCTGTGTACTTGTAAAAATGTCGCATTAAAGGCTTTAGTTTTTAAAATTGAATTACAGAGAGAACTGATGAAAAGGGATATACAGTAAAGATAATGAAACTAAGTTTAATCTTGGCCTTAGATATCAATAATAGCAAAAGATAGGGCAGATGAGTATGAAATATGCAACAGGCTTTGTAAATAAGCAGCAAACCTCAAGTTCATCAGCCATTCAATAATTAGATGTTTCTCACTTTTGTAATGGCATTGACTATACCTGCCCTTGATGTTATCACACACTTGGGCCATGATTTGGTTTTATGAGAAATGCATAAAAGGTGCTCAGAAAATATATTTTAATATTTTGCACAGACAAATCACAGCTCCTGGATTCTTCCTGTTTTAATATGCTTTCAAATGTCCAACAGGCATCAGAAAATAAAAAAAGCCCATAGGTGGGTCTCCCTTGTCAACCTTAATGTCCACTTACATTGTTATTGATATAGAAGATGTTTCAGATGATGGGCGTAAGCTGAGCATCTCATTTAGTCGGTTCCACAGACTGCTGAAAACTATCACCCCATAGAAGCCACAGCTGAAAACAAAGCTTCCTTTGAAAGTTTAGCTCTTCTGCAAATGGATTAAGATTAGCAGGTTAGAGTTTTTTTCTATTACTTCTCCCACAAATGAGATTAATGTTAAAACACAAAGAAAAATGATTTTAGCCTTGAGAGTACCAACTATATGATTACAGTATAGCAAAATTTCAACAAGTACATTTTTATTGTTACCACTAATCAGCATTCCTGTGGCATAAACTTTATAATAGGAACAATCAAGTGAAGAGCTGTGCAAGTATGCACAGTATGTGCAAGTAAGTAAAATTTAAAACATCAGCAGAATTTCTAAATCATCTCAAGCAAAATAAGGAGAGAAAAATACTTTATTTTGGACAATGACCAGCCTGTAGAAAGATAAAATATAGTCATCTTGTTCTTTGCGTTATTCCTGCCATATCACAGGTTTAGCTTCTTGCTGGCCACTTTGTCCAGTCTGCACCATCCCGCATGTCTGCATGTCAAATATTGTGTTTGGTGCACAATGATGTGACATTGAAATCTCAGCTGACTTGTCACAAATTCTCATGCCTACTTTCTCATCTGGGCTTGGGACCAGCAATGGCAGAGTTGGGACCGGTAGTGGCAGAGTTTATCTATTAAAATATAATAAAGCATTCATACAAATATGAATAAAGTGAACAAAACATGCAATTCCAAATATTAAATATTGAAAATGTATAAAATAACTCTAAATAACAAAAAATAATCAGTTAACTTGGTATATTAAAGCTAACATTCATACTTAGGTGCTATAAAATATGGTGTGTGCATTATAATACCTAATAAAACAGTATCTAACAGATATGAAATTCTATACAGATTCTATACTCTCAAAAACAAACAAATGTTTCCTTTTCATATCTGCGGGCAACATAACAATATTTAGAGAGATTTGGAGAGACAGTATTGCTTCTACCAGACCCCAAGCGCATGCACAGGGGGAGCGTGGGGGGTCACGCACGCATGTGTGGGGGCAGGGGGAGCATGGGGGTCACACACGCATGGGGGGGCGCGCACACGGGTCACATGCATGCGCAGGGGCGGGGCGCGCGCGCGTGTATTGCATTATTTTTGCTTTTGGCATGCAACGACAAAAAGGTTAGCCATCACTGCTGTAGAACATACTCCAGATGTACATTCCAGCTTCCTATAGCATGGAAAACTCTTCACAAGTATTTGAATAATTGGATCTCATGTCCATTTAGCTTAGATCTATGAACTTAAAGCACTTCGCAAAAACTGCAATTTTGGTCTTATAATAATTAATCCATGTGCATTATTCTACAAGGGAACATAACTTCTCAGGCCAATCTGGGTCAGTGCCACTACAATTACATGGTGCATAGAAAGAAGGATTAAAACGTATTTAAATGCCATTTTAGGAGGGATGATATGCCAAATTATTCAAAGCTGAAATCAGACTTATATAAAAGTTTAACAGTTTAGGAGCCAGGATATAGCTCTGTGAAGCTCCTTTAGTGATCAGGTTTTTCTTAATATAATGGGCCTGCATAGATTATCAAACTTTTACCTTATATTTACCTTTAGAGTTATACTGATTTTTTTTCCCAATAATAGAAGCTAACATCTACTGATGGAGGATTCTTTCATTTGTGGCTATTACAAATTAAGTTAAAGGATGTTTAACATCTACAAAGGCAGTATATAACACTGAATTAGAATTAACTATTTTTCAGTCAAGTATCAAGACTTGGTTTATATGGGAGAAACTTTCCCCAGAACCAGCTTGCTCATCTGCCAATATGTGTTCTACCTCAACTTAGTTTCTCTCTTAATTGGATAGCATACATCTTGCTAGTAATATTGAGCAAGCTAATAGATCAATAATTAGAAGGAACATTCTTTTTTACCTTTTTATAAACAGAGACTATTATTGCAAAACCACATTCCCAAGAGAATCTTGCAGTGCTATCTTTATGTGTAAAAAAGGAACTCCACCAATCTAATTTCCTATGTATAATTTCTGTAGTAATAAAATCATTTGTCTGGTGCTTGTGTTTAGCCTGAGATGCACTTCTTGCCTTTGGAAGAGCCATTGTACTCTACAGATATCACATGCTGAAATATTGAATAACTATATAACAAGATTGGCTTCCAGCTACTGGAGTACAAGAAGCCATATTTTCAACACAGCTATTACTGTATATGTGGCAGGGGTGGGTTCTAACTTACCTCGCTGCCGGTTCACTTCCTCCTGCACCGCGTGGCCGTGCCTCGTGGGCGTGTGCGCGTTTTGCACACGCATGCATGCGCAGTGCCAAAAAATAAAAAAAATCCCCCCCCAAAAAAGCTGAAAACAAGATGGCGACGCATGCGCAGTGCTGGAAACTTGGCTTCTGCGCATGCGCAGAAGAATTTTTTTAAAAAAAAATTCCCAAAAAAGATGGTGGCACCCACAGACCGGCACCGACCGAACCGGATCCGTGACATCACCGTGACGTCACCAGCGGGTCACTACCGGTTCGGGCAAACCAGTTCAAACCGGGAGGAACCCACCTCTGATATGTGGGTATATATTGATATGTGTAGCATTATCTGATTCTTCACTAAAATATGGATTGGATCCAGAACTTTATTCATTCCTGGAAATGACCCTGAGTATAATGGCTCAAAGAATACCCCTATTTGGTAGTCTTCACTGTCACATCCCTAAGTTTTGCCTAAACCTCCCCAAAGGACTTTTGGGTTCAAATATTACTACAGGGAATACTAGGGTTGAAGGTTGCCTCCTTCCCTATTTAGCTGTAAAAACATTCAAATTATGAGAAAGGCTGTCTTGTCAAAAGAGAGACAAAGCTGTCTGTCTAGGTAGGAAAGGAGAAAAAAGTTGCAATTCTGTCTCTGTTTTGGACGCCAGGTGGCAAACCTCAAAGATATACCCTAAAGATACAAAATGAGTTAATGTGTAACTTCTGGGAGGGGCTCAATTATGAAATAATCTGGAGTTTCCAGGAGCTGTTAACAAGGTAAGCCAGCTGTGAGCTATCTATTAATAAGATCTACCAATGAGGATTTTTTTTTAAAATGAAATAAATTGTTAATAATGGGTTTCTGTTCTACAGGAAAGAAAAAAAAAATGCTTGAGGGTAGTTAACAAAGCAGCTCCACAATGGAAACAAATGAGAGTACATGCAGATGGTGTGCCATTGTTTCCTTTATTTTAGCCATCACGAGTGTGCTAGAAAAATGTGCATGTATTTAAACATGCTCCTACTAAATAAGGCCTGGAAATCAGAATCTTTAGCAGATAAGATTTATGGGCTCCAACAGATTAAGAGGATTGCAAGTGCCTCTGGTAATGGTAATGGCAAAGGGTCAAGGCAAATGATATAGTAAGGGTAGTTTGCTAAACCCTGTACAAGCTCTTCAAATAGGATATTAGGAAGATTCATGTGAGGAAAGAGAAAGTTAAAAAATCAAAGGAATCCATCTGACTGAATAATGGAAAGATACATTATTTTAATTTTAGAAATTAGGATAATGCTTTTGATGAAATTGAAGTTGGTTAATAAAATTGATACTAGGGCTATGCACACTTTGCAAATGATTTAGAAGTCATTTTAGGAGAAAAAATGTTTTTATTCTCATGTGAACTTGTTCTGAAAACCGTGGATGAATATGTTAAAAATATGACATGATAGATGAATCTTATTGCTTCTTTTTTGACAAAGTGACTAGATTAGGAGACCAAGTATAATGAGAATTCCTGAGGTTTTCAGTAAAATTCACCATAGCTTCTTTTTTTATAAAATAGAGATATGGGATGAATGGTCCCACTACCAGATTGGGAGTTGGTTGAATAACCATATCCAACATGTGACCCTTAATGAATTTGTCCCTCCATAGACAGGAGTTTGCAAGGGGGGGTACCTCAAAGTTTTGGGGGGATTCAGCAGTCTTCAGCATCTTTATACATGAATAAGGGGACAGAAATTTGCTGAGCAAATTTGCATATGACACAAAACCCTGAAGAGCTGTTACTAATAGCATAGAACAGGCATCCTCAAACTACAGCCCGTGGGACAGATCCAGCCCACCAAAGCCCGCGCAGGACCATGAGACTGCCCCACCCACATCACCACACCCACCCGCCGGCCCCCACCCTTCAGCCAAGTGCAGAACTTATGTTTGCGAGGGCCATCAGAGTGTTTCTGGGGGATGGGGGAGGCCAAAAAAGGGGTGGGCGGAGGCCCCGGAAAGCATCCACGCGCCCTGTTTTTGGCCGTCAGAGTACTTCGGGGGGGGGGCGGAGAAGGCCAAAAACGGGCTGCGCCTTTTGCCAGCCAAGGAAAGAACTCAAAGATTTGCCAGGGACTTCAGTCCACCATCGCTCCACTGGTGGGGGGGGGAAACCGAAGGGTCCCAACGGGAGAGGCTGCGCCTGCTGCGTAATTACACCGCACGATGCTTCGTGGAGGCAGGTTTGCTCAAACTTGGGGGGGGGGATTCAGCTGACACAAACGTCTCCTGACTGTTTCTTCATGGATCAAGGGGGGAACTTTGCTTGCTCGGAAGGACAATTTTCTCTGGCCACGGTAAGGCAATTTGAATTTGGGAGAGATTTTGGGCTTGGAATGAGAATCAATCACGAATCAGGTGAACCTCACTCCTTTCTGTGGATCTGTGCAACGTGGGATTCTTTGAACACCCACCCCCCACTCCCATTTCCGCTTCTCTCCTCGTACTGCTTCACAGCTCCCGTGGTCGGGCTGGCAGTTCCCCAGATAGGGCTGCCCAGAGGGTGGCGAACCTTGAATAAAAGTAGATGAAAAAAGGCTGTGCCGCGCAGAGAAAATGTCAGTGCGCAGATGCCGTTCTGTTCTGGGGCTTCCGTTTTTTTGTGTTTCCTGATCTCCCATGCGGGACAAGTAGAAACGGAGGCTCCCTGCACTTTTTTTAAAGTCAGGGTCGAGTACCTACGGCCCCTTTATGACCTATGGACTCCAACTCTCAGAATTCTCAGGGCTATGAAAGAATTAGGGCTGAAGCCAAAGGGGGGGGGTAACAAGAAACATTCCATCAGAATGTTCAAATGCACAATATTCCACTTGTAATAGCTGAATTTCTTTGCTCTTTTTTTTTTTTGGCTGTCCCCCCCCCCGCTGCCCCCTCAAATCTCTCATTATGACTATAGGAGCCATCGGGGTAGCACTACCTGTGGACACAAATTCAAGTAGCCCCCCAGTATTAACACGTACATCCTTTTGCATAGTCCCCCCACCCCCCACTGATAAAGAGCGGGACCTGTTGGCCTTTGTTCTAATGATCGGGGGAGGATGCTAGGCTGAGGCTTCAGGAGGTCCTGGAAAGTGGGTTCCCAAGGAGGATGGAAGAAATTGGGGCACGCACATCCCCCTCCCCTCCCGTCCATTAGGAAAAATTCATTCCAAAGTTATCCAAATCGGAGATGTGGAGTTAGTTAAATGGGGGCGGGGTGTTCAAAGAATCCCACATTGCGCAGATCCACAGAAAGGAGTGAGGTTCACCTGATTCCTGATTGATTCTCATTCCAAGCCCGAAATCTCTCCCAAACTCAAATTGCCTTACTGTTGCCAGAGAAAATTGACCTTCCGAGCAAGCAAAGATCCCCCCTTGATCCGTGAAGAAACAGTCAGGAGACATTTGTGTCAGCTGAAAACCCCTCCCCCGTTTGAGCAAAGCTGCCTCCACGAAGCATTGTGCTGTGTCAGCGAATGGGTGTTACTCGCACTGGGATGTCCAGAGGTGAGCCCAGCCCCACTGCCCATGGTGGCTTCTTCCGCAGGTGGTTTTTTTTTGTTTTTGACGGACCGGATCTCCCCCCACTTAAATCTACTGTATTTCCTTTGTGGAATTTAGCTAGCACACATAGATATCAGTCCCGGCGGTGACCGGTGAGGCTGCCTGTCCCTGAAGGAGGATGGCTGTCTTTAACCCTGGAGAGGGAGGCAGGAAGGGCATCCAAGCAGTGGGGGGGGGAGAGAAGGCAGCAGGCGGAATGTGATGGGATAGAATAGCAATAGGATGGAGTGGGAATGGGAATGGAATGGAATGGGAATGGGAATATGAGAGAATTGAATAGGAATGGGATGGGATGGGATGGGATGGGATGGGATGGGATGGAATTGGAATAGCAATAGCAATAGCAACAGGTATGGAATTGTTTGGTTTGGAGTGGCGGCGACCAGTGGCGCAGCTGCTGACAATTTGGGGGGGCAGTACCAAAGGAGCAGCTCCTCGCATTGTGGCTGCTGCAATGGTATGAGAAGCCTAGCCAATGTTTTGAGCACGGTTAACATCTCCAGCCCAATGAGTTCTCCGTTAACACTCACCACACTTGTCAATTTACCAACTCCAGTTACTGCACCAGTGAACATCGCACATCCAGTCACTATCACCTCACCAATGAATCTCCCAACATGAATGACATTAGCTGGCCCTTTAAATATAGCCAGGAGACCTGTGGAAAGCATGCCTTTCCTTCCCCAGGCATTGCCAACCTCTCCCCCCCTAGTAAAAAATAATCTAGAGTAAAAACTTCATGCAGTATTAAAAAGAATAGAAAAAGGGGCTGGTGTGTATTGTTTAATGGACTGCTAAATTGGCAAAATGGATTGCTAAATTGGCCATGCCCACCCAGTCACATGACCACTTACCCACGCCCACCCAGCCAGTCCGGCCCCCCAACAGTTTGAGGGACTGTGAATTGGCCCCCTGTTTAAAAAGTTTGAGGATCCCTGGCATAGAAGATTGAGTCAGAATTCAAAAGGCTCTTATCAGCTTGAACACTGGGCTTTTTCCAACAAAATGCAGTTTAACATCAAGAAATATTGGGTTATATATTTATATATGAATAATCAGAAATATATATACAGGATAGATTATGCCTGGCTCAGCAATAGTATATCTGAGAAGGATATGGGTCGTCTGGTAGTCAACAGATTAAATATGAGCCATCAGTATGTTGTAGCTCCAAAAGAGACAATGCAATCTTGGGCAGATCAACATAGGTTTTGCAATAGTGGTGAATATCTGTGGTTCAAGTGTAGGATGAGGGTAAAGGTTCATTCTTTGAGCTTGTGGGTTGGTTTCTGAACATTTCGTTACCAGTCTAGGTAAATCTTCAGCGGAGTTCAGGGGATGTCAGTGTCAATGTTCTTCTGTTTATAAGGGCTTCAGATGTGGGTGTGTCAAGTGAGGGGCGTGTGATGGGTCAGTTGTGAGTCATCAGTGAGTCTTGTGATGGCACTCCACAAGCAATTCTATCAACAGACACATTGACCTACCACCAGCCTACAAACCCCTCAGAATCCAAATCAACCACACAGCCAACCAGAGACAGCACCGACCCTCAACCAACCCACGCAACCCTCCCCACTAGCAGTTCACCTCCCAATGACCCTGACCTGATGTAATTTCCTTATCACAAGACCCATCACAAGATCCACTGATGATTCACAGCTGACCCATCACAAGACCTTCATTTGACACACCCACACCTGAAGCCCTTATAAACAGAAGAACACTGACATCCCCTAAACTCTGCTGAAGATGTTACCTAGCCTGGTAATGAAATGCTCAGAAACCAACCCACAAGCTTGGAGAACGAACCTTCACCTTCACTCTTTTACAATGCTCTTCCCCAACAGGGA
>QLTV01002110.1:24492-52650 GCA_003457575.1 Thermophis baileyi | reverse complement strand
ATCTTTTTTTTTTTTGCCAAGGCCACACAAACAGTTTGTGGCTGAAGTTTGACTGCCCTCAAATCCCAAAGCTAATTTGACCACTTTGTCTAAAAGACCACATATTGATAATTCTCACAGCACTTCCAGGTTTATGTCATTTCTCATTACCAGCACTCTCATTGGATTGAGGTACAATCCACTGCATATTTAATCAGAAATAAGCCTTGCTGTATTCAACACAGAATTCAGTGAATACAGTGTTTACTCCTTAGTAAGTATGTTTAGGAAGATAGCCTAAATGGTAATATGGCTGTCATTAGTCATGTGACTTGCAACCAATTAATCAAATTGTTAAGCAATTAGATTTAAATGGCTTAAATTATAGTTGCAAATTGCAACCATCTCAATAAATTTTGAGGTACTGTATATTGAAGGGTATAGCAATTTACAGCCTGATAAATCAATGCATATTTTAAATGATGGTTAAAGTAGAAAAGGCGCCTTTTAATATTTTCTTTTTTTTAATTCCCTATCACAGTGACAAACTAGAGCTAAAATGGCATAAGTGTGCTGTTAATTCATGTTCACGCTGATGAAAATTGGAACTTACTGATTAGAAGTGGTGTCCTTTGATTAATCGCCTAAAGCTTTAGCTGATTAAGAAGCCAATTATAGCTTATAGCTCTACTTATTGTTGGAGTAGAGTTTATAAAGGAAGTGTTTTAGCTCACTTGGTATTCTTATGTACTCATGAATGGAATTTTACCAAGTGCAACCTGGAGGAGAATTCCGTAACTTATATATCCCCCATAATGGAGAACCTACAGCTATAAGCTTTAGCTATAAGAAAAGAAATGGGAATAGCACTCACTGATGCTTACAAAGCATCTTATGCTGAATTTTTTGTTCAGTTCAGAAGCTTCTTTTCCTCTTGTAGTAAAATATATGGCTTATCTCTTAAACATGCAGATTATGTGTTCTTCTCATCTTTTTTTTCCTTTTTCCCTAAATCTCTGAGAAATTATACTTACAGATCTTATATATTTCTCATACTGAAGCTCACAGTATCAGTGATAGATCTTACATCTATTACTGCAAAGAATGCAATGGAATTACATTCTCAAGACCAAGTATCTTAAAACAGAATAAGTTATTCTCCAGACCCTTACAACAGATATTCACTAGAGAGGTTTTCAGATGAGCCTTATATTTTCATATTTCTACTTTGGAAACATAACTTTTATTATATTTCCATTGCTGAAAATCCTCCTGTAGGAATATTTCTTAAGGGATCTAAATGTCTATGGAGATTCTCAGTCATCCAGGTCATGGTTGTCCCAAAGGTGCTTTTTCAAGAGGCACCTGGACTTTCTGGAGAAAGTCCAGTTGCCTTTTGAAAAAGCACCTTTGGGACATAGGGGATCTAGTTTTAACTTCATTCAGGCCCTTTCCCTGATATTTGCTCTGTTTCTCTCCTTTTTGTTTATACCTGCTCCAGTGGCCATTTCTCCAATCTCCATTGATAGCAGAAAGACAAAAGATCAGCAATAGTCTAATATGAATTTTCTAGGTAATAAAGAGCCGTGGTGGTGCAGTGGTTAAAATGCAGTACTGCAGGCTGATTCTGGTCACTGCCAGGAGTTCACTCCTGACTGGCTCAAGGTTGACTCAACCTTCCATCCTTCTGAGGTCCGTAAAATGAGGATCCAGGTTGTTGGGGGGCAATATGCTGACTCTGTAAACTGCTTAGAGAGGGCTGTAAAACACTATGAAGGGGTATATAAGTCTAAGTGCTATTGCTATTGCTAATAAATAATACTTGAGGTGACTGGTCATACAATTTTAATGCTGTGTTCTTGTATTCTAATCCTGAATTCATTCAGGAAATATCTAAATAAAGTAAAGTGAGATACTGGGATTGATGCATTGTGTTAACAGCTTTTTATAGGAGGAAGTTACTTTTGAAGCAATTACAATGTTCATCATCCAAAAAAGCCATTGGAACTTGTACTATACTGAATAGTCAAATTATTTATCTTAACCCATCAGAAAATATGGAAAGTATACTATGCCTTACGAAACAAGTCAGTGGAGATTTAAGTGGATGACGGGTTCATCCAAATCACGACAACACCCTTCTCGCAAAATCCAGCAGGTTCTCACCTTTTTAGCCTTCAGAAAATCATGATAGGCTGGTTGTTTCTCCTGTTGCTGGGATAGGATGAGACTGGAGTCCAACAATTGTTTGGTTTGATAATTTGGATATTGTAAGCTACAGAAAACCTGGTTTTCTAGGTTTCTTGTCTTTGGTCTTATTATCTTATTTTTATTTATTATTTATTAAATGTTAATGCCACCCATCTCCCACATAAGGTGACTCTGGGTGGCTATTATTGCTGTGAGCCTTTCAGGAATGGATTTTACAAGATATGCAGCCAATAATAAAGAAAAAAGCACAGGCACCATAAAAAGTTGCAATGTATTGAAAACATTATTGTATTTTAAAATAAATTATTATTCCATAATAGCAGATGTCTGAAAATTAAGGATTTTTCATTTGGAAATCTGAAGCCCAGCATGCAAATTGCATTTTCAAAGGTGAACATAGAACTTGATAACTCAGTATTTTCTTTTGATAATCACTGCTTCCTGCCTGAAGACTTAGAGCTCATTTTACTGATGTTGTTAAAAAAAAAAAAAGCCATTCAGTAAGTCAGGAACATGAGTTTAAAGCCATTCTAATTTTTTTTTTTTTTGCAATACGGGGGGGAGGAAGGGAGTTGGATTGTGCCATGGTAATGTAGAAGTGCATTAAAACTGAATTTATTTAAGGGTGGGGGGAATAAGGACAATGTTTCTGAATCATATAATTTTGTTTTTGTCCTTCGGTCACGCAACCTGTGCATTTACTTTTAAAAAATATCTACAGCAAATGTAATGCAATTAGCAAATTATTCTGTTTTAAATCTGTCTGCTGAGTACAGTTCTATAATCAGAAAAAGTAAAACGTTCTATAATCAGAAAAAAGTAAAACGTTCTATAATCAGAAAAAGTAAAACGTTCTATAATCAGAAAAAGTAAAACGTTGATGAACTTCCTTGGAAGAAGGGTTTAGAAGGGGGATTTTAAAAAAATTCCATCTGTAAAGGAATGGATTTCTCATGGACAATCTTGAAAACTGATATCAGCTTGTTTTATTTCTTGGGATCATAGCCTTGAAATTTGTCACACAGAAGCACATAGACAGGTAATGATGTCTTGTCTTTTAGGTGATGCTTGTACAATGGCAGACTACAGTCAACTCAAGGGGATCCTCCTGGATCTTCAGTCACATCGCCTGAGGCAGCAAAACCAGCCAGGAGAAGACAGAACCCAAAAGCGCTTCTTAGTCGAAGATATGTTTAGTTACTTGGATATAAATGGTGATGGGCACCTCAGCAGCTCTGAATTGGCTCAGGTTAGTTGCTGTTTGATGAAAACTGAATTAGGAAGCGGATTGCCTTTTCCACCCAAGGTGTAAACTGAATGTAACCACAACAAAACTGTTTTGGTAATAGCCTTTTGTTAAACGCTATTCAAAAATTAGCAATAAAACTCTCTCATTATTGCTGAAAGCTTTTTCTTGATTTTGTAGTAGTTGTTGTTCTTTTTAATTTGATATTCATAGTTACAGGTAGTCCTCAACTTACAACCATAACTGGGACTGGAATTTTCAATGTAAGTCGTCGTGATCATGAGTCAAATCGGACCAGATTTTATGACAATTTTTACAGCGACATTAAGCAAATCACTGCAGTTGTTAAATGAATCACCTGGTCTTCAAGCAAATCCAGCTTCTCCCAGTGGGTGGGTTTTACCATTTTTTGCCAGAACTCGGCAAAAAGGTGGCAACTAACAATTGTGTGACTGCAGGATGTTGCAACCAGTTGTAAATGTGAGCCAGTTGCCAAACATCCATATTGTGCTTATGTGACCATGAAGGTGTGTGACAGTTTTAAGTGAAAGTACAGGTCTTAAGATACTTTTTCCAAGACTGTCCTAATTTTGAGCCATCATTAAACACATGGTCATAACTCGAGGACTACATGTATACTATAAAATATGAAGTAGAATGTGACATTTTTCCTCTTCAGCAACAATTGATCGGTACTGGATTTTTTTTTAAACACGTCTTCCTTGAGAAATGTGTGTGTGTGTGTGTGTGTGTGTGTGTGTGTGTGTGTCTGCATGAAAATATATTAAAACTAGAACATAAGCTAATGTCAGAATTTCATCCTGTTCTAAAATAATTTAATATATAAACTTTACAACACTATTATTTATCACCTGTATGTACAATATCATTTTATAGCTGGAAAAGTGTTAATTACTGTAGCTATAAAAAAGAAAGCAGTGTTTCCAGAAATATTGTTGTTCTTTTCAAGTTTTTTATTTTATATTATTTATACATATCAATACGTGAATAGTGTGATACCTGGGTATCATACATTTTAATACAAATAGACATAATATTATTACTCATAGTTATTACATTTCATTTTCATTGTTTCATATTGTTTAAACATATCTAATACTACTGCCCTTCAATTTCTATACCTGCTTAAATGTTTTAAAAAGTTTTTTAAAAGGTTCTGACGATCAGCTGTGACAATCAGCTGTGCCGCGCGATCATCAGAACCTTTTTTTACTTTTTGAAAGCATTTTTTTACTACTGGTTCTGGCGGAAAAAAAGGTTCCAGCGATCGCGAGCACTGCTGATTGTCACAGCTGATCGTCGGAACTTTTTTAAAACTTCTTTTAGCATTTTTTAACTACCGGTTCAAACCAGTAGTTAAAAAATGCTTTAAAAAGTTAAAAAAAAAGTTGGTCACGCCCACCCAGTCACATGACCACCACCAAGCCACGCCCACCAAGCCACGCCCACAGAACCGGTAGGGAAAACTTTTGAATTTCACCACTGTATTAGACCATCAAAATGTATGCAGAATTTGAAGTTTCACTTAGCATTCCTTGATTTGAAGTTCAAACTTTGTTGAATTATAATAATTAATTATAAAATAAAGTCCTTTCCTGTTCCATAATTCAGATCCACCCGCTTGCTTCCCATGCTCCTCCCTCCAATGATCTGTGGCTCTTCAATCATGCAACTTCTCACTTTGCTGCTACAACTCCAAAGATAATATGTATGTGCTGAAAAAAATCATTCCATTTCATTCCTCCCTAATCTGGAGCAGAAAAGATTTTTTTTAAAAAATAGATTTAGAGTTGAACAATAGGTGGGGGACAGAAAGAAAGATTAGAAATTCATCGGGGGGGGAGAGGATTGAATTATTTGGCAATTTTGATTGACAGAACAAGGAGGTCCAATTTTCTTGTCTCCTTGAATTTTTTTTTTATAATTTTAAACTTTTAATTCTAAAATTTTATCTTTAACATTTTAATTTGTATATATTGTTTTATATTTTGATGCTGTAATGTATACCACCCAGAATCCCTCTTTGAGGGAGATGGACAGTTCAGAAATATGCTGACAAGTTGAAACGATGTTGACATATGCAATAGAAATAAATAGAAATAAATAATGTACTCATGCTTTGAATAAACAAATCTATATCTCAGCTGGGGGAGATGAATTGGTTTCCTTCAGTTCAAGAGAAATGAAAAGAGGGCCTATCATAATGAAGGCCTTAATGTATGTGCACAGTCTTGGCAGAAAAAATGAAAAGCAGAATATTATCAAACAGTAAATTGGTTATAACAGTGTCTAAAGCAACACGTTTTTATTAATGACTCATTCTAGGTCACAAAAGTATCAGTATCAGTAGTAGTAGTAGTATGAGCCGTGGTGGCGCACTGGTTAGAATGCAGTACTGCAGGCCACTTCTGCTGACTGCCGGCTGACTGCAATTTGGCAGTTTGAATCTCACCAAGCTCAAGGTTGACTCAGCCTTCCATCCTTCTGAGGTGGGTAAAATGAGGACCCAGATTGTTGGGGGGCAATATGCTGACTCTGTAAACCGCTTAGAGAGGGCTGTAAAGCACTGTGAAGCGGTATATAAGTCTAAGTACTAAGTGCTAATTGCTATTGCTACTACTAGTAGAAGTAGCAGCAGCAGCAGCAGCTTATATCATTTTATATCAAGATTTCATTACTAGTATTATTTATAGCATTATTATGTATGAAAAAGAATAAAGCCCCAGGCAGGCATTCAAGAGTACAATCACAGTGGAAAGTAAAGCAAGGATTTGCAGATCGTCCCAATCTCAGGCTGCCACAGCCAAGTCATGATTATATCTACATACTTGAGGAAATGTGATCATATTTGTTCTTTCTGAGCAGTAAAAATTCTAGAAGTTGCACTACAGTGTTCATTTCCATTAGAATAAGGGAGTTTTAGGAGCATCGTGGTAATATTTATTCTGTTTATAAATATTCAAGCAAATCTATTGGAAACAAATGTGTACTATTAAAAAAGGAGATCAGTAAATTTGTCTTATAATCATAACTAATTAATAATATGTCACTTGGTTATCTAATGTGTATTAGCACATTTACCAGGACAGTACAAATTCTGGAAAAGGAATTTTAGAGCCCAAGTAAGTCTCTCTTGCTTGTGCCTCTCACCTACTCATTACAAGAGCCTTGTATACTGTATATTTGAGCCCATATAAAATATGCCACTGCCTTAAGAGTTACAGGTTTCCTTAAAGCAATGGCATCTTTTTTTCAGGTTCATGTGGAAGCCTGAAGAAAGTCAGGTTACTAGAATGAATACCAGAGAAATGCCAAGGTTATTAAAGACCAAAGTGGGGATAAATCCCACAAGCAAGCATACATACAAGCAAGCCAAACTTGGACTTTCTTCAAAGCTTTCTTCTGAGCCATTTTCAACAGCCCTGATATGTTGTTCTGTGAGGCCCAAGATGATCACCAGAAGCTCTGAAGACTCTGTCTAGCAGCCAGAGGTTTACTTTTACAAAGTTCTCCTCAGATCTGACCTTCTAATTATGGAATGCTCTCCTGGAAAAGATTGTCTGGCATTTACATTAATGACTTTGCCTGTCATGTGAGGCAGTAGGTCCATCACCCCTCATAATACCAAGTTAATGTTATTTTAACAACATTTTAATATATTTTAGAATCATTTAAAATGTAATACTTTTGGTATTAAACCCTGGTTTGGGGCAATTAGTGCTTTTACCTTTAGTTAGTTTTCTCTAATGTGTTATTGTTTTATTCTTTACAAAATGTTGAAAAGATACTGTGTTAAGAGAATTAGGATTTGGTTTGTCTGTTTATCCATCTGTGCATCAGCAGGAAAAAGTCTCTGAACACAGAACAGATTGGGGCCAAATTTGGTATGGAAAGATAGAGTTCAAAATGGTTAACACTGAGTACTTTCAGGTGCTCTACAGAATATCAGAAGCAATTAGTTTTTTGCTTCCTTTTCTATTCTTGCACTTTTTGCTTTCTCTTTATTTCTCTCATTTTTCTTTTCTTTTTTGTTTTGTTTACTGGTCTATTTGTGTTAGTTTCTAATAAAAATTATACTTAAAATGATTAAAACTGAGATAGGGGAATTTCAGAATATTTTTCCAAAATTCACACTTGGCGGAAGGTAATTGGACAATGGGTTGGAATCTTTCCAGCTGCTCCAGAAGTCCTGCTTCTTCCTCCAATCTGATCATTTTGTTCCAGAACAAAGTTACTATTGAAGGATTGGAAAAAAAATTCCATGTTATGCTGTGCAGGATGTCTGAACCTGGATTTATTATTATGGCTCATCACACAGTCAGCCAGATGATTAGACTGGATTTGGCATTTTATCCACCTATTGAATCCTTCCCAAGAAGCTGGGATAGGCAGATGTTGTTTGATGGTATATTAAAAGTATATTACTAATATTATCTAGAATACCGTAGTTCTAGATTGTTTTGTGGTTCTGGGTATATGTTATTTATTTTGTATGTTGATTTCACTCCTATTTAAACAATTTATCATACTTACATACAAAACTACCATGCTAAAGTCAGAAACCTATAACTGAGAATAAGTTTTATTATAAAGATGACCACAGAGAGCTGTATTATTGTGGCTCATCACACAGTCAGCCAGATGATTAGACTGGATTTGGCCTTTTGGCTTTACAACTTGTACGCAAATGTTTGCAGTTTTATGTTAAATCTTTGAGCTGAGAATGACGGACACCAGATAATTCTGTGTATTTCTAGCATCGATATTGGGAGATCAAAAGAAAACTCTGTTGGAAGACAGTAAAAATAAGCTTTCATGATTGCCATTATATTTTTGCAAGAAATAGCAGCCAACTATTATGTTGCCTCTCAGAAGCAATATATTTCTGTTTGCTATCTTTGGAACGGATGGCATGTCATCATTAGGAATTAAACTCTGATTAGGTCTGTTCTGCTTAACTTTCCTATTTAATTTCCCAATCCAGTGAATATACTTCCAAACTTTAATCATACATCCAGAGGATGATTTGTCAGACTGAGCCATGAACATTATTGTTACAAACTTTGAGAAGAAGATAAGAGTCTTATTTTATTTGTCATTTTTCTGAAATGGTGTAGGGTCTCCTGCTTGAGCGGGGGGGGGGAGGGGGGTGGACTAGATGACCTATAAGGTACCTTCCAACTCTGTTAATCTGTTGTTGTTGTTTATTTTTAACAGTTAAAAAGGCCAGCATGTTTACAATAATGCTGAGGTCTTTGAAAACAAGGGATTTCTTTTCTTGGGCTTTCAGGCTGGTCTTGTGACCACTTAGAAGCCGTATAAGCATTTTAAATCTGTAAGTCAACACTTGCAGACTAACTCATGAAAATATTCTCATCAAAGTTAATCCTGCATCCTATGATCATGATGAATGTTATTGGTCACAATGAGTACTGCAATATCATAATAAAACAGCAGCTCAGAAAATAAAGAATATGGATACTCCATAAGCCATATGTAAAATGATGATTGGCTCTAATAGATAGATAAATAGCTAGATATCAGCTGCTTTATGGTCTGAAAGCACTCGTTTCAATGCTATCTAACTAGCCTTCGAAAGACAAGCTGCCCATCTTAATTATTATAGTAGCATGGCATATATTGAGATGTTTTTAATGGGTTGTTTAGCAAAATCAGCTCCTTGGCTGAATCGTTGTGATAGATCAAAGCAGGGCAAACTAATAGCCAATATGCCTTTAACTCTTGACTGAACACTAATTGGTTGAACATATATGTGATAATATTTGTCTGGCTTAGAATACCATAAAATGACCTTGTACTGTGTGATTGAATTATAAAGCAAAGTGTAAATGTATTCTTACATTATGACCAACTACTATATGTCATAACTATACTAATAGAAGAATTGATCTTCATTATTTTATTGGCAAAATGCCCATCATTATAGTTAGTGTGTGCTAGTGGGTGCATTTGGAGAGATGTTTATATATTGCTAGGCTATTCTTTCATTCAGATTCTCTTGCACTGGAGAGTGAGACAATCAGTGTCTTGACTACTAAGCTACAAAATTTTACTTCCCCCCCACCCCCTATAAGCCATTAATTGGAACTGAGGAAAGTAAAGTGACACTAGTGAATTATGAGCTAGATATAGTCCCCTGGAGCTTCTGATTTCTGCTGTTGAGAATTCAACCTCCTTATATTTTGAGGACTAACTCCAGGTCTTTTCTTTCTCATCATTCTAGAGTAGTCTTCTCCAACTTGCCATTCTTCAGATTTGTGCCCTAGGGATTCCTGGTTTCTTGTTTCAAATTATCTAGGAAATACCAGGCTAATGAATATCAGATAATATAATTTGAATCACAAATTATTTATGAGAGATGAGAGAGGGAGGGAAGGAGGGAAATTGACTCATAGCTGTGAGAAAAGGGCAAAGCATGAACATGGGTGAATAGTCTATGACCGTATAGATCTAAAACTAATGGTAAGGGATGTTGGCAGATATCACTAAAGCAACAATATCAGGTACATTGACCATGTGTAGTGTAACGAAAGTCCACTCCGATAATTTAGCCCTCAAAAAGTCTGCTGTGGGTTTCTTCTCTGTAAAGTTAAGGCCAGGCTGTTACAAAGGAATCCACAAGATACAACTCTTTCATCAAAATGATATAGAAAAAAATCACATAATCACAAATGCTGCCCCTTTCATACATGCATGTGATGTTATGCCACATGTACAAAAGGGCATGGTCATCAACTATGCAATCAGACTGCTGTATTCACTGTGTAGCTCTGCATAAGTTCTGAATCTGGGTCTCAGTTGCCAAACTTGATTATTTGCCATCAATTGCAAAAATACATTATAAGGGATAGGGAAAGCTATCTACACTTAGCTAACTACATATTACTGGGGAAAGTGTTCAAGAATGTCTGGACTGGATGTTTGCAGCTGGTAAGAAAGACATAAGGAAGTGACCTAAGATCAGCAGATAAGCAGGAAAAAAAACAAAGAAAGGACCCAAAGTAACTATCCCTCTATTTTCCATCTTTCTCCTGCTCAGTAAATCATGAGATACTAAAGAATCACATGACCAACAAGCTTATATAACTTCTGGCTCATCTCTCAATGGCCTATTTTGAATTATGATATTTAATTTTTCATGTCATTTCCCTATTCTTCTTTATTCTATGTATTTTCTTTTCTTCTTTCCTTCCTTACTTTCTTCCTTCCTTCCTTCCTTCCTTCCTTCCTTCCTTCCTTCCTTCCTTCCTTCCTTCCTTCCTTCTTCCAGAAATGCTCTGCATGGATTGAAATATTTAAAATAACAATAAATAAATATTTAAGTAATTTTAAGGAACATGACCCCCTGCCAGTCATATAATTAAAATGATAGTCAAATGTGAATAATTCTATTGCTATTTTTTTATTGATAGTTGAAAAAGAAGGAAGATCTGGAAGATGACTTCTTGAATTGTACTCCAGAAGATCTTCTTCGTTTTGATGATTACAACCATGATGGTTACCTAACTTTGCAGGAACTTTATACTGCATTCCGTAAGTAATAACCTATCTCTGTGTGTATCTTTCTCTTTCGCTGTTGCAGAATGAAGGAAGGATAGAAAATGGTCTTCTTTTCTTGCAGGGAGCCAGTAATATTTGTCTTCCTTGAACTTTCCGAGATCTTCCTAGGCAATGGTTAATGCATGTTTTGTGTGCCATCATTTTCAGTAGCAAATGACTCCCAGCAGTGAAGATGAGAGAGAGAGAGAGAGAAAGAGAGAGAGAGAGAGAGAGAGAGAGAGAGAGAGAGAGAGAGAGAGAGAGAGAGAGAGAGAGAATATTTGATTAGTGGAGGAAGATTAATACAATCAGTTCAAAGAGCTGTATATGCTCACTTCTTGCCTTTGCTTTAGGGACAGAGGGATGTTAAGAGATCATGCAGAAGAGAGGAAATCTGAGCATCACTTTTTATTAATCGGTGAAGGCAAGCCAAGTGTTTACTTAGTTCATATTCTTGTTCTAATCTTATTTATTTATTTGTTTGTTTTTAGTAATATATTTGGTGAGGTATACATTCTTCTTAAAGAATTATGGTATTTTATTGCCATTGCAAATACAATTTGGCTTCTTTATGAATAGATAGCTATTTAAATTTAGAAATAAAGGAGTGATTTCAATGTAAGTAGTAAAAAAATATAGGGCTCCTTTTTAGTCAGCAGATCTATTGTTAATAATAATTTATGGAAACAGATGTCCATGGAAAATTGCTTTAGCAATAGCTTTGATCGTTGTTGTTCACTGTTATTTGCAATATTGGCAATATTATGTAGGAAGTTATTTCTTGTTAAAGACATGGAAGAAACAGTTTGCTGATGTTAATGTTCAATTCCTCTTTGTCTACTAATATAAAGAATCTTTGTGACACTTGGTTTCTTTTAGCACTGAGAAATATGAGAGTTTGCCAGGGAGGTTTATGGGTTTTCTTTTAATATCTATCAGAGAATTGTGTCATTATAAAGAATATAATTCTTTACATGTCTATATTGTGAATAGGTAACAGTATTTCAAGAGCTTCTAAACATGACTCTTTAACATTTTTTTATTCAATAAAAAAGCCATATTATTTTTATGTCAAAAGATCATTTTAATGTGATATTTAATGCTACAATTATGATGATTGAATCATTCTCCAGGGTTCCCGTCAACTTCAACTCTCATAAAATCCAAGTGTATTTCATAATAGACTTGTCCCTTTCCTAGCTACTGTGATCTGCACTCAATTAATTTCAGTCTTGAACTCTGATATTTTTGAATTATAGCTTCTATGGCCTCCTGGTTCACTTAATCTAGATCTCATAATTACAGTGGAAAGTGCATTTAGACCTCACAGATAACATCTAGCAAGAGTCTATTGTTGTCACCCTGCCTCTATTCATGATCCCTGGCATTATTGTGTAAGTTTGCTTTAGAAGAAGAATGTAGCATGGAAGATTTAGAGGTACTTCCTCCCTTTGACTCTTCTTGGCAAATTCCCAGAAATATCACAACATTTCTGATAGTTCTTTAAGGAAGCAGAGAAATAAAACAAGATGAGTTCAGTCAGGCACAGTTATTTATCACTAGTTCAGATATTGCTTTGTAGAAGTTAGGTCCCTAGAGGACATAGTCAACTGTATCCAGAAGTATTTTCTGTAGGATTCTGATGTTAAGAATGTATATCTCAGGAAGACAATATTAATTTGTTTGAGACGTTTCTGCTTTTAGGAGTTATGAAGACATACATTGATTTAGTCTCCCTTTGATGTTTGGAATTTGAAAATGAAAGTTCTACTTTTACCCTGGGAGTTAAGTAGCTAGCGGTATTTTATATCATGAATACCTTCCTGTTCCAGATTTACATTGTTTTTACCACTTGTTTTTATAAAGCCATTTAGAGGAATTGTTTAAGGATCTGAAAAACTCTCATGTTTAATTATCATACTGGATTTGTTTCATGTTTTTACATGTTTTTATTAGTGGATGTAATACACTGCCAGGTTTCTAGAATAAAAGCTTTGACACACAAAAAAAGAAGGTTTTGTGATAAGGTGATGTAAGAAAATGTTTTGAATTGGAAACATTTTTAAAGTGCTCTAAGTATGAATCAAAACACATCTTTTAAAAGTTTTATTTCAGGGTGCAAGAAAAACTCACAGGGTGAGTAAAAAAATTGTCTGTTTTGAATCTTCTGGCTACTCTGAAGACTGTAGTTGGGCTGTAATTTTATGGCTTTCAAGAGGGCAGCTTTTTTTCCATCCCAAACTAACCTAGGTGCTACCACGGCGGCACTTGTCACATCCCTGCTGCTATTGGTCTAGACTGGATAGGATGGTGGGTTGGTGGGCCACTTGGAGCAAAAAGCACAACCAGACCAAAGAAAGCTGCTTGTAGCTGCACGATTGCCAGCTTTTCTTGCAAGTTGTTGGATTTCTTTTTAATGCTGCGGGAAAGTTAAAATTCATATGAGTATGTATGTATGTATGCATGCATGTATATGTGTGTGCCTCAGGACAGTCTTGACTCCTGGCAACTGCCTGCACATATCTCAGGCAGTTTTCTTGGCAAGATTTCATATAGGCTTCTTCTTCCTAGGGCTGAGAGGGATTGACTGGCCCAAGGTCACCCAGCTAGCTTTGTGCCTCGGGCAGGAATAAAACTCATGTAAAACTAGCTTTGTGCCTTAACCAGGCTACACCAAACTGGCTCTCTTGTTGCTTATATGACTATTGTGTGGTGTTGTGTTGTGTTGTGTTGTGCTTTATTTTGCAGATAATGCAAATATGTCCCTACATTCTACTTTATTTCACATAGAAGGCTTGCTAATAACTGCAGTGGTTTTATAAAGATGATGCATTTTGGTTTGGTTGGTTTATGTACCCTTTTCCATATTCTTGCAATATGTGTGCACTTAGGAAGCACCAGCGGTGTCTCCCACCCCCGCTTTTCTTTTATTATTTTGTTTACAGCCAGCAGCCATCCCTATGTGCAAAACAAAAAAAAAACAATCAGGGAAAAGAACACAACTGTTTTTGCTGGGCTTGTACATGGTCTTGTACATGGCAGGCAAGCAGCAAAGCAAAACAATCCGTGCCTACACAAAATTGGCCAAAGAGCTGGATTAAAAAAAAAAAAACATAAAAAGCATATATAAAAGATATGGCAATTAAAAAGGATTGTTATAAAAAAAATTATCTGCTCCCTGTTATGGATTCCTCTCATTCTATCTTCAAGGGGGAAAACTAGTGGATCCTCAGCATTAGGATGGGAATGAACAGTTGTCAGTCTGCTGGGAGTTAAATCAAACCCAGAACAAATGGCTGCTGATTCTGACAGTGAAGAGTTAAATTCTGGTCTTGGGAGAATCTCAATGGAGATCCGAACAACTTCTGTAGAGAAGATGGCATCTAACTAAGCAATCCCAGAAGCATTGACTATATAAAAACATCCTCCAGATACTCTCCCATTGTTGGAAATGTCTCTTTTACTTCCTGATTTGTGTTCCTGTGTTCTCACTTTCCAAGTTGGTCTGGTTCTTTGCCTGTGAATGGACCTGTGGATTAATATTGATGTGGCTTCTGTGGTTTTCTCTAGCATTAGACACAAAACTTGCTTCTCAGATCCCTTTTCACTGCCCTCAAACTGTTTCCACTCCATATTCATTGTTATCTAAGTAAGAATTTTGTTGTGCTCTGAACAGATCTCTGCCTCATTTATGATTCTTTGAAATAGATTATCTCTTCTCCCAGCTACTCTGGATAATTTATGATAACCCAATTAAAGCTGACAGAATTGTAAAGCACCTTTCTCTTTACCTGCTTTTAGGCAAAGCTTTGCATAGGACACGGTCCTTGTCCTGTAATCTGTTGAATTAATGATTAAGAGGATTTATTTAAAGAAATTGAAATTATTTTTCTCTTTCCTTTCTGTTTGGAGGTGCAGCTTTTCTAATATCAGATTCTAAACCAAACAGATTTTTCAGGTAGATATGAGATAATTGTCTTGCCATTGTTTTCTATAGGGATTTATTTTATTGTTTTCAAAAATATTTTAAAATTCATGCCCTCAGCCAGTGTTATGCAATTTTGATGTCAGATAGCAGTACTATCTATGCTTGTGGTACTGGATTGAAAAAACAAAGGAGTAACAGCTGCTTTGAAATTCTGTTTCCTAGGTCTAGAAACTCAAAACATGTTGAGATTTGTTTAGATGGACCTAGAATACTGAAGTTTTTTTTGTTGTTGTTGTAACAAGAGAAAAAAGTCAGCAAAAAGTTAAAATGGCCCTATTTTATTCTAAGCTTGAAATAAAACAAAACATTATGTTGCATTCAAGTCTCTCCCATAAATTGAATTAAGCTCACTTGAGAGATATTTAATAAGAGTATATTTATAGCAACAGTTCTCAAAGGGGAGGATAATGTAGAGTGAGTTAAATTGCAACATTTTCAGTTTGCCTAGAAATAGGCAATGAAATCTGAGCAAAAGTTCAAAAAGTTATATAGAGCTGAAGTCTTAACATTATAAGTTAAACCAGGGGTGGGTTCTAACTTACCTCGCCACCGGTCCGCTTCCTCCCGCGCCGCGTGGACATGCGCAGTGCTGAAAATTCCAAAAAATTTCCAAAAAAAGCTGAAAACAAGATGGCTGCGCATGCGCAGTGCCGGCAACTCGGCTTCTGCACATGCGCAGAAGGAAAAAAAAATTCCAAAAAAAAAAGTAAATTCCCAAAAAAAGATGGCGGCATCCACGGACTGGCACCGACCGAACCGGCTCCATGACATCACCAGCGGGTTGCTACCAGTTCGGGCGAACCGGTAGGAACCCACCTCTGAGTTAAACATAAAATGAACAAGCAGTCTTGGCAGAAAAAATGAAAAGCAGAATATTATCAAACAGTAAATTGGTTGTAACAGTGTCCAAAGCAACATGTTTTTATTAACGACTCATTCTAGGTCACCAAAGTAGAAGTAGTAGTAGTAGTAGTAGTAGTAGTAGTAGTAGTATGAGCTGTGGTGGCACACTGGTTAGAATGCAGTACTGCAGGCTACTTCTGCTGACTGCCGGCTGACTGCAATTGGTAGTTCGAGTCTCACCGGCTCAAGATTGACTCAGCCTTCCATCCTTCCGAGGTCGGTAAAATGAGGACCCAGATTGTTGGGGGGCAATATGCTGACTCTGCTAAACCACTTAGAGAGGGCTGTAAAGCACTGTGAAGCGGTATATAAGTCTAAGTGCTATTGCTAGTGCTAATAAATAATACTTGAGGTGATTAAATTAAATAAATTGTGCAACATTTAATGGAATCTCCAAGCCCCCAGAGCCAAATAGAATAGCCACTTTTTTATCACATTCCCAAACTCTAAAAGTATAGAAGACAGTGGTGGGATTCAAATTTTTTTACTACTGGTTCTGTGGGCGTGGCTTGGTGGGCATGACGTGGCTTGGTGGGCATGGCAGGGGAAGGATACTGTAAAATCTCCATTCCACCCCACTCCAGGGGAAGGATACTGCAAAATCTCCATTCCCTCCCCACTCCAGGGGAAGGATACTTCAAAATCCCCATTTCCTCCCGATCAGCTGGGACTCGGGAGGCAAAGGATAGATGGGGGCAGGGGCAGGGCCAGTCAGAGGTGGTATTTACTGGTTCTCCGAACTACTCAAAATTTCTGCTACCGGTTCTCCGGAACTGGTCAGAACCTGCTGAAACCCACCTCTGATCTGGACTTCAGGAGTTAGATTATTTCAGAATAATGGAGCTAAGACAGAAAACCCTTGTCACTGAGCTTATGTCCCTCTAAAATCTCCTGGGGAAGGGACTCAAAGCAATGATTCCCATCATAATACCATATAGCAGTCTGACTGTATTTGGCAAAGATAGTCCCTTAGGTGACATGGATCCAAGCCATACGATTGCATAAATCAAAAGAAGAAATATACTATCATGTAATACAACATCTACCATATAAGAGCTGTGGTGGCACAGTGGTTAGAATGCAGTATTGCAGGCTAATTCTGCCAAATGCCAGCAATTTGATTCTCACCGGCTCAAGGTTGACTCAGCCTTCCATCCTTCCAAGGTTGGTAAAATGAGGACCCAGATTGTTGGGGGCAATATGCTGACTCTGTAAACCGTTTAGAGAGGCCTGTAAAGCACTGTGAAGTGGTATATAAGTCTAAGTGCTATTGCTATTGCTATAATCCTATGATAGTTTTCAGTGTAGTCTTTCACATAAAGACTGTGACTGTATACTACTATGTGTACTTCTGAGGTGATGGGATAGGGATGTTCACAGTGTATTGATTTGCAAAACAAGTCTCTAGGTTAGAGTCTTCACTTGCTTACAATTGTGTGATAATTATTAGGGGAGGCATAATTAAATTTGATTAATTATGGGGACATAATTAACTTAGGTTGTTTGAATGGCATACTAGCCAAAATATGTCAAAACTTGACTACTTCTGTCCTGATCTTTAGCAGTTGGTGAATACATGAAACAAAGCTAAGGCATAGGTTTAATAGTTAATGGAATGCCTAAAATATATGTGAAGAATGCATTTATATCACCAGGTACGAGCTCATAAGACAAACGGATTGTCAAATCTTTCTTTCTCAAATCTCACTGTTTATAATCTGACTCCGCCCTTGAGATATAAGCTAGTTTTTATTTCCATCATCTATCTTCAGGGTGGGTGGGTACTCCATCTGGTGTCTACCAAACCTACTTTTTAAAATTCTCATCACCTTTGTCTAGGAAGATTCTCAATCTTTCCCCATCATTCAGTCAGAACTGAAGAAGCTTCTTGGATGAGAAGCTAAACATTTTCAAGGAAAAAAACCAAGAAAGTCCAGTTGCCTCTCATATCCTTTGTTACATTTCTGACAGTTTAAAAATTCAGTTATTGAACAATGCTCTATATTGCAATCCACATGTTACACTATGTAACTTAAGAGTTATATGATTCAAGGTTTCAGCATGTCTGCCCCTATCCTTCAAGAGGTAGACTACACAGCCAGAAATAACTTTATATTTTTGAAAAAGAAAAAAAGACTATAAAAATCCTTTTAAATGTTAAATATCCAAAATGTTAACATTCAGCAGTGAAGTAGATACAGTAAATTAAAGTTCTATTCAAATTATGAGGGAAAACATGATTAAAAAAGAAAATTTTATTAGAGAAGATTTAATGCTCCAAGGAGATCATACGATACCACTGCTCTGCCAATAAATGAGCATTCTCACAGGATCTATATAAAGATACCAGAGAAAGTTTTAAATTAATTAAATATCAGAAAAGATTATAAAGAGAATTTATTTTTTCATGCACATCTTGTGGCCCTACATAAAAGCTTGAAATAAATCCAATTACTGAACTTGTTCAGAGAAATAAAAACAACAGGAAATGTTAGCACAGCACAGTGAAAGAAATTATTATTAGCAGAGATTTCTGCCTAAACCTATTATCTACACAAGAACAGTTTTTTCCCGAACGCCATCACTCTGCTAAACAAATAATTCCCTCACCACTGTCAAACTATTCACCAAGGCGGCATTACTATTACTATTAGTCTTCTCATTGTTCCTATCACCCATCTCCTCCCACTTATGACTTTATGACTGTAACTTGTTGCTTGTATCCTTACGATTTATATTAATATTGATTATTTCCTGATTGCTTATTTGTACCCTATGACAATCATTAAGTGTTGTACCTCATGATTCTTGACGAACGTATCTTTTCTTTTATGTACACTGAGAGCATATGCACCAAAGACAAATTCCTTGTGTGTCCAATCACACTTGGCCAATAAAGAATTCTATTCTATTCTATTCTATTCTATTCTATTCTATTCTATTCTATTCTATTCTATTCTATTCTATTCTATTCTATTCTATTCTATTCTATTCTATTCTATTCTATTTCTGTCTTTATTTACTGGGCCTTCCCCAGTTCCCTGGCAAGTTCAAACTTTAACCAGAAGCTGTATCTTTTCCCAGCTCACAGCTTCTTTTTCCATTCCCTTCCCTAGTTCTGTTTTTGTCTCTCTCTGTCTTTTTTTTTTTTTTTAAGGATTTAAAGTTTCTATGTCCATCAGGAGCTGGGTACAAGACCAAAAAAGAAAAAGGCAGAAACAACAGGTCTCTTCAAGGCACTGTGGATTTTAAGTCTGTGGTCTGTGTTGCAGGAGATGTTGATTAGGATTGTCTCAGTTCTGGAATGGAACTATTGTACATTCACAATGTGCATATTATGGTCCAGTGAATAGTAATAGCGAAACGTAATTTGGAGATCAAAGGAGGAATCTTCTCTAGCAATAAAATCCTTCCCATTGGCAGGCAAATTCTGTTGGATTTTATCCTGTTTTCCTTGCCCCATTACTCCACCAATCTTTCTTCCAGCAATACCGCCTCCCATCTTTCCAACTAACCCCTTCCCTTCTACTCAAAGTCATCTTTTCATTCCCAATTAACTCAGTGGTGGCAATTCAAAAATAGCAGGTGGAATTTATCTCCTGTTCTTTGTCTTTTGGAGTGGAATACAGTGCAGGTGACTGCCAACAGACTAGTAACAATGAGTTGTTCCTAAGAGCTTTCATGGCGGTATTGGTGCAGAGTAGAGAGAAGATAATATTCAAACAAAAATATTTGTGTCACGTTTGCTAGGTGTCAAATAAAGGAAGAAGCCTTCTATCTTTTATAAAAACATCTATACTGGAAAAGTATTTAGAAATCAGTGTCACATTTGAGACAAGAATTACAGCCTTAAGGCTCAGACATTCAAGTTCAGAAATGAAGTCTTGGAAACAATTGTTTTGGAAACAATTATCAGAAGAAAAATGTTGCATAGTAAGTATCAGTGTTTAGCTCTATAATCTGTTTAATTCACTTGGAACAGAAATACAGTTTTCCAAAAGCCATTCTTTCTGATTGTTTAGTTAGCATTATTTATGCTGTCTTCTCTTCCAATTTTTATATAGGATAGCAAAGTGTGCATATTTTTCCCCCACCACATTTCCAGGGCAGGCATAGACCAGTTGAGCACTATCATTGTTCAGATGCATAAAAAGAAGTTGGTTTTGCTTTTTTAAACATTGGCAAGTGCATTAAAAATAGTTGCTCAGCAGTCTTTGCAGTCTAATTAATAAACTTTGCTCAGTGACATCACTAATTCAAAGTATTATCTATTGTTTTTCAAAGTAATAGCTTTAGACTTCTTTAGGCCTATTAAACTTTGTTACACTGCTGCTTTTTGAAGGAAAAATGAAGTTGGCCTTGTGGATTTGATGAGCAATATTATTCTTTTTCCCCCACTACATTTGGTTTCTGAAATTTCCATTTTTCTGTATTTGCAGATGAAATTGTGAGAGTATACCTTAACATGCCCTTTTTTTGTTTCCATTTTGGTATGAATTATTGCAAAAACTTTAAACAAAAGATGTGGCTTTGAAACACATCCTCACTTGTTCCTAAACTGAGATACCAGTTATCAATTTTAATGCCATAATGCCACTAATAGCAGCTACCAAAGAAGATATTCTAAAGCATATTTGTACTTTAGTTGCCTTTTCATGAGCTAATTGTCTATGGAGATTCTCAGTCATCCAGGTCATGATTGTCCCAAAGGTGCTTTTTCAAGAGGCAACTGGACTTCCTTGTTTTTTCTTTGAAGAGGTTTCGCTTCTCATCCAAGAAGCTTCTTCAGCTCTGACTTAATGTAAATCGCTCCAAACTCGACTGCAGAAAATACGACTTCAGCAACAGAGTGATCAATGCCTGGAATTCACTACCTGACTCTGTGGTTTCTTCCCCAAACCCCAAAAACTTTAACCTTAGACTGTCTACTGTCGACCTCACCCCATTCCTAAGAGGTCTGTAAGGGGCGTGCATAAGCGCACCAGCGTGCCTACCGTCCCTGTCCTACTGTTCTATTGTCCTCATCTATCTGTATTCACTTTGATTATGTTTATGTTTATACCTATACCTGCTATCTTGTACATGTTTGACAAACAAATAAATAAATAAATATAAATATAGATTATAATTCTTATTTTACCTAGATGATAATCATTATCAACAACACTGAAATAGAAAGATTATGGAATAAACTGGCAGTGGTGGTCCCAGTGATTACTGGCACACTGGGTGCTACCAAAAAGCCTTGGATAACACTTAGGAAATCTGCACATAGAAAAAAAAAATCCATCTGTCAATTATAATGCCACACGGCTTGGATCTGTGCATGTACTATGCCACTAGATTATGACATCCTATATTCTTGGGAAGAACCTGATGAGTATGAAGGGCAACATCAGCTAAAGAACTGGGAGCTGTGATTTCACAATTTTATGTATATAATAATAATAAAAATAATAATACATTTTTATACCACTAGACTCCCAGAAACTCTCATGGTTAGCATGACTATGAGTGTTCTGCCTGGAAATGATGCAAATTATAATTCAGTATATCTGGAGGTCATCAGGTTGGTTCCCTGTTTATTGCACGATTTGCAAGGCAGCATGAAGTTAGGGAATCCCTAGGTAGATAACTGCCCAGCCACCAAATGGGAATCTATCACTCTCTGAGACAATCTGTCCAACTTCTGAATAATCCACCATTATTCTGCTTCCCTTACTAGGTAGCTTAAATGTATTTCCTGGTCATAGATTTTATTATTTTATTTTTATTTCAAATATAACATAAAATGTTTGTGGTGTTTAGTTTTCAGATATGCAAATCAGTACTTTAGCTTGCAATCTCAATATGATGACTGTGCATACATCAAACAACCTTTGTAGGTAGGCTGGTAGATATAAACCTGCCTTTTTCCACATTGGACCTAACAATGAAGAACAGCTAATAATAAATTAGAACACAGAATAATCACAATGAACTGGCAACAATGCAGTAATTTGGAAAGCTCATGGCCCAGCTGAGATAGACTTTAAATATGCTCAAATGACTGCTTTTGAATAAAGCTATTCCGATTAAATTTGACTGAAGGTCATTAAAATTAACCAAGTCACTTTTGACTTTAATGTTATATCAATCTCTGATGAAATGAAGAGGGAAACATTTTGGCAGATGGGATGTTCTGGCTGAAGAAATAATAATGCTGTCTTCCAATGCTAATCAATGTGGGCAGGTCAATTAGCAATACAAATGTGTCAGAAAGAAGGAAAACATGTATTCAGTCACAATGATTCCATCTTGTCAACATAGTGTGAATTAATAACATATCATTAACTTGAAGTTAAAGTCTGTGTAAATTGTAACTCACTGCTCATTAGAATTCTCAAAAATGGCATTCACTTTTGACAGCTTGGGCCAGGCAACAGAATATTTATAGGAACTCAGAAGCTCATTGGAGTATATGATGACCTCCAATACATTTTAAAATAAAACATTTTTCTTAATTGTGGCCACTAGTAACACAGTGAAGTAACCTATAGTTACAGTATATTCCAGTTTACTTTAAAAAAAAAACCAATGAATATGAACACATTCAAATATAGTGTTGAATATATAGTTCCTACAGAACACTTTACAGCTACTTACTTACTTACTTACTTACTTACTTACTTACTTACTTACTTACTCAGTTACTTACTTTTGCAATTCCCTTCCCCAACTAGTAATACTTACTGTCAATTGATCATTTAAAATCAGGTTGTTATCTACTCTTAGTGACTACATGGGTAGATTTTCTCCATGATGTTCTGCCCCTAACTTGCTCCTTTAGATTTTTCAATGGTGCACTCATCACCATTGTAATCCATCCAAGTGATCCTCTTCATCCCTTTCCTTCTTCCTTTCCCAACACTGGAGTCTTCTCTATAATGTATTCTAAAGTAGCATAATTTGAACCTGGTCACTAGTGCCTCAAATGAGATTTCTGAGTTAATTTGTTTGATGATCCATCTGTTAGTTTTCATGGCTCTCCATGGTATTCTCAAGAGTTTTCTGTAATACCAAAATTTTCAATACTTTCCCCACCTCTGATGATCTTGGAAAAGGATGTGCAAGGTCTTCTTTCATAAACAAAAGATCAGAAATAATAGGCCCAGATTGAGTAACTTCTTCTTTCTTGAAAGCCTGTGCTGAACGACTGGCCCCCATCTTTACCTGGATCTTTAATAAATCACTGGAGATGTGTTATATCCCCTCTTACTTCAAACACTCTACCATCATCCTAAGAAACCCCCCATCAGGGAGCTGAATGGTTTCAGGCCGGTTGCACTGACATCTGTAGTTACAAAGATCTTTCAGAGGTCGTTGCTGGCCCACTGAAAGTCATCACGGAAACCCCTTGCAGTTTGCCTACCGAGCAAATAGGTTTGCAGATGATGCTGTCAATATGGCATTGCACTGCATCTTGCAACATTTTGAATCCCTGGGGACCTATGCATGGTTCTTTTTGTAGACTTCAGCTCTGTATTTAATGTCATCATTCCAGAAATTCTTCACTCTAAACTGATTCAGCTAGCTGTGTCTGTCCATACTTGTAGGTGAATTATTAGGAAGCAACAGATGAAGCTAGGAAAAATTATCCAGCCAATTAGCACAAGCGCCACTCAGGGCTGTGTGTTCTCTCCATTGCCCTTCTCTCTATATATACCAATGACTGCATCTATAGGGATCCCTCTGTTAAAGAACTGAAGTTTGCAGAAGGTCTCTTTCAAGAATGATGGCCTCATTCGAGACAGTGATGAGTCTGCATATAGAAGCGAGGTTGAACAACTGTCTCTGTGGTACAGCCGGAACAATGTAGAGCTGAACATGCTTAAAACTGTAGAGATGAGAGTGGATTTTAGAAGTAGCCCTTCTATTCTACCACCTCTTACTACATGTATATTCAACAGCACAGTATCAGCAGTAGAAGATCTTCCTTCATTGAGATCTTCTGGGATTCCAATTTTTCTAAGCATTTTCCATGGTTTGACATAATCAACACCATAAAAAGGCCTTACCCTAATCAATGAAGCACGTGCTACCTTCTTTTTGGTATTCTTGGGCTTTCTCAACTATGTAGCATGCATCAGTAATTTCTTCTGTTCCTTGTGTCATCTTGAACATCTGGAATCTCATTTTCCTTGTAGAGTTCTAATCTGTGTTAGATGATCTTAAAGATTAGAAATGGTGCAAAATATTTATAGCTGGGGGGTGGTAGATGTTAGTAGTGTTTTGTTCTCTGAGCTTTTTGTTTAGTTTCCAAACATTTTGTCACAAGGCCTGGTGATAAAATATTTGGAAACTAAACAAGGATCTTAAAAGGTTATTTGCTACCATGTGAAATTAGGATATTGTATAATTGTTTTGCACATTCTAAAATTCTCCTTTTTGGTACTGGAATGACTTATTACCTGCCATGAATTTATGCAACATTGTTTTACACATGGCTGCTTTGAAGTTATATTCATTAAGTTAAATGGTCTTCTTCCCAAGTAAATGCCTAACAGCTCCCAGTTTCTCATAGCTGCAATTTTTGGTTCCAGAGAAGAAAGTAATTATTATTATTACTATTGATTTATCCCCCCTGTATGCAATTGCTATAACTAAGCTTCAAAGACATCTTAGAAATCAAGGGTGCATCAGTCCCCCAACTCAGTTTGGGACAATGTTGAAAAACGATACTCAAGACTCCTGAGGGGAGAGAAAAATGAAGTTTTCTTCAAAGTCATTGAAGCAATTATCTCTGAGCCATATTTGCCTCAAAATGTACTCTGCAACAGTGTTATTAAACAGCCTGTTTATTGAATGCCTCCTAGATGAATGAATTATAATAATTTTAGTGGTGTTAACCCTATTCTCCGTTGACAAGATCAGGGAGAAGAACTTTCTCTGAAACTTGAATGTACGAGTGCTACAAATTGCTTCAGAAGTGCTTGGCTTTAGTGGTGTTTGAAACTCATACACTGGAATGTCATTAACTCTCATCTATAACACTTAACGTTGCTTGAAGGCATAAAAACAGGGGCAAATATACCTACCAGTGTTCAGTAAAAATGTAAATAAGGCAGAGCCAAGCAAAATAATTGCTGAGAACGCATTGATTTTTCAAGTCCTGTGAATTATTTCCTTCCTATCTCCATACCCAAACAGTATTACTGTTTAGTGCCATTTTGACTGATCTTCAAAATATTTTATTTTCAAATTATTCTGATAAAAGAATAAAAGGAGAACAATTTATGCTATGTACAAATTCTTAATAGCATTTACAGCAAAACCTGGTTGAAATTCTGACCGGGAAGATTTAGTTTCAGTGCCTCTACCTGGCCAGGGGACTGGATTTGTTAACCCAGTCTGTTTCATGCTCCATAATTTTACAACTTTGATGCATGAATAGAAAATTCTGACTTTCCTCTAGCAACCATAAAGTCACAGACACTACCATTCATCATCCAGATCCAATATTAATGAACGCCTAGGAAATATTTATGGAACTGTGGATTTGTGTGAAACACATTTGTCATTGCTGGTTACTGTGTTGTCTTTTTGTCCTTAAAAAAGGCTGATTCTTTTATTTATCTTTTAGCACATAGTAGAGAGAATATGTATTCCAATTCTAATAACGATCCAGGTGTTACAGCTAATGAAAACTGTAGGTGCTGTTTTTCTTAGAGAAAAAACTAAGGGGTTTATTAAAATGATTTGGGAAATCATATCATAACTAAATATTACTATTTTTTTTCATAAGCTGTAGAGATTGTAGTGAATGAACGAGCTCATGACTAGTGGAATGAATTGTGTTTGCAAGCTAATCACTGTTATGTACATTTTATTATGATGATTATTTGATATTATCGTACCAAAATACACTGAAACATTATGTAAATGTTTCCAACACATGATTATCTGAATCAGGCCATTACATCCAAGAAATTAAGTTGGAATAATCTTTAAACTCTGCACCTTTATGTATATATAAACATAAAATATTATCACAGTTTACAGTGATTACATCTAACCTGTAGTAAGGAAAGTAAAAGTGTTTCATTAAATAATTTTTAAAGTAGATTGGTCTATTTTAAACAGAGTTACAAGTCTTTTCATTTTCTTCACATGATTTTTATTAAGAGAAATGAATCAAAAAGATCTTTTTCCCCATCGTTTTGGTTACTTAAAAAACTGTTTCTTGTTACGGCATGAGTCACAGTATTTTGTTAAATGCAGTATTGTGATATGTGACACCACATAGATTAATTGCTACCAAATGAATTAGGCCAAAAATGGCAATGGCTTTAAGTACTTTTAGCACAGTAGGATTTATTTTTTACTTTCTGTTCAAATCAGGAATAGAACAATCCATGCTTGACAGATCACTTGTTTATCTCACAACCCCACTAACATTGAAAAGTAAAACGCTGAAAATTGAAGGAACAATTTTCCAGTTTTTCAAAAAGAGGAAGAGTTGTGTCAGTCTTCTGATGGACTGAAGACAACTCTATTAATCTTAAAGCCAACACACTAAAAATTAAATTAATAATTAATAATAAAAATCTAACCCATATTTTACTCTTGAAGAGTAAAAAAAAAAAAGGAGCTTCTCCTTTGGGAATTAAAAGTGGTGTGCTCATAGCTCACTCTGTACAGATTAAGCCACCCCCACCATCAGCAACAACACTGTGGTGGAAGTGGGGAGGTTAGGCAGACTGACTGCCCCAAATCATCCAGTAAGCTTCCATTGCTAACAGTAGATTTAAACCTGAGACTTCATGATCCTAGTTCACTTTAACACTATGCTGACCATCTCTGCTGTGGGCAATCATAATTGTTTCAGGCGCTGCCATGCAAACTGCACTCATAAAAATAGGAAGTAGTTTAGAGTTTTATGATTGGTTCTAACTAGCATTTGCCTATTGATGAAAAAAGTCTGTAGAGGTTCTCAGTCATCCAGGTCATGGTTGTCCCGAAGGTGCTTTTTCAAGAGGCAACTGTACTTTCTTGTTTTTTTCTTTTGAAGACGTTACGCTTCTCATCCAAGAAGCTTCTTCAGCTCTGATAGGATAGTGGGGAATGGAAGGATTTATATTCCTTGCGGACAGCTGGTCATTTGCATCCTTTTAAAGGGTCATTGAAACACAACTCTGCAAGGAATATAAATCCTTCCATTCCCCACTATTCTATCAGAGCTGAAGAAGCTTCTTGGATGAGAAGCGAAACGTCTTCAAAAGAAAAACAAGAAAGTCCAGTTGCCTCCTGAAAAAAGCACCTTTGATGAAAAGGCTTTTTAAAAATCTGTTCTAAAAGTCTAGGAAAGTAAAAGAGAAAGTCATGTTTCATTTCATAAGCAACAATCTTTTAAAAAAAATCAGTATATCTCATCATCAAGGTATAGTGGAAAGCAATTGCTTTGCCATATCCAAAGTCTATCTATGAGCTCATCCAAGCAACATATTTAACATGCTTTTCTCCCATCCTTGAGTTGGAAGAACACTGTGTCATAAATCGCACTGTTGTCACAGCTTTTTACCACACCTCACCAATGAGATTGTTGCTGCCTTCACCTAATGCAGGAGTGTCAAACCCGTGGTGTCACGGCGGCATCATGTGACATATTGTGACTTTTCCCCCCTTCGCTAAACCAGGTGTGGCCAGCGCGTGATGCATCTGCCCCACGGGCCGCAAGTTTGACAGCCCTGACCTAATGTAATGTAGGAGATTCAGGGCAGCAATGATGGATTCTCTACCAATCTTTCACATTCTACTTGTTGACCATTCCTGGTAGAAAACCAGTCACCAATCACTGTCCTGACTGATTGTGGCAGGGCAAAATTGAAGTACCTGGAATAATCCCATGCCCCTCTTATGATCTATCATCCAGTTTGCCAGTATATTTTTCTAAAAACTGGTGGCTTGATTAGAATGTAGATCTCACAAGCTCTGGATGATATTGTTCTGTCCCAGCTGCTGAACCACGCAAAAACAACACAAGCAACGTACAAACAAACCTTGTTTAATACTCTTTAAACTGCTAATGCTCTCTTAGCAGTCATGTTGGTTAAAGTCCATAAATCATAAAGTAGTTCTTTCGGTGTACCAACTGTTAATTAACGTCTTAACAGTTGGCAAGAGTCCAAGCACAAAGAATCAAAGAAGTCCAAAGAATTAGGCTATCTGATAACAGGCACTCAAACTTACTGAAGTTGGCAGAAAGCCCAGA
>QLTV01002109.1:2990407-3006483 GCA_003457575.1 Thermophis baileyi | reverse complement strand
ACGCAGTTGCTTATAATGTGATCACAAAGGTCATTTATGTAAAGTATGAAGAGTGTTGGTCCTAGAACGCTGCCTTGAGGGACACCACTATTGACAGGTGCAGGATTTGATAGAGAACTCTCTATTTTAACAACTTGTTGTCTGTTTGACAGGAACGCAGTTATTCAATCATGTAGGGGTCCAGAGATGCCATAAGATTTTAGTTTCAGAAGTAGTTTGTCGTGTACCACTGAATCAAAGGCTTTACAAAAGTCTATGTAAATTGCGTCTATTGCTTTACCCTGATCGAGTTGTGTAGTCCATATGTTTTTGCAGTGTAGGAGTTGCAGATTACAGGATAATTTTTTCCTGAAACCAAATTGACAAATAAACAGAGACTTCCTTTTCTGCAGCCTGCCTCCATTTTATTTCTCCTGGCTTGGAACTGGCTTGGATTTTTCTTCCAACATTACCATCACAGTATAAACCAGGTTTGAGGAAAACAGTACTACAGATAATAAAAGGGTCTTTGACAGATTAACTGATGCAAGCTGCAGATGAGAAAACAACAGAACCTACTGTCACTGACAAGGAGGAAACAAAATGCACTAAATAGGATGGAAAAAATAAGCTCAAGCAGTTAGTAATAAAGGGTATCCTTTTGTAAAGGCTACTGTAATTTCAATTTTGGAAGAAGTACCTTTTTTTTTTTTTTACTATCTCGAGTCTATCTTGCAAGTAGCATGCTGAGAGAACATAGGAAAAATGCTTCTAGTTGCCAGTTACTAGGCTGGAACATTTTTCCACATTCCAGCTGCTTTGGGCTAAACGTTATGGTGCCTGTTACAACAGTGATTTGAGGCTCTAAAACTGAAGAATCATCATCCCTGAGAGGTTACAACTGGTGAGCGAGCAATATCAATAAAGCATTGGAAGACTGAGCTATATGTCTGCTATAAAGCCCATGCTTTGTTCCTAAACTATTTTACTGACTTCATGTGCAGTGAACAATACTGCTCTCTTACTAATCTGAAGCCCTGTTGATCTCTGTATGCGGAAGGATGGTGATTTATCCTTCATGTTGATGCATAGTTTGAGAAAGAGGGGGAAACATCAAAAAATTGTTGATAATTTCCAGAAGACATTTCAGCAACAGCAACTAAACCTAGAAATCTGTATCTTCAAAAATCTTTTTTGACACAATACTCCTCATTGATAAGCAGAAGAGAAGAGAAATATGGGCAGCTATTAAAAGTATGTACCCATCAACCAGCCAAATTTAAATTAGCTCCCTCCTTTATAGTCAGATGTCTGTTTTTATTTTTAATTACAGTAGTTTTCAATAACTTCTTATTCCCCATTATACAATGAGCTATTAGAAAAAGATTTTATAAAATTTCAAGCCTCAGGCAGAAGAGATTCCCCCCCCCCCTTTCCTATAATAGGAAGACAAATGGCTGGAAATGCACAATGAACATATGATAGTTTTTTGAAATCTGCTGAGTGATGCATATTATATATATTGGGCAGGCTACAGACAGCTTGGATGACATTTTAGAGGAAAGCATTTTTTCCACTGTTAAAAATAAAAGCATATCTGAAGAAGATTTCTATCTACCCATGCTAAAATATACTCAGGGATGATTTTCTGGCTATACATTGATACTGTATATTATGAATTTAAATGATTAGAAAGGACCAGTAAAAGGAAATTCTTAAATATGGGATAACAGTGGATATGGTTTTACTCGTAGGTCTTCTCACAGCTGAAATATCTATCATTGTGATATCTACTCTCAAACAAAAGATATTTGAGTCAGGACTAGGTTTTTCTGCTGCTTGTTTTGCTGGAATTCCCAGAACTAATGTTGGTGAATTTGTAATTAAAGCATATACAGCTGGCCCAAGGTAACTGAATGACACCAGATCACAACACTGAATCAACCCAGAACAATAATGGTAAATTGCATAGAGAACCTCTCTTCAGCTACAAAGCATTGCAATATTAACCAGGAATTAGTTGTATTTATAATCTGCCAGGGTAACTTCCCTGTTGCTATATTTCTTAATATGCCAATAAAAGTAAGCGTTTCCTCAATCCTTATATATCTGGTTAAATTAAGCAGTTATTCCTGCCATAAAATAATATTTCAAGTCATCCAAAATTGAATGAATATTACAAATAGAATTTCCTTATTTAACAATTTAAAAAACAATCTGAATAATTTATAAATGGAAAACATAATTCATTGTGCAGAATTAATAAAGAAGAAAAAAGAGGCACAGGCTTCCTGCTTTGATTAGGTTCACAAATTTTTAAGGTAAGGTACCTAAACTGGAAAGTCCACATGCACCTCCTGAATCCTTTTCTGGAGCTCCTCAGAGCATCCAGGTTTGTATCTCCGAGATTTCTTAAAACTAAAGCACAGTTATCTCAACAGAGCATCTGAAAGTTAACCATCTCCTATTGTCCTTTCTAGCTGCTTTCAGCAACTGCAGTTGGAGGGCAGGGACATGGCAAAATTTAGAGAGAATGGAGAACTTTATCTCTTTCCTCAAGACTCACAGGCTCAAAAATGTTTCTCTCAAGCCATTGCTTCTGTCTCCTACTTGATATTGTCCCTCTGATTTCCATCTCAGAGTGCAAGCAATTTTAAAATTCAGTTACTTTATTATGGCCAATAATAAAATCAGATTTGGCAAATGATAGGAAAAAAAGAGGTTTACCCTTTTTTATTTTTCCTATTTCATTCCAAAGCATATTTGAGGAAAGATTTTTTTTTTCTAGAACTTGTGTGAAAGTGAAACATTTATTGTCTACTTTACTAATACTATATAAAAAGCCAGTTTTTTGTTCTAAAAGTTTCCACATACATTGGGACTAGATTTTTGGACTTCGAAAAACAAAAGGACTTCATGAAGTTTGCCATAGGAAATAATTGGCACACACACTGCACCCTGATTTTTGTTTCAGACAGGACCCAAATCATCTTTTGTCGTGTTAGAAAGGGCTTCTCAATTTAGTTGTTTAGGCATAGCTATTTCCCATTGAAACATTTCTGAAGACACTATGAAAACAGAATCACTCACTCATAGATTTTTTGAAAAGCATATAAAACAGTAATAGGAATCTCTACTGAGAACACATTTAATAGGAAACATACAAATAATCCTCAGAGCTTCAGATTATGTTTGCTTGAATATTTAATGCTGAGTGAAACAACCAGCTCTGCACCAGCTGGTCTCGGTGTGTTTGCCAACTTTTACTTTAACAAACTCACCACAAGCAAATATTATGTGACTTTGATTCAAAACAGATTTCATTCAGTTTTTAAACTAAATTAAAAATACATGATTTCTGAGCATGTTCAAAGTAACTTTCTCAATTTTTCTTTTTTTCAAAAAAAAAAAATGTTCTGAGAAAAGAAAAAGTAACACACATTTCTTCATAGCATGGGTGTTATGTAGCCCAGTGTTCCTCAACCTCAGGAGAATTTGAGGAGTTGATATCCATCTTAAAGTTGCCAATGTTGAGAATCATTGATCTCGCCATTCAGTCTTGCTGATGCAATCTATTTTTTCCTCATACAACTTGGTGATGTTGTAATAGAACCAAAAGCCACATTAAAACAGCAAAAACCAGTGGCCACATTGCCTTCTGCTCACATAGCGGGTTCATGTCCTTCGAGATAAATTGTGCAGACCATCTCAGCTGTTCCAGTTAAACAAATTCTAATCTGATCTAATCTAACCTAATTTAGGTTCAGTTGGTAAACAGATTAGGATGACAAATTTAACTGAGGAACTCAATAATTCCTGAATTGTGCAAATGGATGTGGAACCTTCTTGGAACTGCTGAAAGGACTGTGTTGTAAATTGCTGAAAGGACTGTGTTGTTACAACAGTCCTTTCAGCAGTTCCAAGAATGTTCCACACTCATTTGCATTATTCAGGTGATTCTGAGGGCACAGAAAAACCTCCAAATGGCCTCCATGACTCTCGGAAAGAGTGCTAATGACCAGATGATTGCAAGGAATATAAATCCTTCCATTCTCCACCATTCATTCAGAATTGAACAAGCTTCGTATATTATATTAGAAACGAAACATGTTCAAGGAAAAAAAGTCCAGTTGCCTTTTGAAAAAAAAACACCTTTGGGACAAAATGAGATGGGGGATTTATTCCTCTCTATCTGCCAGTGCCAAATTAGTATGTGAATCATGTCATGGGCTGCATTTGCATAACACCGTTAACCTTGGCCAGTTTTAATTTGATTCTACTGAACTGACCAAATATCTTGATTCACACAACATATTGAACATCTAACCACACTGAAGGTTTCTCACAATGCAGGAACTAGAAAAAAAACTAACCAAATTTAAAATTAATTGAAGCATTTGCCCTTTTTAATAAATGAGAGAATACTAAGTGGAGTTGGAGTTAGCAGCAAAATATGGCCAAACTATTACTCTCTCATAATCATAGTAGTAAGCAATAATCATAACAGTTGCAGTAACAATGCTAAAACTATCAGGATGATGATGGTGGTGGTGGTGATGGTGATGATGATGATGATATCCTTGATCACCACTCTATCAATCTATCCAGAGGACAGAGGTTAGTTAGCACATATCAAACATCACACATTCATCTCCTCTCTAAAAATGAAAAATGAAAAGAGGGGGGTGCACCCTCAATTATAATCAGAATCAATTTTTGCCTGTTTTACATATCACCCCTATCTTGATAGTATTTGAAAAGTTGGGCACCTCAGTGACAGTCAGCCTCAGGATTATGCTGTTAAAATTGCATTTTATTGTCCTTTAAAATGAAGAGGGGGCACTAAAACTCTGAAATCTTTTTTGGGGGGGCAAATCATTTGCGGTCTCTTCCTTAAGGATAAAAACTGAAATGGAGCTTGGGGCAAAACAATCACTTAAGAGAATATTTGAAAACTAAGGGCAAGATTAACACGCCAAAAGATAGATATGAAAATACAATAAAAATGGGCACCTTTTGGGGAATTTGATTTTCATTCTTATTTCAGAAAGAATTTCTTTATTAAAATAAGTAAAGATACGCTTTCTGAAATAAGAATGAAAATCAAATAGAGAATCTTATCAGTTTATCCTCCACGCAGCCTTTGTCTTTTAAAAAGAACTTAGAACAATAGATCTGTCGAGTGGGATCATTGGAGCATATGAAGAGCAGGAATCAGTCCCCCTCCCCTCTGGTTGCCCTGGCATCTACAGCGGGATCATTTGTTGCACATGGGCCTTCACGTGAGCTCTTTCATTATCTTTGCTGCAGACAGCTATGCTGCACCCATGGAGACCAGCTCTTCGCTGATGTCACCAGTTGTGGCTTGGGAGAGGAGGCGCTGCTCACACTCTTGGTTGAAACCTTCATGAAAGACATCATTTGAACAGGGCTATTCATATTGTTTAGAATTGAAAAGAAATAGGAAAATCAGAGTATGGAAAATAATCACTGTTTTCTGTTGTTTGGAGAAAGGATGCGAATAGAGTAGGTATGTGTGATTTCCTCTACTCTGAACTATAAGGAACATTATATGTATGCTATGTTACACACAATACAGTTGGTGGTTTTTGTTTCAGTTGGTGGTTTTGTTGAGGCAGGATAGGAGTGCCTAACTTACCTTATCAGTAGCTTATCATCATTCATAGAGATTCTACTAATTGTATGTAGTTTGGGAACTGGAAAGGACAGGATGTGATGTGTGCACCAAAAGGGTTTCAAGTTGGCACTTACTCATATTATTTATGATGCAGGAACTAATAGGTCCCAATGAAAATCAGATTCATCCTTGCAGTCAGTTATCCAAATTGCAGTCTTTTAGATGGGAGACAAGACTGTTGGGGATGGAAACACTTATATATATATATGTATGCTGTCACTGCAATTATTTGTTGCTCAATCCCCCACCCCCGGTGTGTGTGTGTGTGTGTGTGTGTGTGTGTGTGTGAAGCTGTAGACAGAACAGAGTTTTGTCTCACAAACAGCCCAATTTATATTTCCATTAACCCCATTCTTTCTTGATCTTGTTTCCAATTGTTAGCTTGTTTGTTCAAGTTTCCATTTTCCCTTTCCCTATTCCATTATTTTTCTTCTTCTTTTTCTTCTACAACATTTGCCAATGTTGCTTTTGGAGGGAGGGGGAGGAGAAGGACTACATTTGAAAAAAAATAATATTCATTTATTTTTGATAGTTACAAATGTTTTATTAGTTGAGTCTAACAGGACATATCGAGGCTGGTTTTCAGCGAGCCACAGCTGTGTTCATCGACCTTACTGCAGCATACGATATGGAAGAAGGGTCTGCTTTACAAACTGAGTCACATCATCCCCTGTAAAATCCTCTATTGCCTAATAAACAACATGCTCAGCGATAGATCCTTTCAGATCATTATGGGGGACAATGTTAGCAAGTTAAGAAGACTCAACAACAGCCTCCCACAAGGTTCTATACTGGCACCCACACTGTTCAGTCTTTATATCTCAGATATGCCAGCTACAAGGGGACGTAAATTTGGATATGCAGATGACCTGGCCCTAGCAGTGAAAGATAAAAACTTGGAAGTATTGGAATGCCTCCTCTCTGAGGACCTGAAGTCCCTGGGAAAATTATTTGCTGACTGGAGACTCATACCCAGTGTCAGCAAAACGGTGACTACCTGTTTCCATCTCAACAACAACCTTGCCAATGCCACCCCAAAGGCCTACCTGAATAACAACCTACTCCCTTATGATCCTCACCCCAAATACCTCAGAGTAACTTTGGATCAGACTCTCTCCTATAAGAAACACCTTGAGAACTGCTAAAATCAATACCAGGAACAACTTACTCCAGAAACTAAGATGATCAAGATAGGGAGTCTCAGCCTCTACTCTCAGAATATTAGCACTAGGGTTGGTCTACTCCACAGCTGAATACTGCGCCCCAGTTTGGCTTAATAGCTGCCACACTAGCAAGATCGATGCTAGACTAAATGATACAATGAGGATCATAAGCGGTTGCATAAAATCTACTCCTACTTGCTGGCTCCCCATCTTGAGCCACATTGCACCACCAGCCCTACGAAGGCAGGAAGCCTTAGTGAAGGAGCACAACAAAATTATGAGAAACCCAATTCTTCCTATGCATGCTGATCTTCCTCATCTATCAATTGGCAGGCTTAAATCCAGGACTTTGACATCCATACATTGTGGAAAGCAAAATGGGCTGCTGAACGCCAAGATACAGGCAGTTACATAGATGACCCTACACAAAAGGTGCCAGGTTTTGACCTTCTTCACCAGCATTGGTCAACTCTGAACAGGATCCGTACCCAACTTGGTGTCTGCCAGGACTCATTGTTTAAGTGAGGTCTTGTCTCCACCCCTCAGTGTGACTGTGGTGCTCCTCGACAAAATATTCATCACATTGTGTCCGAATGTCCATCAAGAGCTTACATCAGCCCAATGTCTGATTTTTTTCAACATAGACCACCCTGTCCTTGAATGGCTGGGTGGACTGGACATTAACATTTGAACTACTATAATGATTTGCCATACGCTAAAGAAATACATTTTATTAGTTTATCAAAATACAAAATACGTAAATGCAAAGAAAAAATGAGAATAATGGAGGGAAAGGGCAGTAGAAGGGAAAAAAAGGGGGGAAGAAAAGCATTGACTTCTGACTCTTTTTGATGCAATAGAATAAGGTAACAACATACAACCTCAACGTTTTACTTTTACATAATAATATATACTAGCCATTTCTATAACAACAAACCTATCTATCAGCAAAACCCAGACTGATCTGAATGGTACCTTACTTGATATTATTCTTCAATATGAAGAGGAAACCCTGATGAGCCTTCTCCAAATATGGTTTTTGAGTCAGAGATACATGCCTACATATATATACACATACACAAACACACACACATATATACATATAAATATAAATTTACTTACCTTCCTACCTGCGTACATACATACATACATACATACATACATACATACATACAGTACATATATACATGCATGCATACATACATAAACAGCATTCTGTGCACCTGGGCATATAGTCATGCTGGTCACATGACCACAGAAGCATCTTCAGACAATGCTGGCTCCCTTGGCTAGAAATGGAGATGAGCATTGTCCCCTAGAGTCAGAAATGACTGGATTGGGTAAACCTATATATATATATATATATGTATATCAGTAGTGGGTTCTAAAACCCTTTACTACCGGTTCGCGCGCATGCTTGGGTGTGTGTGCAACGCTTCTGCGCATGCACAGAAGTGTCCTGGGCGGGTGGGCAGAGTCTCCCACCGCCGCCACTACCGGTTCTAAGAACCGGGCCGAACCGGGAGCAACCCACTGCTGATGTATATATATATATATATATAAACAGAATTGTGCATGACTGAAAGTACACATCTCCAGTTGACACTTATAACTGTCTAATGCACGGGTGTCAAACTCGCTGCGTCACGTTGCCGTCACGTGACATTTTGCAACATTCTTCCCATTTGCAGAGCTGGGGTGGTCATGGCCTGCGCATGACACATCCACCCATGGGCAGCCAGTTTGACACCCCTGGAATGCATTTGTTTGATCATTTCCTAGGCAGCATCTCTTCCCCATGTCTTTCAAGGTCATTTTCAAATAGCTTTACATCATCTTTTGACAACTACTTCTATATTTCTCTTTTTTGTAAGGAAAGTAGGGTCAAAAAAGGAAGGTTTTGGAAGGTCAGTTGTTATGTTTGAATAATTGTTTTTATTAAAGTCTTTATTTTTCTGGAAATCAAATAGTAATATTTTAAATTTTTTCCATCTCTTTTCCAATTTATTAACCAAGGTGAAGGATAAAGCAATGTGTCCACATTGACTGACAGCAAAAAAACCCACAGTTTATTTGAAGTGCTTATCTGATGAGTCAAACATCTATGATTTGAAAATACTGAATAACACTGAAAGATATGATTGCTACCTCTAAGCCTCACCCTAGTAGAAGTTCTTTACCCTCTCTCTCTCTCTCTCCATTACACACATACACACACACACACACACAAGAGAGAGAGAGAGAGAGAGAGAGAGAGAGAGAGAGAGAGAGAGAGACTGGATAACACCTAAGCAGGTTCATGGAGAAAGCATGTTATTTATACTCCACCAGAAGTACCAGTTATGTTTTTCTCCCATAAATATGCATGATTACGAACAAAACTACATATGTATCAGGTTGGAGAGAAAAGGTGAACAAATGACATGGAGAAACGTACCATTTGTGTGATGAGATCATGATGTACAACATTGCTATGGCTTGTTCCAAACACTTAGGAAAGAATAGATACTTCAGAACTAGAGGCAAAATAACCATACTGAATTATTTTGCCAGAATTTAACTGGATAATCCAGTACAATTCTGACTAAATCATAAATTGTAGACTAGGCGTCTAGTAGAATAGAATTTAGAATATTTTTCCATGGAGGAGGGGCACTTTGAAACAAGACTAAAGTTTCACATTCCCTCAACACTGTCAAACTATTCACTAAGGCTGCATTACTATTACTATTAGTCTTCTCATCCTTCCTATCACCCATCTCCTCCCACTTATGACTGCATGACTGTAACTTTGTTGCTTGTATCCTTATGATTTATATTGATATTGATTATTTCCTGATTGATTATTTGTACCCTATGACAATCATTAAGTGCTGTACCTTATGATTCTTGACGAATGTATCTTGTCTTTTTTTTTTATGTACACTGAGAGCATATGCACCAAAGAAAAATTCCTTGTGTGTCCAATCACACTTGGCCAATAAAGAATTCTATTCTATTCTATTCTATTCTATTCTATTCTATNAATGTAATTTATTCTCCTTATATACACTGAGAGCATATGCACCAAATACAAATTCCTTGTGTGTACAATCACACTTGGCCAATAAAGAATTCTATTCTATGCTATTCTATTCTATTCTATTGTAGGCAAACCTTTATTTCTATTTTTTCTTGTTACTAAGAAAGCATTTATTCTGAAAAAATACAGAAATACGAAGAAGCAATTGAACTACATATTTCACGTACAGTTTTCTCTCTTCTGAGAATTTTATTTATTTATTTATTTATTTTATTCCATTTCTATAGCCACTCAACTTCTGAGTGAGATTCTGTTTTAAGGATGTACGATTCAGAATCTGAACAAGTTAAAGACAATATGATTGAATGGATGCAGAAACTGAACAGTTATACAGATGTAGCATGCATGTTTAAATGAAAAAGCATTAATAATTTGTAGATTGTACCTAAAGGTGTTAAATGTTATGTATTTCAGGATTCTCAAATTCAATTCAATTCCTCAAAATTCACTTCCTAATTCTCTAGTTTTTGTTGTAAATTACTACTTAATTGGTGATACTGAAAGCAATCAAATATACTGCAGTAGAACATTGCATGTAAAGGGACTTAACAGGATTTATCTTTATCTTCTTGAAAATAAAATCATGCAATCTAAACAATTTTCTGTCTTTACAGTGAGTCAGTTTCTTTACTATCTTCATCTTCACCAAAATAAACATTTAATAATGACATGGAGGAGGGGAAAAAAAAACACCCAAGATTTCAAATTTTCCTGTACTTATCCCAAATGATCAGCAAATTACTTAGAACTGCATAAGTTGTCTGTATCAGCCCAAATATTTCTATTAGCATTATGGAGCCATATGAAGAAATAATCCATTCTGAAATCTACAATAAACAGCTGGCACAATCATATAATCTGAAATTATGTCCTGCATCTTCTTGACTGCAATCCTTGGCCTTTTATTGAATCATGTATAATTCACTATTTGTCTATGCCATTTAATACCTTATTCTCAACACAAACTAAAATCATTTGAAAAAGGAAGTTAGATCTTAGTAAAATATTAATTTTAACACCTGTGCTTCTTCCCAACCAAGATAATTTTTTCCAAGTTGTCAGATAATTATTGTCAAATAAATCTTTATTGTTTCTTGTAAAAAATAATAATGCCTAATTTTCTAACCTTTTTAACATCAGTGTTAAACATTTTGTTTGATGTGAAAGTGGTTTTTCTTCCTCTGTCAAACACTATGTCAGCATTTGAATCTTCTCTTTATTAATCCATATCATATTGTACATAATCTAGAGAGGTCGTTATCATCAGCAACCAATTTCAATTTATGTTCTAGTACATCTACTTTAATTCCTGAAATTCTGATGTCTTGCATAATTGAATTACAGATAGTTTTAGCACCAAGAAACATAAAGCAGGGAAGAAAAGAGATTCCCTTTGATATGATACAATGGTTCAGTGAAAACATTTACATTTACTGTCATTGGGGAAGGGCTGCTCTTTATAAATCAATATAAGAGAATTAGGTCATAGCCTATCTATTCCAAAACTGTAAACATAAAAATCCATTTCAAATTGTCAAAGGCTTTTTTAGTATCAAGAAAAATCATGGGCAGTTTTTATATCTTTTCTGGCCTATCTTATCAAAAACATTTAAAATGTATTTAACATTATGTCTCATATATCTCTTCAAAATAAATCCTGTCTGTTCAGTACGTATCATTTTAGTTAACAGGCTTAACTAAGTCTCTTAGCAAGAATTGCTATGAAAAACTTATAGTCCACAGTCAGTAGACAGATGGGCCTATATGCTTTAGGACAGGATGAATAATTTCCTTCTTTATAACTCAGAGACATAAAAGATTCCTTTCATGATGACAAAAGTTCTTGGCAAAGCTGAATCATGGTCATTACTTGACTCACAATTTTAATCAGTGTCTTTAAAAGTCTTATAAATAAATTAAAGAAAATGGTTTTCTTTAATGGTTTTCAAATCCTGGAGCTCTGTTCAATTTCAAAATTTTCATTGCCACTTCATTTTGGTTTTCTGTTTTAGGTCAGTTGAGAATTTCTTTTTTGCTAATCTGCAGTTTTTAAAATTAATATTCCATTTAACTATTCTTCAATTTTTGCTGAGTCACATTGCTGTTATTGTACAGTTTCAAAACTTAAGAAATTGCTGAATAATGTCCTTCATTGTACAGACTTATTTAGTTCTCTCATACACTGATAATTCCTTATTTTGTTCCTTGCACAATTGATAAGATAGCACTTTATGTTATTGTCTTTTTCAACATATTACTGTCTAGTAAAGTTCAATTTAGATTTCATTTAGTTTTAATAAGTCAAGCTGTTTCCTTATTGCCTTTATCACTTGCTGTACATCTAAAATTGGATTGAATTTATGACCTAGTTCTAAATGTTTCAGATCGTTCAATAAAGTATCTTTCTGTTTTGGCTTGGCTTTCTTTCTGTTTGATGCTAGAGAAGTAAACAAACCACTTATAAATGCTTTACTTGCTTTAAATTTCAAAAGTTAAATTGGACTGAAAGAAGCTCTTTAGTTCCCGATAACAGTTTGATTTGATATCCCCTTGTGATAACAGTTCATTGAATCTCCATTAGTTCAATCTAGAAATATCTTTGTTTAGTCTTACTTTTATTGGATTTGGTCTGCATACACTGAAACTGCCACATCAATAATATTTGTCAACAATTAATTAGAAGTATAATATGTACCTATTCCACAATATACTTTAGAAATTAAAGAATAGCAGGCATACTCTCTTTCTCTCTCTACAAGATACTTACAGTATATCTTCATGCATACAAGTGGGATAATGATGTCATACAGGGGTGGGTTCTGACTTACCTTGCTGCCGGTTCGCTTCCTCAGGCACTGCGTGGGTGCGCCGCGCAAGCGCAGTGCTAAAAACCAAGCATCTACGCATACGCAGAAGCAAAAAACAAGATGGCGCCGCCTATGGCGCCGCTGAGAGAGCCAATTCGGGGGCGTGTCCAGCTGGCCATTGCTGCCGGTTCGGTGAGTGGGGGGAAATTCCTGCTACTGGTTCTATAGAGCCGGTCTGAACCGGCAGGAACCCACCTCTGATGTCATATAATGAAAACATTTTGAGAGTGTTTAGCAACATTTTTCTTTCCTAAAGGAAAACCCATTCATACTAAAATATATCTGTCTGCAATTTCAGTAAGAATGTAAAAAGTCTTTCATAAAGTTATGTCTTATTATAATTTGAAGCATAAACTGATATCATTATTGACTTCTTTCCTCTTCTTTATGTTTCTGTAAACATAGGTAAGTGTTGTTGTAGTTGTTACATGGCTACTCCATTTTGTCCCATCTGCCCAGGGCTATTAATTTTTGTCCAAGATACTTGAATTCCAGACGTTTCACATCATTATTTTAAAAATAATTCTCTTGTAAAAATATAATACATGTTTTCTTTTTCTTTTTTTCCACTTTTTTTCCTTTTTAAATGGGCTATTCAAGCCATTAATAATAGTTGAGAATATCTTGAGTTTTATCCATTGCTGCAATTCTGAATTAATTTTACAAATATTCGGTGCTTGAACAGCATGTTGATTTTCCTCCTATTCTAAGTCTTCATTCCCAGAAATGCCAAATAGGTGAACACATGTTGATCTCTTACTTTTTTCTGTTCTTTGAATTTATTTAAATAAACTTAGCTTTCTATTACCCTCTCCTTGTCTATCCTAAGCTGCGGCTCCTTCCTACCTTTCCTCAGTGATATAACAGTAACCAACTAGGAGTACATTGTAGTTTCAGGAATTCATTTCATAGAAATTCTCATCCTTCCTGGACACTTTTCTCTTTCAGTATTACAAGCTATTGGGTCTCACCTACCTTCTCTCAGAGTTGATCAAAATCTACTCTTTTCAAGTCTGCTATGCAAACTTTTCAGTTCCTCTGTCCCAGAAATCATGAGTTAAAGAATAACATAGTTGCTTATTGCCATCTTCATTTGATCAACCAATTATTCCTTGCTGATGATGATTACCTTCACTATAATAAACATCCTATTTTTTTTCCCTTCCATCTTCTAACAAATAAAGTCAGCAATAGAAGACAACACTTTTTTGAACCTCAGAGTCTTGGCTGAATTAGATTCTCAGGAGATGTCAAGTTAATTGAAATCTCTCATCATCATTGTATGCATCTTTGAAATCCTGGTTACCTGGTTACACAGAAAGGCTTCTCATATGTTCTGCCTATCCAGGCAATCTATTTTCTTTATATACCCTTTCTCCATCTCTTTCTTTCAAATGAATTGTTACTCCAAGGTTCAGTAAATGCTTATTACATCATAACAATTTTCCTGAACTAGAATTTCCAGTTCTCAGTTATTTTCCATACTCTTTGTCATGTTATAGAAACATCTGAAATGTATGGTTCTGAGTGGATCTACTTACAAGCCTCAATGTTTTACATCTTCCTGCAAAATTTGAGACCCTATACTAGTTTCCTGCTTTTCCCTTTGCATCTTGTTTTCTTGGACCCAGTCCCTGGCTGCAAATTCAGTTTTGGCTTTTACTACCCTCCTCATTTTGGTCTAGTTTAACATCTTTTGCCAAATATTTCTTCACAAGGTATAGTATGTTTTTTTCCAAGGACTTCTTCATGAATGTAACATAGATCATTCTTGTAGAATTCAAATTCTTCTTGTAACCTGTGATGAACTATCAGAACCGCTCCTGTTTTTTTCAGGTTTTTGTTTCAGGTTTCTGACTTACACACAAACGTTTGCTAGGTGAAAATAGCAATTTACTCAAGGGAGAGTAGATAAACAACAAACAGGAAAAGGAATATAAATCAAAACAAAGTCTCAAGGGAAGGAAAGCTTTCCTGAGTAGATTAGCTTTCAACAGGAACACACAGAAGAGAAGTCGAAATCCAATCCAAAGCTCAGAGAGCCAAATCAGCTTTGTCAGTCAGTCAAAAAGTCAGAGTTTTAAAGTTTTTACATGAGCAGGATATACAGAAACAACATGGCACAGCACGAGATCCAATGGAGAAACATGGGTGAGAATTGCCTCTTAAATCAGGCTGCAGCCAGCTCTTTTTATTAGGATAGTTACTTCCTTGCTTGGCAAGGAACTTTATTTATTTATTTATTTATTTATTTATTTTATAAAATTTATATGCCGCCCAACTCCCGAAGGACTCTGGGCGGCTTACATCATAAAAAAATAAAACATATAAAAACAATTTAAAAAAAAACACCATCTATATTTAAAATAAAACATTCATCTCGGGGGGAAGTTGGTTCCACAGAGTCGGAGCGGCTACATAGAAGGCCCTCCCCCGCGGTCCCGCCAGCCGGCACTGTCTGGCCGACGGGACCTGAAGAAGGCCAACCCTGTGCGACCTCACTGGTCGATGGGAGGAATGTGGCATAAGGCGGTCACGCAGATAAACTGGTCCTGAGCCATGTAGGGCTTTAAAAGTAACAACCAACACCTTGAATTGTGACCGGAGCGCAATCGGCAACCAGTGCAGCTCGTGAAGGATGGCACTTGTGTGGGTGTACCTTGGCACACCCACGACTGCTCGCGCAGCTGCATTCTGGACCAGTTGTAGTCTCCGGACACTCTTCAAGGGTAGCCCCATGTAGAGCGCATCTTCGCTCTGCTCTCCACTCTACTTGCTAAGTCTAAGGACTTGGATGACTCTGATCATCTGACTGTTCCAGCTGTTCTGATGATATCTGTATTTGATCAGTCTCAGCTTATTTTAGCTTAGTGTCTCTTGAGCAATGGACACCTCCAGGAAAGTTTCAGCTGTCCCATTCAGGAAATTCTTGTGAAATTCTTATACAAATTCTCTCATCAATCACCATCTTCTTCACTAAGAACTTAAACTTGCACTTGCATCAAGGAGAGCTTGGGTTTGTTTCAGGCAATAAGATAAATACTTTTTGCTCCTTGCAGAGCACAACATTGTTTCCACCATAGCCCATGTTGCATGGAGGTTTATTCACTGACCACCACCACCAATCAGCCAAACTTCATGCAACACTTACTTTTTTTTTTTTTGCTCTAATCATGAACTCCCAAAAGATAACTCTCTGAATGAGAAACTATCCTTGATAGAAAAAGAAGCACAGGAGGAGGAGGAGGAGGAGGAGGAGGAGGAGGAGGAGGAGGAGGAGGAGGAGG
>QLTV01002109.1:2958831-2990362 GCA_003457575.1 Thermophis baileyi | reverse complement strand
AGGTTCCCGTTGACCTTCCCTAACAAACTCCTCTGATAAATACCTATTTTGGTTTCCTTATTTGCTCACTCATTGGTGACAACTTATGGCACTCTTGCCATTTTGCAAATCCTATCAGCCTCAGCTAGAAAAGCCAATGCAGGAATATTGGGAGTTTTAATTCCAGTACTGTCTGGAATTCCAAGTTGCTTATTCCTTATATAACATGCTAGGTCCATGAACAAGAAATACTTGCAAGTAGAACTAGGATACTACTATTGTATCCTTTTCTGCATCATCTCTCTTATCCCAATCATGGAACCACATGTTCATCCTTTTAGTTTTATCCACAATATAACTTTTAAATCCCTGAGGTTACTTTTCTTTCTTCCTTTTCAAAATTGCTCCATTTTATTGGTTAGTTATTGTTTCTCACACTGAACTCCTGCAGATCCAACTTACATTTTCATAATTAAGTGCATCTGCTTGGCAATTAAGTTACATCCTTGTTAAGACATTTGTTATCCCTCACTGCACCAGAGCTATTAGCCTTCACCTTGACATCTATCATCGTATGGGCTAGCTTTCATGCAGATTACATAAAGTATATCACAGGATAGCAGTTTGTTAGCCCACGGATAATATGCGCTACTGTGACAAGGTAGTGACAAGTAAGCTCCTGAGTAGAGGAGAACTATGTTTAAATTTAGAACTATGTTCAGCCATAGGTAGTCTCATATTATTTACAACTTGCCAAAATGATTATCCCAGTCTGTTTGTTTATATATACGGTAGCTCCATATGTCTGAAAGCCACAAAGCATCTCCATTCAAGGCTTTTGAGAGGCCTGGGGTCAGCATGTTCATTTATCTCCCTCTCCTTTCTTCTTACTTCATCCTAAGGTAAAGGTAAAGGTTCCCCTCGCACATATGTGCTAGTTGTTCCCGACTCTAGGTGGCGGTGGCCATCTCCATTTCAAAGCCGAAGAGCCAGCGCAATCCGAAGACGTCTCCGTGGTCATGTGGCCGGCATGACTAAACACCAAAGACGCACAGAACGCTGTTACCTTCCCACCAAAGGTGGTCCCTATTTTTCTACTTGCATTTTTTACGTGCTTTTGAACTACTTGGTTGGCAGAACCTGGGACAAGTAACGGGAGCTCACCCTGTTACGCGGCAATAGGGATTCAAACTGCTGAACTGCCGACCTTTCGATCAACAAGCTCAGCGTCTTAGCCACTGAGCCATCGCATCCCATGCCACTTCATCCTATGTCAATATAATTTTTCCTCCACTGAAGTCAATGGCCAGTAATGGGAGTATGGGGAAAATCCAAAATTCTGAATTAATTCACATGATTATCAAGGATAGAACCAACCTAGAAATAAGGAGAAATTTCCTGACAGTCAGATCAACTAATCAGTGAAACTGCTTGCTTTCAGAAGTTGTGGGTGCTCCTCCATCACTGGAGGCTTTTAAGAAGAGACTGGACAGCCACTTGTCTGAAATGGTATAACAGGGGGTTGATCTAGAGATCTTTAACTCTGTTGTTTGCAATTTAATAGATGATGGGACATGATGCTTTTCATTAAAAATGATGATTTATAGGATCAATTAAAATATTGAACCATACATAGGATAGACATCTTCCAAGTGTGGATTCTTGGACTACAGTCCCCAAACTCATCCCAAATGGCTCTGTTTTCACTCTGAAGTTGTGAAAGAGCTTGAACCTGGTTGTAGAGTACATATTTTGCATGTCAAGTCTTCAGTTCTGGTAACAGGTTCAAGCATCACATGTTTGAACAGCTATAAGCCGCGGTGGCGCAGTGGTTAGAGTGCAGTACTGCAGGCTACTTCTGCTGATCACCGGCTGCCAGCAGTTTGGCAGATCGAATCTCACCAGGCTCAAGGTTGACTCAGCCTTCCATCCTTCCGAGGTCGGTAAAATGAGGACCCAGATTGTTGGGGGCAATATGCTGACTCTGTAAACCGTTTAGAGAGGGCTGTACAGCACTATGAAGCAGTATATAAGTCTAAGTGCTATTGCTATAATAAGTCACAGTGGAAGATTTTTTTTCTCAACTCTTTCATCCTCTCTCCTACTTAACAGCTATTCCATTTCCATCCAGATGACTTTTGATCTACTGTCTTTTTTTGTTTTTCACACTAGTCAAGACTAAAATATGAGAATTCAATGGTTATGACTGAACTGAGAATGTACACGTTTTGATTGAAAGCTTGTGTACATGTAAAACTAGGGATTTACAAATATTAACATTTCCCTACCACAACATGGCAATTAACTTCATAAAAATAAAAAAGCCATTTTAAAGTAAATTATTTCCACCATTTTTCTTTTCTAATCCATTTTATAGGGGGGGGGAACCCCATATATATTAAACCAGTGGCTGTTAAAAGACATTAGCTTGCTTCTAGACAGAGCTGGTATTATAAAATCATTTGGCAATACATTTCACTTGCCATTCACACTAAAATAATTGCTAAAAGATTTATTTTTGTTTAGTTTCTTCTGAACAAATGGATGCCAAGTGAAATCACTTACCGGTACTTGAAAGCTAAGGGCATAATCTTATACATACAGTATTTGGGCTGAATATGATCATAGTTTCTATTATTCACTTGCAGATGATGAGATTCACAGACATTCAATACCCCTTTCCCTGCAGCATTAATTCAGTATCGGGAGACCCAGCAAGAGATTGCAAATAAAAGACCCAATAATTTCTTTTAGAACGTAGGGTAAAATATTGCCCACAACCATGTGGTTACAACGCTTATCACTCGTACAATAGCAATCATCTCATTCTTTTCTCAGTGGTGTTGCAGGAACAGTTTTTGGCTGAGCTCTTTCTTTTAGAAAGCATAATTTTAACCCTATTGAATATGAGAAAGATGAGCTAACTCCTGCATCTGGCAAAACATATCTTCTGCCATCAGAGCATGTCTTTGCTGAGGTTCACTGAGCATGTCCTTGCCAAGGAACAACTAAACATATCCCAATTCTAGGTGTGTATATTTAAAGTGGGTTTAAGCATTCCTCCCTTCTGATCTCACTCTTTTTTGTGGTTTCTTTGAAAGGAAGAGGATGAGTTGTCCTTCTTTCTCCAAACTGTTTTTGTTCTGTGTAGAGTTGTCCCTTTGCAATTGGGTGTAGCACAATATGATGATGGTCACATCCAGGGGTGGGTTCTAACTTACCTCGCTGCCGGTTCGCTTCCTCCGATGCTGTGTGGCTGTGCACGCATTGTGTGCCACGCAGCCATGCATGCGCAGTGCCAAAAACTCAGCTTCTGTGCATGCGCAGAAGCAAAAACTAAAAAAAAAAATTCCCCAAAAAAAAAATCCAAAAAAAAAAATCCAAAAAAAAAAAAAGATGGTGGCGTACACGGACCGGCACCGACAGAACAGGCTCCGTGACGTCACCACCGGTTTACTACAGGTTCTATAGAACCGGTGTGAACCGGGAGGAACCCACCTCTGGTCACATCCCAGCTATAATATGGAACCTTTGCAGCTACATTGATTCAGCTACATTAGAAGCTGCCCTTAATGGAGTCTAGCATTCTGGGTGATCTTTTACTGCTCTCACTAATCTTTCTACGTCAGCTGCCCATCCTGATCTTCATCGGTGGTGACTACTATTGCTATTGCTATGAATGGCAGGGGTAAATTTGGCTGCAGTAAAGATGGTATTTCTGGCAGATGCTGCTGAACACACCTGCTGATAACAGTGGAAGGCAAGCTATTCATATATTTATGAAGTGTGGACAATGGTCAAAGAGTGGGTGGTTTCATTGATATCTCCTCTTTAGTGGGTACACAGCTAAATTCAATAGTGGTTAAAATGTTTGATTAGGACTTGGTAGATCTACATTTGAGTCAGTCATGAAGCTCATTGGATATCTCTGGGCAAGTGACTATTCAGCTCAGACTACATTTATTTATATTTCCTATTTCTAAACTATCTCAGAGATCTAAAGACCTAAAGATCATTTCTCAGAGATCTAAAGATCTCCCTCCCCTGCATCTCAAGGTTATAACTGTAGAAAATAAATAAAAGAAGGAGCATTACTTATGGAAATGCATACATTTATTTATTTTATTTTTTACTTATTTATTTTGTCAGGCATGTATTAGATAACAGATATAAGTATAAACATAATTATGAATACATGAAATGGATACGAATAAAAGGCAATATTAGGACAGGGACAGTAGGCACGCTGGTGCACTTATGCACGCCCCTTAAAGACCTGTTAGGAATGGGGTGAGGTCAACAGTAGACAGTCTAAGGTTAAAGTTTTGGGGGTTTGGGGCAGAAACCTCAGAGTCAGGTAGTGCATTCCAGGCATTAACAAGTCTGTTACTGAAGTCGTATTTTCTGGAGTCAAGTTTGGTGTGGTTTACCATAGGTTTGATATAAGGAGAAAGTATTTTCTGCTGTCCACTTATGCCATCAGACTGCTTGTTGGCTCCTAACCTTTAGCCACAAACAGTGAACAAAATGAGATAAGTCAGATTCTGGAACCTGCTTTCTGTGTACAGGGGGGGAAAGAGTAAATATACAAACTTTAAGAAGAGACCCATATTCTTTATGTAGGTATGGTAAATCTATTTCTTTTGACAGTACATAATGTTTTTATTCCGTTTGCTAGCTTTTCTGGCTGATTTCAAAACTAAAAAAAGTAGTATAGATATTTCTTTGTTATACTTAGCATGCAGTTTAAAGGACAAGTTTTAAATAATTATAACTGTGGTGTATATCAGCATCCATATACTTTTTTATTCACACTGCATTTGAACAACTCTTAAGACTATAGAAAATAAAGGTAGCACAACCAAGTACTTCGAAACTAAACTCAATTTGACATTATTTTCTCTGTTTTTTAGTAATTTTATTAAAGATTATAATTACAAAAGTAAAAGACTAATGCAAACTAAAAGAAAAAAGAGAACAGAAGGTGCAGAGAACAAAAAAGAAAAAAAGAAAAAGAAAATAAAGAATATAGTAATGAAAAAGAGAAATATATGAAAAAATGACCCCACATTCATTATATAAAAAATAGTAACTTATGATGTCCCTCTCAAAATACAATGATTTCTTCTTCCCATGTCCCATCCCTTATTTATTTTATTTTTTATTTTATTTATTTATTTTGTCAAACATGTATATGATTACAGACAAAGTATAAACATAATTGTGAATATATAAGAAGTACAAGCATGGTTATGAGTACATGATATTTTATGAATACATGGGGAAGTTAGGACAGGGACGGTAGGCACGCTGGTGCGCTTATGCACACCTCTTACAGACCTCTTAGGAATGGGATGAGGTCAACGGTAGACAGTCTAAGGTTAAAGTTTTGGGGGTTTGGGGAAGAAACTACAGACTCAGGTAATGTATTCCAGGCATTGACCACTCTGTTGCTGAAGTCGAATTTTTTGCAATCAAGTTTGGAGCGGTTTACATTAAGTTTGTATCTATTGTGAGCTCGTGTATTGTTGCGGTTGAAGCTGAAGTAGTCATTGACAGGTAGGACATTGTAGCAGATAATTTTGTGTGCTACACTTAAATCAGATCGAAGGCGGCGTAGTTCTAAATTTTCTAGGCCCAAAATTTCAAGTCTGGCATATGGTATTCTGTTGCGAACAGAGGAGTGTAGTACTCTTATCTATAAACAAATTTGTAAAGCCTCATCATTTCAGTCCTGGGGTCAGCAAAAGTCCATGAAGTGTTACCAGAAATAACAAGGTATCTATTTTAACTTTGATCAAATAAATAAATGTTATATTCCTTCCTTTTATCTTTAACAATCTTAATATTTACTCCATTCAATAACGTGGAAGAGCCTGATTTCTTTTTAGTTTTTCTTTGTCCTTTCTCACAAGATTCTTCAAAACTTTATCAAACTTCTTTTGTAAATTGAATATAACAAAATTATCCAGATTACTCTCTTAGTTTATTGTTTGTTTGTCCTTTTCAGTTATTAAAACATCAGCCAATTTCTTTTGTATGTCCAATATAACATCTTTTTCTATGTCATTCTTGTAGCCTGACATTTGTAAATCCAATTTTCCACTTAGTTTCAATTTTCTCAGGTAAAATTTGTTCCTCTTCTATGTCATCTTTTAGATAGTTTCTCCATAGAGACAGATGTTTCTGTTTCTGTTGACACTATTAATATTAATCTCTGTGTTAGTTTTTTTAAAACATCAATTTGTCCAATATTATAATATTTTGCTACATTATGTATCTCAAGTTTATGTGTTCTTTTTTAAGTGTAATCATTAGTTCCCTTTGACGACTAATTTTAAAATTTTATCTTATTATTTTTCTTGAAAAAAAAATCAAAGGAAAAACAGCCAGGTTTATAACTAATAACTAACAAAGTTAGTTTATAACTAATTCCAAAATCTTATTTCAAAATTATCTGGACCTTTAGTCCATTTGTAACTTTCTAAAATCAAAGTTTTAATTATCTTCTTGCTGCCTATTTAAAAAAATTAAGTTCTTAATGTAATATTCCGGCGTGCCTCTAGGGGGCCGCCGAAGCAGCCTGTCTGGTCGGCAGTGATTGGTTGTTAGGTTTGACAAGCCGCATATTTAAGCGGCTGTCAGAGTGGGTTTTGTTCTGTCAGAGTTCCTCATGTTAAGAGCTGTTGTTGTTATTAAACGTTATGTGTTAGCGCTAACGTGCCTCGCCTCAGTGAATGCTTCTGCCTCGGCTCGTCCTACAGAGCACTTAAACTTATAGTTAAAATTGTCTTTTGCTAAAGATTTAAGGAAAAGAAGAAAACTGGATACTTTCTCTTCAGCACCCCATTTATTTCAAAGCTTGCTAGGACACAATTTCTACATGAGCCATAGTGGCACAGTGGTTAGATTGCAGTATTGCAGGCTAACTCCCTGCTCACTCCAGGAGTGAGGATAATTTTAATTATTATTTTAATTATCCTAACTGGCTAAGGGTTGACTCACATCCTTCTGAGGTGGGTAAAATGAGGACCCAGTGTGTTGGGGGCAATATGCTGACTCTGTAAACATCTTAGCGAGGGCTGTAAAGCACTATGAAACGGTATATAAGTCTAAATGCTATTGCTGTTGCTATTTAATTTAACAATCTTTTGATGGACAAGGGTTGTTATCAGTTTTTCCTGTAATGGAAAAATATGCAGGTGTTCTGAGCTCGTAATTTTTCTAAGCTACTATCCTCTTTCCTAGGCTCTGAAAAGACGTAACAGTTAGTCTTGCTAGCTCTAGATTTGTCATAGAAGTCTAACAATCAGTCATAAGGCACGAATGTGATTCTTTCTCTACAGCAAGAAAAAGCACTATATGAAATTCATCTCATTTATTACTATGTCCTCTGCCACTTAGTAACTAAACTGTATAGTGACGTTATCCACATATTAAAAATGCAGGAATCTTGGATGCAGGAACTGAAAGACTGCCTAGTTTTCCCTTTGGTGTATTCTCAATCTCTTAATGTGCTAAATTGTCATACAAGCCTGCGTGCCGAAAATTCTTATATATCCCCAACATTCTATGTAGCATGTCTTTATTTATTGAACTAATTTCCATTGCCACACACCTTAATCAAGTAACTCTGAACACTAACAAAGTGACATAATATAAAGGCCATAAGATCTATGATCTGAAATGTTGAAGGGCAGAGTTCATTCCTGCTCTAATTACGAAGTCACAAGTTCACTCACATATGGCAATTATGTTCTACTTTCTAAATGACCAGGATCAGTAAGTCTCTATAACTGTAGCCAAATTATGTGCCATCACTATGACAATTAGAACAGTTTAGACTGATCATTTCCCAGGTGTATCTGGTATAGGCATGAATTAGTTTTGATTGGATGCTATGTAAGGACTATGTTTTAATTTTATTTGATTTCTGCGTGTTTGGTCTATAACCACATAAACTAAACCAAACCAAACTAAATGCCATAAAGCAACACAGATATCTATACTCAAAGTTTATGATTTTTATAAGTTCATATTGAGCAGAATGCATTTTCCTTTGAAAAAAGCACTTGCTGAAAATCTGCTTAAGCCTTTCCATCAAATTTTAAACTTCCTATAAAAAATAACCTGTGGCAGGACAGTTTGTGATTATTTCATTTTAGAAACAAGACATATCCACTTTTATTCACTCTAATAATCCCAACAATCTGGGTATATTCTGTGAGGGATTTAAAATTGTCTCATGTTTAATTAAAAATAAACTCAACATTCTCAGTTAAAGAATTTGGAAGTAAAATGTCTCTCAGCTTTGTTCTCATTCCTTTAATTATTGCAATGATGTTTGATCACACAGACAGAATGTTTTTTTTTTAGTGTGAAAAGAGAATTTTCTCCTGCTAAAGGCCAGATTGTGTGTGGTATTGGATAGAAACTTCAATCTAGACTTCTGTAGTGTCAACATCTAATTAATTTTACTCTAAATCTCAGATTTCATTGTGCACTTATTATACAAGTTACCATTGGTTACTATGGCCACATTCTATTATTCACAATGCAAATGATGACTTGCAGCTTGAAAGCTGCCTAGTGATAAATTCTATAAAGCCTCATGATGAGTGTGAAATTAGCATGTGTCTCTCAGCTGTTCCACCCAAAGCACCATGATGTAAAGTCACTGCCCTAGTTTCTGGACACACAAATAATTTTGAAATAGATTATCTTCCACTAGTAGAATTGCAGAAATATTTATCAAGGGAAAATGTAGGTGCTATACATGAGATTTCCAATGAAATGGAATGAAATAACAGCACATTTGCAGAACAGTTATCCATTCTCTTTACTGGTGAGGCTTTGCTTGTAGAACTGGGTATGTGAAGCTCACTTCCATGAGTGGTGGAATTCTGACAGTGTGGATCCAGGATCATGTGAAAGTTTATGTGCATATAGATAGCAATAGCACTTAGACTTATATACCGCTTCATAGTGCTTTACAGCCCTCTCTAAGCAGTTTACAGAGTCAGCAGATTGCCCCCAACAATCTGGGTCCTCATTTTACCCACCTCGGAAGGATGGAAGGCTGAGTCAACCTTGAGCCGGTGAGATTTGAACCGCCAAACTGCAGCTAGCAGTCAGCTGAAGTAGCCTGCAGTGCTGCACTCTAACCACTGCGCTACCTCGGCTTTTACATGAAGGATCCCTACCTTAGAGACTGTGCCCTACTCATGGGCAATAGTTCTTCTCTAAAGTCACAGTGCCTTACAATCACTCACATGGTGAACTGTGCATTTCTTTGTACTACCTGAAAGGACATACCTGAATGAGTCTATGAACCACAATCTATGCAATTTTTACAATTATCATTAACATTATGGACGGAGCCCCATAGACATTGAAATGATGTGAAGATATTTAAACTGCTACGCGAACTGTGTTCTAAGTGTCAGGGCAATGATCAGGTGCCCAGGCAATTGGCTCTTTTGGATCCAGAGACAATGATCACTACAATAAATAAAGGGATTTTAAGCTTTATTATCAGCTCAAGCAAACAGATTGAAAAGCATAACATAAAAAGCATGCATTCCAAGCAAGATAATACCCAAATCTCTTCCAGGCTGCCAGGAGCTACATAATAATGTCAGCAGAGATACCCCAAGGGTTGCCAATTTCCACAGTACCTAATGCTGGGTTTCATGCAGAACACAGTTTTTTATCTGAAGGTTTTTTTATCAAAACCTGACATCATGACTTCATGCTCCTGCTATGTTAGGAGACCTGATCTTGATTTGTATGGCACATGTTGGGATGGGAATTCAACATCTGAAACTTTCACAATGGAAAAAGCTTTGAAGCTATGTGAAGATTCTCTTCCCTTCTCCTGCTTTATTCAGTAAATAAGAGTAAAAAAAAACCCCAAGCAGGTTAACTCAGAGTGAGCTCCAAACCTCTAGAGCAGTGGTTCTCAACCTTCCTAATGCTGCGACTCCCGCCCCGCAGCCGTGACCCCTCCCCGCCCCCTCCCCGCGCACGATGAGGTGACAAAGGGGGCATGGCATCAAGATGGCGGGCTAGCGCGCGCTTAGGTGACCCCTGTGAAAGGGTCGTTCGACCCTCAAAGGGGTCGCGACCCACAGGTTGAGAACCGCTGCTCTAGAGTTTCCTTAATTATTTATTTATTTAACATATGGCATACCATACATGGACTTGCAATATACATTAACATTTCACTTAGATTAATAAAACACAATTAAATATAAATGTTTAAAACATCTATATTCAAACACCATGTCTAGGCCATCTAACTATTGAAGTGTAGCATCGGTTATAAGGGGAAAAAACCCAGATACTGGACCGGTATATGCCCTCAGCTTACAGCCAGTCATGATGGTATCTAAGGTTTGATGAGGAACCCCACAGTCACACTGAGGGGAGGATACTGTGCCCCATTTGTACACTGAGTCCCGGCAGATGCCATGTGAGGTGTGAATTCTATTCAGGATTGTCCATTGCTGGCATGATAGTTCAAAGCCTGGCACCATTTTTGTGGGGTTATTGGTATGTCTTCCTATAATTGGATGTTCAGCAACCCATTTTGCTTTCCACTGGGAATTGATGTTAAATTGTTGGGCAGATTTGAGTTTTCCAGCTGATAAATGAGGAGTGAGTTGTTCATAATTTTTCTGTATTCTCTCATTAGTGCATCTTCATTTCGTAAAGCAGGCGGTGCTATGTGGCTCAGAACAAGAAGTCAGCAAGATGCTGTAGTTTAATATATCCACTTATAATTGTTATGTCTTTTTTTAAAAAAAAACTTTTCTTAATATGAAGGAGAAATCAAAATATGTAACCACACTCCTCAAAATAACAATGGTCTTCTGCATTGCCACTAATTGAACATATACAGTTTTCAAGTCAATATGCTGATAAGAATAAAATTATCTTTCTGACTAATAAGAATCTTTTTTCAAAATATACAAATTTATTCTCATAAACTGGGAAATATGTTTTGTGGATCCAAGGTCTTCAGTCTTTCCTACTCAGAGTACAAATTAAAGAAGCTGAAAATTACGGTACATCAATTTAGTACAGGTAGAAAAGATTGGGAAAATGGGTATTTCTGTTGAATGTGTCTACCAAGCCTTACAAATATAATGTAATGTAGGCTGCTTGTGCAATGTAATGGCTAATATATTACAGGAAGACTCACATTTAAGTCCTTGCATTATTAAGTGGCAAATTGGGTAACTTTAGCCAGTCATAACCTCCATCACATCCTATCACTATTATTGAGAAAAAAATGAAAGAAGAATCCCACCCCATATATGCTGCTTAGGAAATGTTGAGTTTAATAAATAAAGGAATAATGATTTTTTTTTAAAGCAGCAGATATATTTGGACTATTATGACTACTGCACTTTAAATCTTTCATCGTTTAGCATCATCACAAAATATCAATTTTATAGCACTGAGACTGGGAAATGGATAAAATATGGTAAACGATTTTAATCTCTGTAAAGAGGTAGTTGGTATTTTTAAAAAAATAGCCACCATTAAATAGGGCTGAAAGAAAAAAGCAAAACAAATACTTAAATACATTAGCAAATTTTTAACTTCTGACAACTGAAGAGGAAAAAGCACAATGCAATTCCCTATTGTTTAATTAACTCTAATTCTGCGCAATGAACAATTACACATTTTGTATGAAATCACAGAGAGCTTTGCTGATTTCAATGCCTCCTTCTGTTTTCATTTTCAAGGTCTCAAAGGACAAGGTTGCTGGCATTTGGTATGGGATCTCTTGATAACTAAAGAAGCAGGGAGATACATCCTGGTTACTTTGTTACAGATTGGACAATTATTATGAATGTAAAACTGGTTTATAATACAGAGCCAGAACAATTATTTATCTAATGTAGCAATGCATTCTCAGATGAAGTTTGTGCCTGCTCTTCTCTTTTATGTCTGGATGTTGTATAAGTATATATAAAATCAATTTCCCCCCCCCCAAAGGTATGGTTCTTTCCATTTTTAGGAAAAATTTAAAAAGTACCTTTAGTGTTTAACAGCTATCTAAAGGCAACTTTATAAGGTTAATTTAGCTGATAATTGCATTGCTACATCCCATAGTAAGCCATCCCGGGGAAGGGCCTTCTCTGTGGCTGCCCCGGCTCTCTGGAACCAGCTACCCCCTTAGATCCGGACTGCCCCCACCCTATTGGCTTTCCGGAAAGCATTGAAGACCTGGCTTTTCCGGCAAGCTTGGGGCCGTTGATCTCGCAATTTGCGAGGTCCGGCCTTGAATGATATGTATGTATGTGATTTTTAACTGTTTTTCTTACTATTTTATGATGTTTTAAATGTATTTTCTATACCCTGTTGTGAGCCGCCCAGAGTCCTTCGGGAGTTGGGTGGCATAGAAATACAATTAATTAAATTAAATTAAATTAAATCCCATGAGCCACGGTGGCACAATGGTTAGAGTGCAGTACTACAGGCTACTTCTGCTGGCTGCCGGCTGCCTGCAATTTGGCAGTTCAAATCTCACCAGGCTCAAGGTTGACTCAGCCTTCCATCCTTCCGAGGTGGGTAAAATGAGGACCCAGATTGTTGGGGGCAATATGCTGGCTCTGTAAAACTGCTTAGAGAGGGCTGTAAAGCACTGTGAAGCGGTTTATAAGCCTAATATTTTTTTAAAAAAATAGTGATCTTGAACAGTTCCCATAGGATGGAATACAACCTATTAAATGTGGCTAGTCTTTACACATAAGCAAGGTACTAAATGCACCAACTCCCTGCATTGCCTTCATTGGCTTCCATCTATATGCACTAATTGCACTCCGTGTGTCAGAACATAACAGTATCAACCAAGGAGAAGCAACTCATAGAAGCAGCATGACAAGCAGATATGGGTCAATATTTAGGAAAATTCTTCTGGCAGTATAGATTAAACTAATCTGGGGCACTTTGGTGATTCTAGCACTTATACTTCCCCCCACCTGGATTTGGATGTTGTAGGATATAAGAAAATTCAAAAATAAAATAGTATATAGAAATTTATATAAATGTAGAAGATTTAATTCTGCTTGGGCACGGGGTTGGACTGGATGACTTGCAGGGTCCCTTCCAGCTCTGTTACTCTGTTGAACTTGTTAAACATTATTTTGCTTTAAGATAGTTGGAGAAAAATACATGCTGAACAGATATTCTTTTGTTAGTTAGAAAGGGGCCCAGCTAAAAGGACATTCCTTAATGCCAAGGCAATAGAGATAAGGAAAAGCTATGCTTGCAAAATATTTTATGGGCAATAATGGGGAGGTGTTGATGAACATGTCAGAGATGCTGTTGTCTCTAAGGTGTGATCGGTGACTGTATCCGATAGGAGGGGATGTCGGGATAGGAACTATAAAATGTAATGCTTTTGAAATTTTAAGAGTGGTTTTTGGCTCAAACCTCAATTTGAGGTCAGGCTGAAAGATCCATCTTTGTAAACTGCTTTCTCTTTAAAAATAAAATCTCTTTGTTTCAACTGATCCAGTTGTTGGTTTATTTCCAACAATGTGAAAGGCTACCTTTAATGAACATTCCAACTGAAGTACAATATCCACCTTTGAAAGAAATGTAAACTTGTAAAAAAAAACCTGTAATACATTTTGATATAGATTTTCTCATACAGATCAAGAGTGAACAGTTTGTGACCCAAGGTCCACTAATGGCTCTCAACTTCATTTCATGCAGTTCTCAGTTGAATTTCAAAAATCCTAGGTAAGTAATCTATTCAGACCCTAGTGGAATCTGTCCCTTCTCTTGCAGGAGAAAACAGAGTCAGAAAAAGAAAGGGAACTTGAATCCGAGGTGGCAAAATAAACAGAGAGGAAAAAAAGGGGGCTTCCAGTCTCATTCATATGTAGCCTCAGTATACCTGCCACTGATATGGTAGCCTCATCTCTGAGGGAACATCACTGTAAAGAAAATGGTTGTCCATCCTTTATATATATTGTGCATGGAAATAATAATCAGAGAGCAGGAGATGGATGGATGCTTGTATCCTTTTTCCCATAATCAATTATTTTGCCCTATATTGTATTGGTCAATTTAGCCTGTTTCTAGCAGATAGGAAATATATCCTTAGGGTGGCCTGCCATGCTCAGATACTATATTTTCATTGCTCCATATGGGAAGGAGTTTAGATTTCTTTGCAATGATCAAACAATTGCAGTAAAATTTATACACATGGCAAGGGAGCGGAGAGAGAGAGGGGAATTTTTAAAAGTTGTTACACTTTTGTATAATAGCAAAATCAAAATTGGATCTCATTCAAAATAAGCAGATGCCTGTTTTATCAAGGCAATCTATGCTATAGTATCCTTTGTTTTATTTTTTTGTATAATGAGAAAATATCATGAACAGAAATCTTCTGTTGATTTCTTCAACAGAAGAAATCATGTATTGCACAGAGAGAAGACTGTACACTACTAAAAATGCTGGAGTTTGCTAACCACCAAAAAATCCACTTTGCCCTGTCACCAAATTTCCCTGGTGGTATAAGTGGATGCAATAATCAAATTACGCAGTGAGTGAGAGCACAAGGGTTCCTATGAGTAAATGTAATCCGATTTCAAGACTGCAGCATATTTCTCAGAAAGCTTAACCCTGTTTCATAAATGATAATATTAGCTAAAATAAAGCAACAGTTTCCCTATTAGTTATGCACCATGTTGTTAGATAATTCTTTTGACAAGATTAGAAGAGAGACAAAGCTCAATGACTAAAAATGAATAGAAACAAATCTTTCTAATTACAGTAATTATGATTTCTTGCTTGGTAGAATGCATAGCAAAATTGGTATCAAACTCCCTGCTGATATATCCCAGAATGCAAAGTCCCTTTTATTCTGGAACAGCAAAACAATCCATAATGACAGTGTGTTGTTCAAGGTGGACTAGTACGAAAGACCTGGATCCAAATAGTTCTACAAATTGAGCAGGTCCAGAGATATTTCACGAGAAGTGTACTCCACTCCTCTACTCACAATAGAATCCCTTATGCCACCAGGCTTGAAATTTTGGGCTTGGACAAGCTCTAACTGCGCCGCCTGAGGTCTGATCTAAGCATAGTACACAAAATTGTCTGCTTCAATGTCTTACCTGTCAACGACTTCTTCAGCTTCAACCTCAATAATACACGGGCAAACAATCGATACAAACTCAAGGTAAACTGCTCCAAACTCGATTGCAGAAAATACGACTTCAGCAACAGAGTGGTCAATGCCTGGAATACTCTACCCGACTCCATTGTTACATCCTCAAACCCTCACAGCTTTAACCTTAAACTGTCTACCGTGGACCTCACCCCATTCCTAAGAGGTCCATAAAGGGGGCGTGCAGAAGCGCACCAGCGTGCCTACCGTCCCTGTACTACTGTCCCCATTTATTTGTATTCATTTTCTTCGTTCATGTCCATGTTCATATTTATACCTGCTATCTTGTACATGTTTGACAAACTTTGTTTTTAATTCATTCATATTGGTTATAGGATTTAAATTTGACTTCCACCCCAGAATAAGTGCAATCGTTAACTATTAAGTCATGACCTTAGTTGGAGAAAGTTTGTCCAGTCAGAAATAGTTACAATGGCTGCTTAATACAAGGACTTCTTCTCTTCTCCTGCTTCTTTCCTCAGTTTAGAGAAGCCAAACAAGAATTAAGAAAATTGGAGAGGGAAAAATATACCACATCAAAAATTGCAGTATTTTATCAGTGGGTGAGAACTCTTGCTATATCAGAGGACTGGGAAAGCATGTGAGATAGATAACCCTATGAAGACATTTCATAGTCACCGGGACTCTCACAAAATGGCAGCAAGGAAAAGATCACAAAATGACCCCTATAGTGAATGTAGCCAGTGACAAAAAATATTCACTGGAAAATAAGCTAACAAATTTGATCCATGACACTCCATTTAGTCCCTCTATCATATCCTATTTGGAGAAGTGGGTACATTTTCAGAGAGAAAAATGAGACTGTAACCCAATCACTATTTTTTATTTTTTAAGGATGCTTATAGAGCCTATGGGTGGTCTAAAAACAATTTTAGAAATATATGATAGTACAGGCTGACATTTTGTTTTGCTGTGTGCCAGCAGCCTATTTATTTATTCGATAATTAAAAGAATCTAAATAAATAGCTGAGACGGGAAGCCTGATGAGCAGGCTGCCCCTAACTATTTATTCTGCCTATCTCTGGCTTAAATGATGGGGACCGGGGAACTGTCAAGAAAGCTAAGAGGGGGGAGAAAGTAGCAATTAGGACAGCAGTGATAATGGTGAAGCAACAATGACAAATTGTAAAAGAGAGCCAAATGGCAAGGTGAGCCACTGCTGACCTTTTCAATCAAAATTAACATTTGAGAATGTGCATAATGCTCCGTGGTTCTAGGCATTTGCTGAATGGGAACTATAATAGTGAAATTTGCTTTGCTTACCCAGTGGCAATAGGATACCGAATACCAGATTCTAGAGGCATCACAACAAGAACTACCGAGTCTAGAAATCGTGGGGTTATTTATTTATGCCTCTTCAAGGAAGGTGTGCTTTGTGGCAAGAAGGTTCTTGCTTCTTGTTATGGAGACCACGTTACTGGTATCACTCAGGCATACCAGTAACACAATTGCCCTTCTTGAAGCTTTTCAAGTCACTTGCTTCTTCCACATTTCCAGTAGGTGGGAAAAGCTTTGTATGTATGTAAAAGGTTTTTCTGTCACTTTCAATAAGTGTGAGACAGTAAATGTGAAATGAATCAATGTGGCAGGTTTTGGATTTTTTTTTTTTTTTTTTTTTTTTTTTTTTTTTTTTTTTTTTTTTTTGTTTTTTTTTTTTTTTTTTTTTTTTTTTTTTTGCTTTTTGCTTTAGAAGCATTGCTTCATAAAACAATTTCAAAAAGATATTGTCAAATATTGTCAAAGAGAAATGCTTCCTCTGTTTGGCTGGTATGAAGCAGGGAAGGGCAAGCAGTTGGATTAGATGCAGTCTTAATTTAATCAGGCCGAAGTCATTTTGAGTTTCATCAGCCAAACAAACTCAATATTCAATATATTCATTCACTTCAATATATCATCCAATAGGATAACTAGTTATTGACTTCTCCCTATTTAACAGAAATCCTATATTTCTATAACATATATAGCAGCTTTATCTTAGCTCAGTTTAGTTTATGATGTAACTGACATATTTAATCTCAGAGGTATTGTCTTTATAATTGACGATTTGGATATGCATTCGTTTATGCATTGGTTTTCACCATACATAATTATTCTGTTCAATGAAAACATTAATATTCCTTCATCTATTAAATTAAAAAAGAAGTATCTTGTTGAAGAGGCATATAAATACTCGAAGGTGTTATCATTTTCATGGAGAATGAAAATTATTACCAAGTATGCCTGGATAGTAGGCAGTTAAAGGTGGCCCTAAAACTAATGACACAGGGTATAGGTCCTGGAAGAGTTGCCATGTAATTTTTCATTGGCTGTGACAGCACATAAAAATGTAGTCAACCATAACATTCTAATATATAGATCCAGCCAATTCAGAATGGTGAGGAGATTATGAGTAACAGAGTAAAGAGTAAAGTGGTCAGAGAATACATAAATTCTCCTTGCTTTTCTAAATTAATATATCCCACTCCCATTTTTTAGGCTTAATCATTTTCCTGTTTCAGTGGCAAAACTAAATACAAATAAACTATGTATATTTGCTATTCATAAATTTTCTTGAAGATAATTCTCCCACACTATATTAGATGTGGCCATATCCACTTCTAATTACACTGATTCTCCTAGACTGATCTTAAATCAAACTCAAACTTAAAGCTTGAATTAAGGAGAAACTTCCTAATAGTAAGGACAATTAACCCAGTGGAACAGCTTGTCTTCAGAAATTGTGGATGCTCAATCACTGGATGTTTTTAAGAAGAGACTAGACAGTCACTTGTCTGAAATGGTATAGGTTCTCCTGTTTGGGCAGGGGGCTGGACTAGAAGACCTCCAAGGTCCCTTCTAGATCTATTCTATTCTATTCTATTCTATTCTATTCTATTCTATTCCATTCCATTCCATTCCATTCCATTCCATTCCATTCTTGCTTCTGAGCCTCAAAGTCTCTCTTCTCAGTTCCACGAGATTCAAATGGTCCCCACACTACTGGTTTTTGAAAGGCCCTGAAGATCTGGATTTATGCCCAGCCCTTTGGAGCATGATTGAAGATCCCTTTTCTTCCTTTCCTTTCTTCCCATCTGAGTGTGTTATCTCTGCCATTTTTGCTCTTCTTTGATTTGTGTTGTTTTCTTGTTTTAATGCTTTTAACAATTTGAAAACTGCCTGGAATCACTGGGAGTCAGGCAGCATGTACATTTCAACAACAATAATGATAATGATAGTGGGTTGATAATTGGCTTAATTGTCAAATGAAGAAGAAGGCCTTTTTCATACAATACCTTCTAATTGTATGAAGATGCTTATAGGGAAGAGGTGAAGCCTCTGGTGCAGAGGTGGGTTCCTCCCGGTTCGGACTGGTTCTCCCGAACAGGTAACAACCCGCTGGTGATGTCACGGAGCCAGTTCAGTGGGTGCCGGTCCGTGGATGCCACCATCTTTTTTGGGGGGGAATTTTTTTTGGGAATTTTTTTGGGGGGAATTTTTTTTTTATTTTATTTTTTCTTCTGTGCATGTGCAGAAGCTGAGTTGCCGGCACTGCGCATGCACTGCCATCTTGTTTTTGCCTTTTTTTTAAAAAAATGGGAATTTTTGGCACTGTGTGGCATGGGAGGAAGTGAACTGGTGGCGAGGTAAGTTAGAACCCACCCCTGCTCTGGTGGACTGGTGCAATAAAAGTAACCTGGTTCTAAATGTTGATAAAACAAAGGAGATCATTGTAGATTTTAAAAAGATCCGGTATAGTCATACTCCACTCAGTATCAAAGTTGCAGCTGTAGAGGTGGTCAACAGTATTAAGTATCTGGGGGTGCAGATAACTAACAATCTGAACTGATCTCTCTAGACGTCATCCTTAGTGAAGCGTGCAAACCAGGGTCTCCATTGGATGAGGAGAGCACATCTTTCTCCTTCTGTCCTGGCCACTTTTTACAGAAGCACGATTGAGAGCGTTTTAACAAACTGCATCACTGTTTGGTTTGGTGGTAGCAGTGCCTCAGATAGAAAGTCCATTCAGAGAGTGGTAAGGACAGCCGAGAAGATTACAGGAAGCTCACTTCCTGTTATTCAGGATACTGCTTATAAGTGCTATGTGCTTAGAGCTCAAAGCATTGTTAGAGATCCCACACACTCACTTTATGGTTTGTTTCTGTTGCTCCCCTCTGGGAGGAGGTTTCAAAGTATTCCTAGCAGGATTACCAGATTCTGTAACAGCTTTGTTCCCTATGCCATCCACCTGGTAAACTTGCAAGATTCATTTTTCTCACCATGTACATGTATACATCTGAACTAGACTGTATTGTTTCTCTGTGTCATCTATATATATAAAAGTGAAAACCACTCACACAGAATCATGAAATCTCCAGAACTGTAAAACCTACAAACTTGAAATTTGGCACATATGTTCCTCTTGGCTTCTAGGTGCTTGCTAAGAAAGGATTTTTCAAAATGACCATCAGATCATTAGTATTTCTTATACAGTAATTAACGCTCTCTGATGCTAAAGAGTTAAACGTTCTACTCCCACTTCCCACCTGAAAAGAACTCTGTTCCAACTGCCAGTGGGCGTGGCCAGCACGTAACTCATCCAGCCTGCGGGCTGGGAGTTTAGACATGCTACTCCATGCTAGGGGAGGCTTCTGTGGGGCAAGGCTGAGGGAGAGAAGGGGGTAGGATAAGTTTTCAAGCTGTAAGTGTAGATTTATCAAGCCCAATCACATAGTTTCATAGTGGAGCACGGGTATTCAGCTTGTATAATATATGTCGGTATATGCATAATTTTGTATTTATTTATTTATTTATTTTGTCATGTTTATGTAATGTATATTGGAGGTGGTGACCCTTTGTATGCAACAAAATTTCATTTTAATGTACGCCGATTAGTGTACATTCAAAGTGATAATAAAGTTACTCCTCTTCTGTAAATCGTTAAGATACAAGCAACAAAGTTATAGTCGTTATAACATTATAGACAACTCTGTTCTATTCTATTCTATTCTATTCTATTCTATTCTATTCTATTCTATTCTATTCTATTCTATTCTATTCTATTCTATCCACTGATGTCACTAGCTAGGCCTTAGTCTTATGTGAAAATAAGTGTTTCTTCGGATGGTTTCTGACCAATTTCAGCAGATCCATAAATCAACATGTCCATATAATAAAAGTCCATAAATTCAGAAGCAAGGCTATTGTAGACATCTAAATAGGAGTAGGAATGCTGAGTTCTCCACTGAACATACTGGCTAGACACTTTTTTATTTACACCTTAGATTACATCTAAAACTGGCATTAGATATAAGTAAGGCATTACATCTAGAATAATGCAAGATAATGTTTGCTGTTACTAACTGGACAAGAAACTGAGTCAGCTTCCATTCTGAATTAGAGGTGACACCATTTTCTTACTTTTTCTATCTTGATCAGTTTGGTAAGTTTTGTGAAGTGAAACAGTTTTCTAAACAAGAAACAATGTGATGCAAAGAGAGAAGAAAATCTGAGTCTAGCTTTAAGGATTAAATTTAATCCTAAATTTAAAACTAAATTTAAAATTGCTAGGAAAAAAATATCCTGAAAAGTTCTATGGACTAATATTGGGGTCATAGTAGCAGAATATTTGTTCCTATTGGTTCCATGATTGAACAGGGAAAAACTAATGTCAAGGTGGCATCTGGCAAGGAACACAAAGATGACAATAATTTTAGAACAATACACTACATTTCTCTGGAAAGAACAGCAGCATTTCAGATATTTGTGATTCCTTGACTGTCTGAGAGTTTCCTGGTTAACCATTACCATACACATGCTTCTGAAAAACATTTCAGATAGAAATCCCTACAATAAGGTGGTTATGCTAACTAGACATCTGCATATTCACTATAGTGGTGTCAACAATAATTACTAGTCACATCCCAAATCAGATTTTTCATAACAACTGAGAGAATGAACCTAATACATTGTAACAGCTACACAACATACGTTGAAATGTGAGTAATCAAGTGATGAAAACCATAGAATAAGTTGCATTAAGTGCATGAAATACAGATTGCTGCAAGAAAGCTGATAAAAACAGCTTCTCTACAATAGCTGGAATATACATAAGTATTTGCTATGTGAATAAATGCTGCCATGTTGTGAAACTCCATGGTTGCTTGAATATAATGAACAGTTATTCATAACTTGTTTAGTCAGTCCACATTGGCAATTGTTCCTTTCTGTGCCAGGTACTTAACACGTATTCATATTCCCATTCTTCACAATATTTTGTCCTGGGGAGCAAATATACAGTATGAGATTTCAAACTTGCTGTGAAATATTTCTGCCTTGGTTACAGTTAATGTACCTAAGAAGGTCATTCATTTCAAGATGTGCAATAATTAGTACTATATAGTTGCTTGACACTGAGTTTTGGATATTTTTGCCATGACCATCCATTCAGCTCTCTCCCAATTAATGAACTCTTGTTCTTCGTAGCACACAATGTCCAGTGACTCAGTCAACCAGGAAAATAGTCATTTTCTAAGTTCACCCCATTCTGCAAAGGAAGTGGGGAGCATCACTTTCTGGTATTAGTTGCCTCCTTTCCCAAGGTTCTGGTTCCTCCTCTCTCTCAACAGAATCAGGTAAAACAGAGGTCTTCAAGCTTGGTAACATTAAGACTTGTGGACTTCAACTCCCAGAATTCTCCAGCCAGCATAGCTATTCTGGAGAATTCTGGGAGTTGAAGTCCACAAGTCTTAACATTGCCAAGTTTGGGGACCCCTGAGGTAAAACAAGCCAACTGGTTTCTTTCTAACTTTCAGTACCAATTTCCCCTCATGCTGTAATGAAGTAGACAGCAACTAAAATTATTACAACAAAATTCCATCAGTCAGTGGTCAGGAAGAAAAGATTAAAGACTCAAAAAAGAAAAATATATGCCAGATTCCCAGCAGTTAAATTTACTAAGTACTCCGCAAGTGTTCAACTACAAGTATATCTAGTTTGATCTCTTTCTGTGTTTAAAAAGCCATAAAAAAATCCATTCAGCCTAGCATGCATTTTGGTAATTAGCATATCCTTAGTCAAACTAAACAATCTAATAAAACATCCTAGCACCATTTAGAAGTTGTCCCCTCAAAAAATGTGTTTGCTATTTATTTATGTATTTATTTATTTTGGACTTGATTCATTTTAGGCCTCATAAAAAATTAATGTTGCCAAGGCCAAGCCATTCCTCTTTATCTTTAGAAAAACAATCATTTTTAATAAAAATGACCAGGAAAAGAACCTGCCGCTGTGCATCTGAAATGTATATTTTTAGTGCCTGTTAACCTGTAATTCTCCTACATTGACATAACTAATTATGCAATGTGTGTTTTGAGTCTTCAGGCAAAAATGCCAGGGAACCAATTTGTCCTACTAGATAATCATAGAATTCATTCTCAGTTGTACATATAGGAAATTATCAGAGGATCCATATTCAATCCTTTTACAAACCAGCTATTTTAAAGCATTCTATTCTATTTACTAACTTGTTTAAATATATATAAATGTAACACTGGAAAAAAAATGGAAAAAGGAATATTTGATTCATACTGTATATATGTGCCACACTAGCACAAAGTGTTAAATCAGACTTCCAATGTAATCTACCAAAACCCCTGCATGGATTGCCCCTGTGAACAGATGGGGAGGAAGCTAACCACCAGATTGCAAGAATACAAGCAAGCAGTCAGACGAGGAGACCTGAACTCATTAGTAGCTTCACACTGCAATGAATAAGGACATTCATTCAATTTTGCAGCTACTACCAGAGGTGGTTTCCTCCCGATTCGGACCAGTTCGCCCGAAGCAGTAGCAACCCGCTGGTGACGTCATGGAGCTGGTTCGGTTAGTGCCGGTCCGTGGACGCCACCATATTTTTTTGCATTATTTTTTTTTAAAAAAAAATTTTGGGAATTTTTTTTTCTTTTGCACATGCGCAGAAGCCGAGTTTCCGGCACTGCGCATGCATCGCCACCTTGTTTTCGGCTTTTTTGGGGGGGGGGGATTTTTGGGATTTTTCGGCACTGTGCATGCACGTGTGTGCAAAGCGTGCGTGCGGCCACGTGGCGCGTGAGGAAGCGAAACGGCAGTGAGATAAGTTAGAACCCACCCCTGGCTACTATGATTGTTGGACGAGCAGGCACAAAAACAGCCAGGGAAGTGATTGAAACCTGGGAAACGGACCTCTCATCAGTCAACAGGAATGCTGATTTACCACCACCTTATCAAGTACTTAGAAGATGACATGGCATTCATCACAATTCATCGCATTCATCACAATTCATCACATTCAGCACAAGCAAATGACAGCCAACAACTTAATAGCCAGCCATCAACACAACCCAATCAACATCTAAAAAGCCACATACAACAGGCACCATATAAATGCCGCACACAGAACAGCACACATTCTGCTAGAGAGAAGTGCCCTGAAGATGGGCTGTAGAACGTAAGCTCTTGAAAACAAAACCTTTGGTCTGGTGACCCACCCAGATTGGAACCTAAATCAGAATTGTTTAGGATTTTTCATAATCCTCGATTATAATTCATAAACAAACCTTCCAGAGCTAGACAAGAATATAAAATAAAGTCTTCTAATAATGAATTCACAGATAAAGCATCTTCCCATTACTTTTTTCCATGTTGGTGTTGATGTTCTTCTTTATCAGTCTGGAATTTTCTGGGGGTTTTTTTCCTCTATTTTCTCAGTTCAAACAAGATCAGCAAGATGTTGCTTACCTATCTGGATCACCCAGGAAAACATCAGTCTCTTCACCCCCACCACCAATAAAAAAAGCAAAAGAAAGAAAACTTCTTATTGTTACATCTTTTGGTTTGCCAGTCTTAATAGCCAGAATTTGTAAACACATTTGCTTCTGTACAATTAAGAAAAATTCAGCTATAACCTTTTTTCCCCAATAACATCAATTGGGTCAGACTCAGGCAACATTCAGGGCCAAACTGGAGGAATTAAATCCTGAAAGAATACAATGGCAAACCCACTGTTCTGCAGAAATATTAATTGTCTGGGTATAACTGTGGTTATCGTTCCTATCATTTTACAAAAAAAATTGCCTTTTCTATAAAGAAAGGCAACATTCTAAATTCAATTGTCAGAGCACTTGTCCCAAATAAATAGTTGCTGTTTGTTTTAATTTTTACAGATACTTGCAGGGAAAATCCCACTTAATACATAATGAAATGAAAAGCTTGAATTTTACTTTATTCTTCATGATATGCGTTGAACTCATCTATAGAGGATTGCTTAAACTCATTTCAAAAGCTATAAAAATGGCTGAACTAAATTCCTTGTTCCACTATGATATGCTAATCTACTGTTGACAAATGTTTTTTATTATGCTATTTTATATGCAATTGTAAAAAAAAAAAAAAAAGCTTATATTCAAACCTTTACAATCCAGTCAATGTTTTCCTACCTTTGGGGCATAACCACATAAAGCTGCAGAATTGATAGGATCAAATATGCAAGTTAGCTCCCATTGCTTCCTAAGTTTCTGACTTCAGAGTTATATGACAAATATTAGTGAGAAACTCTAAGAGCAGCTGAGAAGGACATTGAAAATGGAAAGGCAGTACCAAAGTTTAACTTTGCTTCACAGCGTGGTTCTTTGTTTCTCCACCACACATAGGAGAAAGCCACATTTCACTATCTTGGATGTCAAACAGATGTTTTGAAAGACTTGATATCTTAGATAAGGGTGATTTGAGAACCAATCATAGGGAGAAGTTTAATATTTCCTCCTCTTCTCAGCATGGATTCCTATCCAGAGCTGTTTACTCTGGACTGGAGAATGCACAGTACCTATTGTGCTACCTACACGTTAAGAGGTATTTTATTCCAAAATATATAGAGCTGCCATTCCAATTTCTTTTCATAAAAGCCCCTAAGACCTTTCAACCTGTTTGGCAGGTTTTGAAAGTTAGTGATGAGGATGGATATCTTGAGAAAATTATTATTTTCTTAACTATGTAAGCAACTTAATTAGATGAGATTTGCTGGATTATTTTTGTTAGGATTGAGATTTTTTTTTTGTTTCATTATAAAGTATTTTTTCATTGTAAATCACTCAGAATCTCTGGAGTGTAGTGATATAAGCATAATTATTAGCAGAATAATAGAGTTGGAAGGGACCTTGGAAGTCTTCTAGTCCAACTCATTGCTCAAGCAGGAGACCCTATACCTATTGTATTTTATTGCAGTAAATGTATTTCATAAGAAAGATGTTAGAGGTGAATTTTTTATTTCACCTCAGAAAAACTTTGCAGTTATGTGGATCCTTCACTAGATAAAAATGTTTAGTATACATTAGCATTCAACCTATGTTCTTTAAAACAGTGTTCCCCAACCTTTCCAGCTTTGCTGATGGGCATGTGGGGGGGTGGAGAGAGGATGATTTCATGCGAGTGTGGGCAAGTACACACATGCACGCAGCTCCATTTGGCCATCCTCCAAATGGAGCACGCATGCACGCGCTCGCTCTCTGCTTGTGAAAGGGGGGATGCGCATGCACGCGCTCACCCATTGTTTTGGGCGGTCCGGTTTTGAACAGCTCACGGCCCGGTAGTGGGCCATGGGCTGGTGACTCCTGCTTTAAAATATATAATTTGCATCAGGTTGAAAATGATAAATAATACATTTAGTTACATGAAGAGTGAACTTAATAATTTTGTCCCTTGCTACAGATTCAAAGAAATCCCATCTATAAAGCAGTGACTGATAAGAAGCCCCTTATAATTAGTTTTCATTCTCTTTTGCCTCAGTTTTGGCTTTTCAGTACCTCAGTCACCAAGAGCTGAATGTCTTTTTTTGTTCCTGTGCCTGACATAGTATGTATGGGAAGAGTGAGAAAACTGCATTTCTTTAAATGTTGTAACCATGATGCACAAGAGTTTCAGCCAAATGTTGCTGAACAATGTTACCATGATGTTGGTACCCCAGCTTTCTTTAAAGCTATAGGTTTCTCTTCGGGCTTGAATCAGTACATAGCAGGACCCCACCCAGGTGACTTTCTATCTGCTGGACACACTTTCATATATATTTGCATATATAACTTATAGGAGCTATCATTCAACTCCCAATGCCATAAAAACTACTATGAGCCATGGTGGCACAGTGGTTAGAGTGCAGTACTGCAGGCTACTTCTGCTGACTGCCGGATACCTGCAATTTGGCAGTTCAAATCTCACCAGGCTCAAGGTTGACTCAGCCTTCCATCCTTCAAGGTGGGTAAAATGAGGACCCAAATTGTTGGGGGCAATATGCTGACTCTGTAAACCGCTTAGACAGGACTGTAAAGCACTGTAAAGCAGTATATAAGTCTAAGCGCTATTGCTATTGCTATTTCAATTAGTTTTAATCTGATCACAATGGTGCATTTTCTCTCGGTAGAAAGGAAGATAGAGGGAAGATGCTGCTGAACATGCTAAGACTGTTTATGTCATCTCACTTGTAGTAGCAACTCCTCCAGGGCAGTAAATCAAAATACTTCTGCTATGATCTCCTGAATTATCATCTAGGACAGCTGCCATATAAGTGACTTGGTATTCAGAAATCATTGTTAACAAAATAGATAGTCGTTTTAGTTACTTCCAAAAGAATGATTAGCGAAAACCTGAGTCCCTATCCTTGTCCACTGCTTTGCAAAATTTGTACAACTTTGAAAAATCTTAAGTTTAGATTTTAATTGAGAATGAGTCAGACACTGCATGCAATGAAATCAAGTATTTCCAGCGAGAAAGAGAAATAGGTATACTATTAAAAAGGTCAATAGTTATTGTTGATAGCTATATATATTCCTTGCCAGCAGGGGTGGGTTCTAACTTACCTCGCTGCCGGTTTGCTTCCTCCAGCGCCTCGTGGGCGCGCATGCGCAGTCCAAATTTTTTTTAAAAAAATTCAAAAAAAATTCAAAAATGCCGAAAACAAGATGGCAACGCATGTGCAGTGCCGGAAACCCGGCTTCTGCGTATGTGCAGAAGAAAAAATAAATAAATAAAATTTTTCAAAAAAAAATTCAATTTTTTTAAAAAAAAAATGGCGGCGCTCACAGACCGGCACCGACCGAACTGGATTGGTGATGTCATCGTGACATCACCAGCGGGTCGCTACCGGTTCCAGAGAACCGGTCCGAACCGGGAGGAACCCACCTCTGCTTGCCAGTAATCTCCTTCAGTAATGCATTCAATTTGTCCATCCAGCAGTGATGGATTGGCTCCACTTTCGCAAATTCAAACATGGTTGGCTAGTTAACAATTCCATCAAGTTCACTTATTCTGATCTTCTGCATGTGCACAAGAATTGACAGTATACAAGAATATACTGTCCAAAATAGCATTACTAACAAATTAAAACTTAAGATGCTGTCAAACTCTGTGATAAATAATGCAAAATTCATAGAATAAATAAAGATTATATCAGAGGTCTGCATGCAATAAACAGTTCAAAGGTTGACTTTCAGACATATGGTAAAATGTTCATTGTAAAATCATGCAAAAAAACATAAGCATTTACCAAGGAGAGGCAAACTATGACCCAGATGTGATGATATAAACTACATGAATGCTGCAACTTATGTATTTGAATCTGATATCCTGACACAAGTATGTGGTGTTTATTTAATTACATCATCGTGTGTGTGTGTGTGTGTGTGTGTGTGTGTGTGTGTGTGTTGTCATATCAGCATTGTTGCAGTTTGTTATAGACAATACTGAGGGAGATCAAATTCCAATTCCAGAGTTGCTAAGCAATCTGGTCTTTGAATCAGGCGTATCATGTAATATGTAAAGCTTTACTTCTCTAAAGCAATTGAAATATAAACTTTCCTTAAAGCTAACCAATACAAAATTTTCTCATAGCTAACTATTAAGTATGGCCTCAGTGAAACTTAAACCAATAATAAACCATATAAAACATCCTATTAAATAGGATCATTAATCATTCGTCAAATGATTAATTCTTTCCCTGCTCAAAATATGAATGTCTTCTGTGGAATGTGTGCTCTACTTATGCCATAGGCTAGGAGACTTTAATGACATACTGAAAAATCATTACTGGACTAATGTGTCAAAACTCTGTTGCATGCTATCTCATGTTTCAGAAAGCCCCAGCTAGACTTTAGTGTGATTATTCTAAGAAAGATAAAAATTAGCAATTACAAAGTTCAAATAGGGTTCAAATAATAGTAATAACACTTGAGGATTCCTAACTCTCAGAAATTCATACAATTCTGAAATTCATATGGCATAACTATTATGATAGAACAGGCCAAATTTAAAGATAATAAATCCACAGGCCCAAATTTATAAAACAGCAGATATATTTTGATGAGAACCAAAATATTTCAAGTTCAAAGATGCAAACTTTTTTTAAATAAAGTCTCTTCAAATGACTGTTTCACATAATACCTTTTTTCTTTTTACATGAAGGTGAGTAAATAGCGGAACGTTTGAAGAATGAGGACTGTATTATTTCACCATAAAGATATGAAAGGGAAGGTTATTTGCATAGTAATTAGCCAATAAATGGACTTAGAGAAGGAAACGTACAGATATGTTCCTATTGAGAAATTAAAATGATGCAGGAAGAAAGGAGAGTGCATTATGACACTTACTGAATACTGAAACTTAATTCTGTTTGGAAAAGGAAAAAGGAAATTAAAAATGGATACATTTCCCATAAGGACAATCTTAATTAAGTATCTTACCCTTCAAATAATTAAAATATTTTAAAATGCATAATATATAAATATGTAATATGTTGCATATGTAATGTATTGTGTATACATTTTAGCTAGCCTGCCACACTTGTACCTCTGAACAACTGTCTTTGAAGCAAGGTTACAATCCTCCTTTCTTATACCTCCCTCTTTGTTCCCTAAAACATCCCAGCTTTGATCAATTTGTGACAACCAGATGGAGAAATATATGTTCACTGCATGCTATTGATCCATTATGCCTGTGTGTGATTTTCAACTTTTTCATACAAAATTGTTCTTGAAACTGAATACACTAACATAACAGACAAGCCAGACAGACTTCAAAGAAGTTATTACATGTTAATTTTCTTGCTTCATCACCCCAATACACTGCAACATTCTTGTATTTCTATAGGAATATCCATAAAAGCTACTTATAATTCTGTAGGAGTGTCCATAAAAGCATCTTGCTAGCTCTTCTCCTGTCAGTCAATGTAAGAATTCCTAACAGAGAAGAGACAGAAGGCAACTGGTCTCCATTCCCATTCTTCATTTTGCCACTATAGCTTTACATGATGAAATCATGTTAAAAGAAGTAAGTTGGTCTTCATGAAAAGAGCCATGATCCTGGATCCTCTTGCTGGTGGAGAAGGTTTGAGGGTTTGGCTTCTAGAGGAGATAATCTAAGAGTTGTGGGGTGAAACGTCATGGAAGCTTCCATCTTTGGAAAGGTCCAGGACAATCCTGGATTTTTAAAGTAACTTGTTATGTAATTTGTGATTTGGTTCATGCAATGGTATTAAACTTTTGAGTGGCCTTGAAGGAAGCTATGGTGTACCCTCTCTTCAAGAAGTCATCCAATAGTCTTGGATAACTACCTTCCTTTTTTAGGAAAGGTGTTAGAGAAGATGGATGGGTTTTAGCTCTAGACATCCCTGGAAGATTGTCTATGGAGATTCTCGATTATCCAAGTCATGGTTGTGCCAAAGGTACTTATCAAAAGGCAACTGGACTATCTTGTGTTTTTCCCCCTGAAAAGTTTTGCTTTTCATTCAAAAAGTTTTTTCATTTCCGACTGGATGGTGGAGAATAGAAGGATTTATATTCTTTGCAGTCATCTTGTCTGAAGGTTGGTTGTTAGCGCTCTAAGAGTCATTAAGGCCACTTGGGATTTACAGTATATGTAGCTTCAGTATCACCTGGATCAGAGTGCAAATGGGTGTGGAATCTTCTTGGGACTGCTGAAAGGACTGTGTTGTAGATAGGAGATAGGTAGTGTTATATTCCCCTCCACCATCTATTAAGAGAGGATTGTTCAGTTTTAACATAGATGGCATCTTTTACCCCTCTTTCAAACCACTGGTCTTCTCTGTCCAGAATGTGGATCTTGCTGTCTTCAAAATGCAGATGGACTGCTGAATCTTGTCCGGGTGGTTTGTTCTCCTATATGGAAGATTATCTGTTCCATTTCAGTCTCCTGGAAGATTATTTGTTCCATTTCAGTCAGGTTTCAGGCTGACATTTAATATGGAGCCTGCACTGGTTGCACTTACTGCACTCACTCACTGCATTCACTGATCATCTGTAGTGAAGCTGGGGTAGAAGTTCATCCTTGTGCTCTTTGATATCTCACTGTGTTTTGATAACTGTTGACCATGTATCATTTTTGTGCAATTCCAGGCTTTGTTTCTGATGGTTGTTTGTTGCCTCTGGAACAACATTCTCCCATGCATCCCCCACCCTTATGGAATTCCATAAATTACTCAAACCTGTTTGCTCTCCAAGGTCTTGGGTTAAGTTGGTTGTGTAGTCTCTTTTAGGAAGTTTAGTTTTGTTTAACTTAAGACTAGGTGTCTGTTCTTCTGGGCAGTTGTGTTTATGTGCATTGTTTTCTTTTATGTGTAAGCTGCCTATAGTCACTGAAGTATAGAATAGCCTTATGATTTAAATAAATAAATCTATAAATAAATACGTTTTAAATTTGCAAATAAATAAGTTTTAAATTTATAAATAAATAAGTTTTAAGTTTGCAACCGTATGGATTCTAAAGCTAAGCCATTATGAAAAAAAGACACACTATGTTTTTGCAATTCAGCTACTACAGTATCACATTATTCACACAGTTGGTGAAATGGAGAACTTCATTACAGCTTTCAAAATTACAAAATGAGTGCTGACTCTCTGGAGGTTTGCCTTTTCTCTAAACACCTAATTCATCAACTCACTAATTTATATGCAGTTGAGAAACATCTTTTATTTAGCTCTAACTTGGCTGCAGAGTATTTAGTAAAAGTACCCTGCCTTTAATTTGCATGTTTAAAATAATTAAGAAAATCATTGGCTAATATGATTTGTTTGTAGAAATATTTCCTGCTAATTGTTACTTTTTTATTGCTGATATATATATATATATACATATACACTGATATTGGTTTTTTGAGGTTTTCGAGGGTATTTGTATGTAGGTCTATGGTTATTCGGGTTTTCTTCCGCGTGAAGTTGGAGATGTCGTTGCGACGTTGCGACGAAGTCTCATTCGTCATCATCAGGCTGGTTGTCAGGCTTGTGTCTTCGGACTCGTGCTTCTAGGAGCAATGTGAGGGTT
>QLTV01002109.1:2936311-2957122 GCA_003457575.1 Thermophis baileyi | reverse complement strand
TATATATATATGTACACTACAATGCCTTTAACAACAGGAAAGGAATTGAGAAGCTGCTTCAAACAGCATACATTTCAATTAGTGCATAAATCAATGGCCAGTACAGCTCGGCTTTTCTTAAGATTCCCAGAAAATCTTCTAGTATTAGTTTGTGTTGACATTGAAGCATTCATGTCACTATATTCTAACTGACAGTTTGCTAAACAGAAATCAATATGTGTGGTTAATAATCGGCTAATACAGCAACCTCAAATATAAACATCTAATTCTGTACAACTGAATGAATGTACAGTATTCATCAGCATTGCTTTCTATGCGAAATATTATCTATTATTCTCCAGTGATAGGACGTGATTTCTCAACAGAGCACCTCATTATTGTAAGTTGGTTTCTGTTTCTCTTTTAGACCTTTTAATTTTAAAAAATTGGTGTGGTAGTGATGAAAGTCTGAATGACATGTTCAAATAGATTTCAAGCATATTAGATTTCATTGAGGACTACAAGTTTTAAAGATGGAGAATCTATATCAAACAGAATGTGAAGAAAAAAAAAACCACAAGTTATTTTACTGTATTATTTTCCATTTAGCTTAGTATTAGAAATTATTATTGGGAATTTTCAATATTATTCACTATTATTTATTGTGTGATTGTTCCAATGGGAGTTATGAGAAATTAAAATGGGATGCCTTCCATATACAAAATATATGTTCTGTCCCTTGAGATTTCAGCCTTAATTGCTAATCATGTTGATTACCTTTGTGTAAAATGTATAGTGTTGCAAACAGAAGAGGATATATTCTACTTGGGGAAGGTTTAGAGAGCCAAAATGTATGACTCCTAATAAAAATACACTGAAGATCATGGGGTCATTTATACTGTAGCCACATGTAGACATTTTATTTTCTCTTTCTCTTTTCTGGAGCATCTGGAATCAGGGAACACTATTATTGCAAGTCTTCAGATTACAACTGGTAACAAATAAATTAAGGGGAAAAAATCTTAATGTCACCCTGAAAATAACAAATTCATCATGTAGGCAAAATATTGATATCCTGCTCATTTGGAAGAAGGAGAAAACACATTCACTTCTAATCACAATAATTGCTCAAATTTATGGCACAAGGAAAAAAGTCTTGCAAGAAAATGGCCATAGGAGAATTGTAAAAGAAGAATATGAGGGAAATTATACAAATTATAATCATGGCAAAGAAGACAATACATGGAAATGTGTTTTTCATTACTTCTTGATTATCTCTTTTGTACTTTTGTTTAAGATTCTCTTAATTTTGCTTTTACCTTGTTTTTATTTTCTGTCCATTTCAGAGGTGGGTTCCTCCCAGTTCGGACCAGTTCGCCCAAACTGGTAGCGACCTGCTGGTGATGTCACAGTGATGTCACAGATCCAGTTTGGTCGGTGCCGGTCCGTGGGCGCCGCCATATTTTTTAAAAAAACATTTTGAATTGTTTTTTGAATATTTTTTTTGAATTTTTTCCGGGTTTTTTTTCTTCTGCACATGCGCAGAAGCCGAGTTTCCAGCACTGCACATGAGTCGCCATCTTGTTTTTGGCTTTTTTGGGGGGGGATTTTTTCTCATTTTTCATCACTGCGCATGCGCGCCGTGCAAAGCGCGCCCATGCGGCGCACCCACGTGGCACAGGAGGAAGCTAACCGGCAGCGAGGTAAGTTAGAACCCACCCCTGGTCCATTTACTATTCAACCCTAAAGCTGGATAAAGAAGAGTGGCCATATCTTTTTTATTAAAAATAAATTTGTAAAAATTATGCTCAGAAGCCTTGAAGCCTCCTTTATAACACCAGTGGTAAATAGCAAAGATAAATGAAAAGAAAGCTTTCATCTAATAAATCCCACATTGTATTTCATTAATGAGAGAAAGATCAAGGCAAAATGTATGCAATTAACTTTTATTGAAATTGAATGACAATTTTTTTTAGAGATGCTTAGATTTAACATGAATGAAAAATGTGACATTAAAAAACTGGCAATACCACATGTTCTAACGGATCAAATTGTAGATCATTATAATCAATAATGTCCTAAAGAGAGCCCAGCAACATTCTGACAATATACAAATACTGAGTATTAAAATCTAGGCTTGTTGGTTTGCACTCTCTTTCTCTCTGGAATGGCAGTTCTACTTGTTGACAAAAACAGGCTATTTAGGATAATAAGTGTTTTGGGAGGGATTGGAGGGGATAAGCTTATTTTTGCTGAATGCCTTCTGGTTGGCTGCTCCCTCCATGTTAATCACGTTTAGAATAGCAGCTCTCTCCCCATTACCCCCAAAACACTCCTATTTTGTTAAAGCACCTAGAAAATGCTATAAATAGTCCAAAGGTGCCCAACAGCTACAAAAGTTTTACTTTCCTTTTAATATAGTAAGGTTAGGTATACCAGTCATCCATGTATTATTGCCTGGTTACACAGCCATCATGAGGAACATTGTGTCAGATAAGACTACAAGCCAATATAATCCAGGTGTTCCATTCACCTGCTCCTCTATACTGTTAATCATTTGAACTGGCATCCAGATTAACTCCATTATGATAAAGAGGATGGCAATCTATCTATCTATCTATCTATCTATCTATCTATCTATCTATCTATCTATCTATCTATCTATNTTGCCTAACAAGGCAAGTGATTAAACCTCTGAGCCACAGGATTCTTCTCCCTATCTGCATGTTCCAGGGACAAGGATATATATATGTTTTTTTCTCTGTTAAATCACCTGGTATACCCAAGTATGGGAGAAAGCATACTGCTTCCTTTTTGCCTTTCGGCCCCTCCAGGGGCCATCCAAACAGTCAATTAAAAATGACAGTCCGCTTCTATATGTTATATTTTTTTACATAAATAACGGGAGACTAGTATAGATCTATTTCAAGCTATTTAGCTCTCATCAGCCAGCCACACCCTTATGGGATTAGATTCCCATCATAATATATAATTTATATATATATATATAAAAGGATGTATGTATGTACCAGCATAACTCCGGAACGCCTCGAGCAATTCCAACCAAACCTGGTACACAGAGTACTTACTCTCTGGAAAGAAATACTGGGGGGGAGAGTAAGACACCCCTAGCACCCCTAGGGGGGTGTGTGTGTGTGTGTGTGTGTGTGTGTGTGTGTGTGTGTGTGTGTGTGTGTGTTCCAGCATAACTCTGGAACTCCTCGAGCAATTGCAACCAAACACACACACACACACACACACACACACACACACACCTAGGGGTGCTAGGGGTGTCTTACCCCCCACAGTATTTGTTTCGAGATAGTAAGTCATCTGTGAGGCTGCAGGGAGCCTCACCTCCGGACCTGCGGGGAGTCTCGCAGCAGCCGCCGGTGCCGTTCCAGAAGCTGTGCGATGAGCCATTCTCTGGCCAGCAGAGCAGCGACGTGTTGAGCAGCCGTGGCTCCTCTATCACGGCAGGCTCCGTCTGGCCGTCCATGAGTGATGCTCAGCTCCCTCCACGCCATCCGTCCATCCCAATGGGGTCACCGCAGCCCCGGCCGAGACCCGCCGCCGCTGCCGCCACCTGCTCGGCTTCCTCTGGCTGTTACGGGAGCTTTGGCACTGCAACAGTTTCTGAGCAGTGCCGTCCACAAGTCCCAGCAGAGCGCCCCTGATGGCGGCCGGGGTGGCTCCGCCATGCTTGAGAAGGACCCCCCATGGCAATGGCGCTCACTGGCCCTGCTGCGGGGGACAGGCAGCTGAGCTGAGTGGCTGAAGTGTCACGGGCCTGTCATCTGTGTACCAAGTTTGGTTGAAATTGCTCGAGGCGTTCCAGAGTTATGCTGGAATACACAAGCATACACAAGCATACACACACACACACACACACACACACACACACCAGTGGTGGGTTGCTGCCAGTTCGGACCAGTTCTTTAGAACCGGTAGCAGAAATTTGCCGCCGCTCACCGAACCGGCAGCGATGACCGGCGGTCCATGCTCCCGAACCAGTCCTCCGGTCGCCAGCTTGAAAAAAAAACCTCTGCGCATGCACAAAGGCTTCTGCGCATGCACAGAGGGTCATTTCCATGAAGTGACGTAGCGATGCGAACCAGTAGGGAAGGTAAGTGGAACCCACCCCTGACACACACACACACACACACACACCCCTAGAGGTGCTAGGGGTGTCTTACCCCCACAGTATTTTGTCTAATACAGGGTTGGGATAAATAAATACCCGGGCAATGCCGGGTTATCAGCTAGTAAGCTATGAAAGTCAATAGGGAGTGGAGAAATAACTACTATATCCTGGCATTTTGATTTCTCTTCAAATTGTAGAATCTTCTCCTTTTACTGACCCACTATAGTTTTAAACAAACATACCAAAATTCCCTGTAGAGTTTGATCAATGCTTAGGTACAATGTATATTGATGATTTGAAATTAAGTACCAGTATGTTTGAAATGAAGTACAGATGCTCAGAGACTGCCTTAATGCTTCAGGGGTATGCAATTCCACAATTCAATATAATGTTATTAAATTGTGCATATCAACTATGGATATTTAATAGCTTCATGAAAAAGATTCAGAAATATTTGATTAAATATAGAAATTTTCTAAGTGAAATGTCTTATTACAATTAAATACAATTAAGCAGACTATGACTATAGTTTTGGGAAAAACCTGGACTGGTTGCACTGATTTGAATTTATAAACTTATCTATATATACAAATGAAACACATTACAGAAACAATAATTGTATGTATATGCATTTAATGCACTCCCACAACCTGCAATGTGTGAAGCAATCTTAAGAAGTAAACTAGTTTAATCTTATAGCACTTAATTGTTTTCCTCAGTAGGAATATTATGCTGAGTAGACATACAGTATAAGGCTGGTATGCGCATAATCTGAAAATTTTCAGTTCATAATGAAATATTATACTAATTAGCATAACATATAACATAATTGATATAACATAATGTTACACACACACACACACACACACACACACACACACACACACACCAGTCCTTAAGTATTCTTAGTGCAAGGTAATGCAGACCTACATTTGGCTTTCTGAAATGTTGAATTTTAAACAAAAAGTTAAAGGCTAGGATTTTATAGCATATTAAAATCTAGAGCTGTCCAACATTTGTTTTCAAGAATTCAGTTCAAAGATGATGATCAGATTTCAAGTCTGAATTGGTTTTCCAGAATAAAATTGACTCAAAGAATTGATTTGAAGCTCTGATTAGACTTAATTTTCTGGATCAAACTAATAATTTGAAGGGAATCATCTTGATTGCTTTGTTTGCTCATCATAGCAAACTATACAGAAGCAGTGACTTTTACCTTAGATTTTGTCTGAAGTATAAGACAATGGAATTTAACTATAAAAACCACTTAAATTTTCAACTGTAAGCATCAATAACTCCCTGTCAGAACTTCTGCCGTTCCACAGAGATAGCAAACTATAGACTTCTACAAGCGAGTTAGCTGTAGTGAAACAGGTTAAAAATCAGGAGATGCAAATTCTAGTCTCTCCAGTTGGGTGACCTTTGTTCAGACATTCTCTCTCAGCCTTCGGAAGAAGGCAATGGCAAAATGCTTCTGAAAATCTTGCCAAGAAAACTGTAGCAACTTATCTGCACAGTTGCCTGGCGTTAAGACTGACTTGAAGACGTGTGTGTGTGTGTGTGTGTGTGTGTGTGTGTGTGTGTGTGTGTGTGTGTGTGTGTGTGTGTGTGAGACCAGGAGTTCTATAACAGTATGTAAATACAGCTTTTAATTAAATCATTTACTTTCCTAGTTTATAATCCATGTTCCTTGACAAGATATCAAATTGAATTCAGTTTTTAAATGGCAAAATACTACTTTCCTCAACAGGGAATATCCTTTGGCCTTGCAGATTTTGGCTTTCAAAGTCTGAGGCAAGTTCTCTCTGCTGGTTCTCGCTCATGCTTATTACAGTGGCTTCATGCCAGAAGGCAGGCATAGCAAATGTACTGAAAACTGCTTTCCTCAATTCTTAATCATTTTCAGCAGGCTTTCCCCCCCTCTTCCAGCTATCACAAGTGCTGGTTGAGGCACAGGAAGCAACTTAGTGCATCATCCAGAGAACCACACCAACATTTCCTTTCAACAAAGAGAACTGTCTTGCTTCCACAGCGTGAGATTCTTTGCTGAGGCAAACCCAAACAAGTGCTCACAATGATATTAGGAAAGCAGTGCCACTTCTTCCCGCTTCTTATGTCTTTTATTTCTTACTTGCTTGTAATTTACAGGTCGAGGAATCCCAGCTCTCTCTAGCTTACTCATGTTGTTCTTTCAACACCCAGCTTTTCCTTTGGCTTTTTAAAATTATTATGTTCAATCATGTCTGAATCTCAGAGACTGTCCTAACAAGTCCCTGCAGTTCCCTGGCAAGATTTTTCAGAAGTGGTTTGCCATTTCCTCCTTCCTAAGGGATGAGAGAAAGTGACTGGCCCAAGGTCACTCAGGTGGTTTTGAGCCCAAGGCAAGACTGAAACCTTCCAGCCTTATCAGGGGTGGGTTCCTACTTACCTCGCTGCTGGTTCGCTCCCTCCCGCGCCTCGTGCACACACCTCGTGGGCGCTCGCGCACCTCGTGGGCGCGCATACGCATGCGCAGTAGGAAAAAATCCCCCCCAAAATCCCCAAAAAATCAAAAAAAGCCAAAAAAAGATGGCGGCTGTATGCACAGTGCTGGAAGTCGGCTTCTGCGCATGCTCAGAAGGGGAAAAAAATAAAAATAAATTAAAAAATCAGATTTTTTTTTTAAAAAGATGGTGGCCCTCACAGACCAGCACCGACTGATCCGGTTCGGTGATGTCATCGTGACATCACCAGCGGGCCACTACCGGTTCGGGAGAACCGGTCCGAACTGGGAGGAACCCACCTCTGAGCCTCATGCTTTAACCATTCGCTGACTCTCTTGCCTTTTATAGTAAGGTTTAATCTCAGCATCTTCTTCTTCTTGCTCTCTTTCTGTATTACCATTATTGTTTTTATTAGGACTACCAAACTTAATAAATTAAAATCATACAGCTCTTGAAACACATTTATTTATTTATTAAATTTGTTTGCTGCCCATCTCCTATTGAAACAGCTCTGGGTGGCTTACAACATTAAAACATTAAGGTCCTAAAAGATAAATATTTCTAAAACAATAAAAATGGAAATCACAAACAAATTAACATTATAGTTAAAGATGGGGAGGGAGGGAACAGGATGTGATGGGATGAGGTGGGATTGTCTCTTAACTCATCAATCATCTCCAGTGTGATGCTCTCCCATTGGGGCTTCAAGCCATCTAGAAGAGCTACGTCTTCAGCCTCTTGCAGAACATCAAAAGATGGAAGCCAATCTTACCTCAGGGAGTAAGAGGTTCCAAAAGGCAGGAGCCATGGCAGAGAAGGCCTTTCTCCTGGACTCCACCAGCTGGAATTCTTTGATCAATGGGGCCGACAGCATGTCTCCTTTGCTGGTGCAGGTGGTGCAGGCCAGTCCCAGTTGGATGAGATTGTGAAGAGATTTAAAGGTAATAAACCAACACCTTGAATTGCTCCCAGAAGCAGCCAGTTCAGGTCATGGATCATTGGTGTAACATGAGTCACCATAGGGACCTCAAGGTATAAAATGTCATATAAAATGATAGATAGATAAAAGTTAGAATCTTTGAAGAATATCCTGATCCTTGGAAAAATTGAAATCAATATAAAAAGAAGACAAAGTAGATAAACACTATCACTGATAAAGACCATGAGGCTATGAATTCAAAAAATGGTTACTGACAGATAATCTTGACAAACTATTCTCAAAGGGATCAGGAAAATTTAGGGAAAAACAACTATACAACAAAATTAGACCTGGCTACAAAAAATCTAGAAATCCAGAAGATACCAAAATGTTGGTTGAGGCAGGAAAAATAACATAATATAAATAATACAACATAAAGCAATCATGCCGCCATTTCACCTCAAGGAGAAAAAAGTGCGGATCATCAAGTCTCTGGGTTGCCACAGAAACAGCTGACTTATTTAAAATACTCTGCCCTGTGTTAACCAGTAAGGACATGGATCTCATTTTCAAGTGGCTGAACTCATTCACAAAGAACCATGTCTCCTTAATTAGATGCATAGACTTGAAAGACTACCGGATAATTTCACAAGACATTCCCTCTCATATCAGGAGTCCTCCCCATCAAGCATCCAACTCAAAGTGAATGTGAGCAACTATATTCAGTAAATGCTAAATACACTATCAACTATGGTAGGAAGCTTTTCCAAGCTGACAGGCCCTAAAACAATGCCACTGACACAATAAGTCCAGGGATACCTCTCTACCTCTGCTGTGAAGGATTTAAAAGTCACCGTATATCCACCAAATTAAACCCCAACATATAAATGTATCACAGATCTACCCTATAATAAAAATGATTCAAAATTTATATTTATATAAACAAGGGCTGTTAAACTCCTGGCCCGTGGGCCAGATGCATCACACGCTGGCCACACCCCCGCCCATTTTAGCGAAGGGGGGGAAAGTCCCGATATGTCACATGATGCTGCCGTGATGACGTGAGTTTGACACCCCTGAGATAAACCAACTAGATGCTTTTAGCAGAGCCATAGTAATTAATACATGCAGCATAGTTACACTATTTTTGACAATGATATGTATATGAATATATGTGGGAGTTTATACATGCACACACACACACACACACACACACACACACACACACACACAAAGTTGGTGCATTTTTAGAAAAGTTATTTCTAGTAACTCAAAACAAAGTAACTCTTGTGGGGTTGATAGAAAATATGAAGCAGGATGAAGCAACTGAACAAATGAAGCAGAAGCAAAATGGTGGAGGATCATATGTACATGGTGTCCAGCCTGCCCTGCTTCTACTAAAGCTAGTCTTTAGATATGGAGATATGGCATAATTCAGAGGGCAGCTGAATTAATTTTTGTATATTAAATGGGAGGGGTACCATTTTATCCTTATCCTGAGGCACCAAAATCCCTTAAGTTGTCTTGATGTTATTTGCTTTGAGTACAATAAAGAAGACAGAAAAAGAAAAAAAGTAGATAAAAAAATGCAAATAATTGACGGATTGAAGAAAATTAATGAGAAGTTATACACTGAATTATATTAAAGGGTAATTTGTGTCATGAAGACCCATCCTCTTTCAGGTATCCAAATTAAATGATTCTCAACAAATATATAACTAGCTTCCATTTAAACACATCCAGAAAAAGAAACCTACCATTTTTCTGGGTAAATGATTCCACAGTCAAACATTGTTACTATTAACAATTTTTTCTCTAATATTAAGTTGGAATATTTGAAGTTTGGAAAGCTCCTCTGACTTTAATCTATTACTTTGGGCTGGCGTTAGTAATGACAGGAAACAGGTCTTTTATATTACTTCTTTTCAGGTTTTTAAAGAATGCTATCATCATAATCTCTTCCTAGATTAAACACAACAAATTTCTTCTGTTCTTTTTCATGAGATTTATGAACCTGATAATATTCATTCCTCTTTTTTATTTATTTGAAGTGTTCTTAAAGCATGTTGCCCAGAAGAAGACATAATATTCAAGATGGAGTTTAGTATAAAAATATTTCTTTGATTTGAAAAATATATTTCTGCTGATGCAGTCTAAACTTCTACAGGCATTTTTTTTGGGGGGGAGGGAGGGGAAGGACTGTGAGATCATACTGTTGAGTTTAGCTACATTTGCAATTTGGCCATTACAAGTTTTCTTATCAAGCCATCTACTTCCTGTACTACATCTGTGTATGTGATTTTTGTTTCCTAAGTGAAGACATTTGTTTGATTCTGCTGTTATGAGCTCATTTTCTACTCTATATTAAATGTTAATTCTGTCATCAATATTAAATATCACACTGAATATTGTACTTCTTTAAATTTATTATATATTGTCTTCCTCTAAATTATTAATTGGAACATTGAGTACAGCATCCAGGAATGAATCTTGTAAACTCTTACTCAGTCTTATTCCAGTCTGATGAAGAACTGTTGAGCCCCTTTGAATAGGGTAGTAACGTATTCACTTAATTATTATGCCATTAAGCCTACACTTAACTAACTTGTTAATCAGAATTTCATGGATAACTTTATTAAATGTTTTGTGGCAATCAAATATATATTACATCTACAGCATTCGCACAAGTTATTAAATAAGTTAATCAATCAGAAAAAATGAGATAGAGTTAGTGTGGCTAGATTTGTTCTTGATAAATTAATGTGATAGGTTTTAAGATGTTTACAAGTCTTTACAGTCTATTCAAGAATCTTCCCAGATATTGATGATAAACTATACTCCCCCTGGATAATCCTTTATCCCCTTTTAAAGACAGAGACAACTGAATTAAAGTAAAAAAAGATATTCCCCGATGACATTTTCAAGTTTTAGTCTGATCGTATTATCCTGTTATTCATGAATACTGTGCATAATCTCATGTTGGAGAAGACTGAAATAAAATATTATTTTATGAGCAGCTGATCATTTTTTCTGTGTATGTGTGTATACATGTGTGTGCATGTGCATGTTTGTTATGTGTATAAGTATGGCTTTTTATAGTGCTAGCTCAACTTTAACTCATTCTTTGAGTTAAAGATTTGGTCTTACCTATAAACATTTTCCACTCTTATTCCATCAAAAATAAGAAAAGTGTTAATTCATGTATTATGAAAATTAAAGTAAGACTTTTTTTTTGAAAAAATATATATAAATGGTCTGGTGCATTTGTAATAAAGGGATAAAGGTGTCCGACTGCCTTTTCATTCAGTTAATCTAGTAGATTATATTGTACTACTTACGTTACCACTAGTAACCCATATATTACAAGCAGTGAAAAAAAGGAAAATGGTGATCTTTTAAAACTCTATTTGAAGTACCTGAGGGTCTTTAACAAAACACTACCAGTAAGCAAGGAGAGACCTTACCACCACATCTCTATCTACTGTAGTTGTTCTGAGGGTTGACTACAGAGCGGAGAAATGAGAGGTGGGGTTGGAACATAACTGGCTGTTACTTTTTGCTAGATAAAATGTTGATTGCTTATATGAGGAAATGATCATCAGCAGTCAGGACAATAATGTAGTACCCTAAACTGCAACTAAATATATACTGTATAGTAAGAGAAAAGGTTGCTGGTAGTATACAGTAGAAGTTCCTTACCTGAAAACAGCAGCTGTCTGGGTTCCAGCAATTCTGCTAGAAATGTTAACTTCTTGATTGGTGCTACCTCCAGTTTATTGTACTAAAGCTACTGCTATTTAAATTAAACCAACCAATTGGCTTTTGTTTGCTCACACTTCATAGTTTTCCTATTTTTGTTTTACTTTCCTGTCTCTTTTTTGGTTACTCCTTTCCGGTCCTCTTGAAACCAGTCCTAATTTAAAACTATGGGTGTTTAGTATTGCAACATCTGTTTTTAAACTGAATTAATGAAAGCACAAAATTTAAAATATTATTTAATATGCAATAAGTAGGTCCTTCTAAGTTCTCAGTTTATTTGTAAAATAAATTTTATTTTGTAAATAATAAATATTATTTGGAACCAAACACCAAGTAGGTAAAAATGTGAATTAATTTAACACTTCAGTTGATATTAGCATATACATTTATTTGATTTAAATATACTGGCCACCCAATTCTGGTGGATTCTATGAATCTAGCCAGTCCCCAATCTTGACTGGGGAAGTGCAGCCCCATCCAAGACCAAAGATGGTACAATCCCCAGCCAGAGAGTCCAAACAGCCACAGCCAATTAGTCTTGTCAGAATCAAGTCAAACTTTGACCCAGCTTCCAGACATTGGGTCAAGACATTGACAGCTTCACCTGTGTCACTCAAGGCAGAGATGTAGAACTGGGTATACTGATGATACCTGCACCCTGAACAGGCGGATGACCTCACCGAGTGTATTCATGTATATGTTGACCGGGACAAGGAAGAACATCAAAACCTAGGGCACCCCACACATGAGGGGCTGCAGATACAATCTCTTTCCCCTTCGCACACAAATTGGTTTGCTTTCTCTTGGTTTGCTAATGCAAACACTTTATGTCTCAGGCTCCTATTTCCCCCTTTTTCTACTGAAATCATGCTCTGATTTCATTCTTGAAGTAAAAGATCTCTAACCGGAGTTCTTCAGTATATGTAGGTGATTCAGCAATTTAGCCTCCTGCTAGCACATCATAGGCACAAGGCAAATAGCAAGAAATATATAATTACATGTCAAACGAAGAAAAGGAGGTCATAACAGTTGTTAACAGGAGACAGAAGGTCAACAATGTAATAATTAAATGTATATTACCAAAGTTAAATAATAGGAATCATCATTTTCAGAAATTCAGGATAGAATCGTGACTATATAAATATACATTTTAAGCCAAAATATCAGCTGAAAATCCTGCAGATACACCAAAATATTCTTCAGCTTTCTTATTGATAAACTCACACATATAAGGAAAGGTAACATTGCTAAATGATAAATGGGGTAGACTAGTCTCTAAAATAATATAAATGTTTCCATCTAAACAATAAGTTATATTTTAAATGTAAATTGAAAATATTTGGCATTGAATGAAAAATGCATCAGGATATAAATATCAGAACAAATGCTGTAAAATCAATGCATAGGACTGGGAAATAATAGAAATATACTTATAAAGCATCTTATTCTTGCATAGTCTTCTCAAAGTATATAGGTATTCAAATAAATAAAGTCAGTGTCAGATCAGATACTAGAATGTGTCAAAGACAAACAAATAAATCATGAGATTTATATTCAAGGGCAATGAACACCACTGAAGTAACAAAATCAGTCTTCACAGTGAGTGACAAGATTATGCAAAGGAGAAATCAGGAGTCTGTGCAAAGTATCCAGGCATAGAAACCCAACATTCATCATAGAAAAGCCAAACAAACATGGAAAGTGTGCAGCTGACATGAATGCAATTGAACTATGGAGAGCAGTTGAGTACACAGACAGGCCCTGCAGAGTATATAGTTTTTAAAAAGTATGTTGACAACACAGTGTGTTAGAATTACAAATCTTGTTCATTGGAAAATGTCCTTTTTAATCAGCCCAAGCTGCTTTTCTTTTGAATAAAATACATCAATACGTTTATAGGCAAGATATGCTTATATAGTGTTCAATCACGTCCATTGGGAAATGGTCATTGTGGATACCATTAAAGATACTTGCTTTCCCTGTAATGCCACAAAGCCTCAGACTTTCTAAATGTTCCTGTTTTATCCAAATAAAATCTAAAAGCCTATTTAACATAGGTCAGATCTATGAATATATGGCCGTGGGCTAAATGAGGAGCTATTTTAAAATACATGAGAGAAAATGGTGACTAGAGATTAAAGTCTGTTATATTGTAAAAAGCATTGGCCATAAAGATAAGAGGCTTTTAACTATTCAAAATCTGTTAAATCTCACTCCCTGATGTTACTTTTGTCTTCTAAATGCTTAACAGTAATTCAGTTATTTTACTTTACATTTTTACTTTTATGATGAGTTCTTTTAAACTACTTTACGTTTAGTAAATAAAGTGGTGTCATCAGCATATCTCATATTGTGAAAGTTTTATTCTCTAAATTTGATTCCAACTATCGTCTCTTCCAATGCTACTGTTTTATAATATAATTGCTGGATAAGTTAACCAGATGTGGACACAATACGCATTCTTATCTCATATCCATTAACTCCCTTTCCTATTCAGAACCAGAGTGTTTTTATAAATTAAATTATGTAGCTTCTTGTTCTTAAAAAAAAAATTGTGAAAAGAATTTTTAGATATATTGGGTCGTATCAGTCTTAATAAATTCCACATTTTGGCATGATCTACACAACCATGATTGCAACGCACTCTACATGGGGCTACCCTTGAAGAGTGTTCGGAGACTACAGTTGGTCCAGAATGCGGCTGCGCGAGCTGTCATGGGTGCACCTAGGTACACCCATATTACACCAATTCTCCGCGAGCTGCACTGGCTCCCTATTGGTCTCCGGGCACAATTCAAGGTGTTGGTTATTACCCTTAAAGCCCTATATGGCTCAGGGCTAGGTTATCTTCGAGACCGCCTTCTACCACATAGCTCCCAGTGACCGGTAAGATCCCACAGGGTTGGGCTCCTCCGGGTCCCGTCAGCTAAACAGTGGGTGAAGACCTGCCTCTTCCGGCAGGTTTGGGGCCGTTGATCTCGCCTCTATAAGTGGCGAGGTCCGGCCATGAAACAGTATGTATGAGTTTTTAACTGTTTTTAACTGTTTTTATTATGTTTTCTTTTAATGTTTTTTTTATATTGTTCTGAGCCGCCCAGAGTCCCTTGGGAATTGGGCGGCATAGAAATACAAATAAACTTAAACTTAAACCTAAACAACCGAAGTCTTTCATAGGTGTACTTTCTTACTAAATTCTCTTGGTTTTTTTTCATTTTACATTTTTAGCTTACTAACATGTTAAGTTAACAATCTGATTTACTTCATTCCACATTTTCCTTAGTACTTATCTCTCCTTGTATGGGTTTTTTTTCTCTTTGGTAAGATTTGCTTACATGAAAGTTTTGCTTACATGATTCATGCAATGATTTAATACTGGTAGTTCAGACCTGTTCCTCTCTCTTACCTACAGTAAAGATACATACACTGATATTTCCCAACCTCTGGGTCACAGGGTCTATATTTGTTAACATAGAACTTTTATTGGCTTAAAAAAGTCCACTAAGTATTTCATTTACACTTAGTATTTTCCTATTTGGAAATCTGTCTACTTACTATTAATTCAAGAACTAGCACCTCTAGAAATTAAGGTACCATCTTTTGTACAGTACTACAATTCCATTTATTAAGGATTTCGGTATAGTCTTTCCATCTTTCTTTAACCTCATTTACTGTATTGGATCTCTTATATAATGGTTTTCAATACAAAAGGTTCTCAGGTCTCCAAAAGTCCAGGCAGTTAGTAGATGGCAGCAAAAGGTTATGATTTCCTATAGGCCAGTGATGGCTAACCTTTTTGTCGTCGTGTGCCGAAAGCACGTGCACACACCCATAATGCAATGTGCGTGCGACACACACACACCTGTGTGCCCCACCCCCTGCGCATGCATGCGTGACCTCCCATGCTCCCCCCACTCCCCGCACATGTGTGCATGACCCCCCACATGCGCTCCACCCCGTGCATGCGCACATAAGCCCCACACATGCTCCCCACCCCCCGTGCATGTGTGCATATCTCCTGCATGCCCCCGCCCCCGCGCATGCGTGGCAGAGACCCAAAAAAACAGCTGGCTGGGGGAGGCATGTGCGCATGCGCGGTGGAGCTGAGCTGGGTTGATGGCTCGCATGCCCACAGAGAGGGCTCTGTGGGCCACCTGTGGCACGCGTGCCATAGGTTTGCCATCACGGCTATAGGCCTTAGCCCCAGCAAAAGTACAAAAGTGATTTGCCATTGCTGTCTTCCTGGGGAATTATTCTTTTTTCCTCAGGGGTCAATTGGTTCTTCCCGTATTTAGTGAGCCTCAGCTCCTCTCAGTTTCTTTGTGGAATATTCTTAGTTTCACCTCTCTCAATTTTATCAATAATGAGGATTCCATCAAAAGTTCTTGCTGTTAGTGACATCACTCTTGGAATAATAGAAGCTGCTTAGACCTCTTATAAATCTAAGTGAGAATCCCTTGGGGAAAAAGCATGATTTATGTTCTTTATTTAAGAGGGAAATTTTGAAAGTTTTTCCGTGTCACAATTCTTTCAATGATGCTTTCCTTTCTTATTCATTGCATGCTGCACTACAAAAAACATTTATTTAGGGAGGATGCTAAAGGCTAACCAATAGAGGACAAATAGTCTGCTTCTGGTTACTAAGGCTTTTACTTCCTACTTTCATGTGTCTTGGGTATAACAAATAATGACCATTCATACGGTGATATGAAAAAAAATAGCTCATGGGATAAGTTATTCTGGAATGTTGCTTGAATAGGTTTGTCTTGATGATATATGGCTGCAATATATAATATAAAATGCATTTCTCTGAAAATGCCTGATACCAAAAATGACATTACTTAAAATAAATAGGGTACCTTAACCTGGCTGATAGATTTGAAGATTCTAAATAAGACTTAGATACCAGTTAAATATATTTTGAAACAGCTTTGTAATCATGTGGCGAGGAGTTTGGCTATATGGCTTAAGTGAAAATTGGCAAAAGAACTCTGAAATTGAAATAGGGTATCAGTTCAGCAACTAGAATTTCTCTATCAAAATCATCACTAACACTATAGCAATTTGATTATATTGTTTTTAAAAGTTACCACTTTGAAATTAGAATATTTTGGATGAATGAATCAGAGGTGGGTTCCTCCCGGTTTGGACTGGTTTGCCCGAACTGGTAGCAACCCGCTGGTGACGTCACGGAGCCGGTTCGGTCGGTGCCGGTCCGTGGACGCTGCCATATTTTTGGGGGAATTTTTTTTTTAAAAAAATTCTTCTGCGTATGCGCAGAAGCCGAGTTTCCAGCACCGTGCATGCATCGCCATCTTGTTTTCGGCTTTTTTTTTTTAATTTTTTTTAATTTTTCGGCACTGCGCATGCGGCCACGTGGAGTGGGAGGAAGCGAACCGGCAGTGAGGTAAGTTAGAACCCACCCCTGGAATGAATGATTAGTTACAACAACTAAATTACATTGGTGAAACTATTTCAGGTAACTATTTCAAGTATCTGTGATTATAGCGTAAGTCTCTGTGCACCTTACAGTGTGATAGTTTTATAGCATCCAAGTCTAATCTTCTTTTTGCCCATCAATACAGATCATTGGTTGCTTTCATCAAGATACTGTCAGCCACTGTTTTTGAAAAGCATTTGTTTGTCATTAAATTTGTCTTCTTCTGCTTTTCCTTATGATAAAATATTAAAACTTGATTTCTTGGTATTGTTCTGATGAAAATACAAAAGCAGATGTTCCCTTGTATATGCATTTGAAAAATATCTCTCATTGCAAGATGTAATATGGCATCTAAATATTGTGCTACTTGAGTTGACCTCAACCACTTTGTATGCTTTGTATTTGGTGTTTAGAAAGCACTATGATTCAGATGACTGGAGGATTAAATATCTTCCATGCTGAATAAACTTCTTGGTCCAAGAAAAAAATTATGTGGGAATCTTTTCCCTCAAAGTCCACCAAAAGGATATTAAACTGTAATTTTTAATATTTTTATTGGATGTCTATGATTCCCAAACCTCATTTCTTTTCAACATTTCACTTTGACCATAGTGTAGGGAATTCTGGGATAGGGTATTCTGGTAGTGGAGTATGGAAAGATCTTTATAATTGGAACTATGAAGGGAAATCCCTGTTAAATGTGGAAGAATTCCGTGTGAACATTCTTAAAATCAGGAAACTGACTCAAACATTGATTTGTGAACCAAGTGAATTAATGAAGTAATTAGTGAATGAAATTAGCAATGATTAATGAAGCAAAAAGGAAATCTATTTAAGGAAATTTATTAGAGAAATAGGCAAAGCCTACCACCTAATTAGCTACATTTTATCAAAAGGAAAGCCCAAGAGTCTTCAAATAATTTTGCATATTTGCTTAAACTAATATTTTCCTCAAATAACTAAAATTATACTAATATAGTTTCATTTTATTAATTTATTTATTTACATTTAAGAAATATTTATTTCTTCCTCTCATCCATTTTTCTCTGCAAATAAACTTCCCTTATCCACTTCCTCGCATGTAAGACTACTGAGCAACCTTGTCTGTTTTCAGTATTTGCACAATAATTTGTTAGTTTTAATATATTCTGGACGTTAGATAAGAAAACTCAAAGCTTCCAGCTTGATAGTTTTATGTCTTCAAGGAGATGTTGAAGAATAGGGGGTCTAAATTTGGGCAGAGGCATCCAGAGAGGGGAACAAATGATGAAAGAACTGTGGTGACATCTTCCATGCAATCTTTGACATATGTACTTGCATTAGACATTGCGATGCATAATGCAATTGCTGCATTTCTGAGATGACATCACTACACCTGTACTATTGTTTTGGCACCCTGAAATTTTTGGAGGATGCTACTGATGCTGTCTTCCTGTAAAATGTAACAACCTTTAGAAACATGAGAGCTAAAATAAAAAATAAGCTTTATCTGATGGAAAAAAAGTACAGTGACATTAAAATATAAAACTAAATTTAATCTGATATATGGTGTTAATAATGCATGCATGCAGCAATAATTTGTACACTGTCAGGTTCCATCACTATAGGCATTTTTTTCCTGCCTCCTTATAAATATATACGAGAGTAGTAAAATTGCCTTGTCTAGTTCCTTAAATTGCCAGCAATTTTATTCTTCCCAGAGTTCTTCTGAACTGCACTGTGGAATGCTTATCCTGATGATTGAAACAACCATGCTTCTAAAAAACATTCTTAAAACCTGCAGAGCTTTAGTTCTCTCCGTAGTTACAAAATTGTTTAAGTTATCTAACAATCACATATATTTTGTGTTCATTACTTACACATAACAAATTTATAGAAGCAGAATTTGTACATATTGCCAGAAATGCACAACCATCAGATTTAAGGATTGCCCCATAATTCTACTTCCCTTGTGTGTTCTCCACATGCACTTACTGTATCATTGGAACATAATAAAAAAAATGTGTATGATGTGCACATGGGACACAATTACCTATAATTGGGAGACTCTCGGCCTTGTTCCTTTTTTGCATCAGCTCGTATAAGACAAGCAACACAGGACTGTCCAAGCAAAGGCAGCAAAAGTAATAGAAATGATCTGGATTTTCCTCTTGCTTACAAGAAACAGCAAATGGAGAAATAGAGCAACAGTTACACAGCACAGCCTTCTCTGCACATTTATGAATCATTGTGTGGCCGTTTGTGATTAAATAGCCTTAGGTGAATTTGTTCTTGAGATTTATGAGTACACCCCTGAAAAGAACAGAGTGCTCAAAAGTTATTCATAGCTTAATGTTCTGGATGAGATGCCTGTGGAATTTCAGATAGTGTTTATTTAATTCTGATCTCCTGTGATAGAGAACTCGGAGATTGGTGTGTGCATGCGAGAGTGAATTTTCTAGTTCTCTAATCTTGAGGACTTTGGATTCATTTCTCATTGAAGGCAGGCAAAAATATGGCATAACTGTCTCCAGCAGATATAAACTACCATCGATACACTGTATATTTTACAAGTAAGCAGTATACCTTTCTTAATAAAGATCCTGTGACACTTGCTTTAATAAATCTTATCAGTCAGCACCCAGATATGATGAATAGAGCTTTTCTCCAAACATAGAAAAATGGGAATAATTGAAAATCCGTACTCTATTTAATTTATGTTGCATCCTCAAATTTTCAAAGGCTGTGATAGGATGTTCTGTTCAATCTAGATTGGGGATCATCATGAAAGGAATTATTTGGTTTTAACTCTCAACATAGCTCAGTACTTCACATATCTCCCAAGTTGTCCTTAGAATATAAAAAAGCTTAGTATGAATCTTTTTTTAAAAAAAAAGTGAAATAGTGATGCACAGACACTATGTGTTGTTCTATGTAATATGTTTCTGTATTTACTTGCATTCTAATTAGTTTTCTCCAAATTCTGGGTTGCTTTAGTTAGGTGGATGACGTGAAGGAAACAGAAAAGCAATACAGAGGATTGCGTTTGTATGGAGAACATCGGGAAGGATATAGTTCAGCAATACAGCATATGTTTGCTGATCTGTTGTCTGTCTGTCTGTCTGTCTGTCTGTCTATTTATGATCTATGATTTATTATTATTTATTGTATTAATTACATTGACATGATGTGTTCTCCTTCCACCCCTACAAATAAAAGTATACACGCATATGCACATTCACAAACACTGGACCTAGGGGTGAACTTTAAACACTACAGGTGGTTCTTAACGAATGATTGGTCATTTAACGACTGTACAAAGTTACAACAGCCTTGAAAAAAGTGCTTTATATATCGTAAAGTGCTTCTGGCCATCATAAAATGTTGCATTGCTCCCCCTTCACAGTCACATGACCTCATTTCAGGTTCTTGGCAATCTGTTTGTAAGCAGTCTGTGACTATAACATGACCATTTGCAGTCTTCTCTTATGGCCTTCCAAGAACATCAGTGGGGAAGCCATTGATAAACTACGCATATTGTTCTCAGATCAGTTCAGTGGTTTTCCTAGCTCAGTTTATGCACAGACTGGCAATAGATATTCAGTATTTTGGATAGGTTTTCTTCTTCTATCTTCCTAGAGATGTCAAAATTCATCCCTGGGATTATTCTGCTTCTGAAGTATATGCTATATCTATTAGCTACTGTTAGATAGTGGGTAGAGATGACAGGAGACAGACTTCCAAAGCAGCTCTTTATTTCAGCTCTTGTGTAAGCAACCAGCAAAGAGCAGTCTGACAGCTTGCCCTTTTATAGGGAGCTGTCAGACAGACCAGCCAATAGCGTTTGAGCTTTTTCCCGCTCAAACGCTGGACCTGGTTGGAACCATGCAACACAGTTGAAACAGTTAGAACATAACACCCCTCCCCTCCTGGATGGAGCTGTCCAGCATACGTAATCACGCAGGTAGGCGGGGCGTTTTGGAGCCCTACTAGACCTGCGCAATTCAGTTGGTGGTGAGGCAGCGGCCTGTGCAGACAGGTCTGCTGCCGCTCCGGGGCTCGAGCATGGAAGCTCCTGGAAGGTACTGGGTGTGGCCTCCACGGCCGAAGG
>QLTV01002109.1:2889378-2899666 GCA_003457575.1 Thermophis baileyi | reverse complement strand
CGATGGATGCCACGAGGTGCCTTTGTTCAGTCGTCTTCTCCCACTGCCTTCGTCGCCAGTGTTAGATAGGCGCGGGAATAACAGCCAAGACGAAAAGACCCGTTCAGCACTTTAATAGCGGTTAGCACTAACTACAGCAGACTGGCGGCTGGCGGCAGGGAAGCCGCCTTTATGGAGCTCCCCGCAGCCAGCTTGGCCAGTGACAACGCTTCAAACTCCCCGCCACTGATTTAACCCAATCAGCGGCGGGTATGCAAATACCTGCTTGTTAAGTCGGAACACAACAAAGAGAGTAAAAGAATTGAAATGGAAATGGGCTGGTCACATAGCAAGAAGAACTGAGGGCAGGTGGACCAAGGCAGTCATAGAATGGATCCCACTTGATAAAAAGCGTCCACGAAAGAGACCTAAAACCAGATGGATTGACCACATCAGCAAGTATCGCGAGCCCAATTGGCAAAAGAAAACTCAGGTTGAAAACATGCGGAAGAGGCCTTCATCCTGAAGTGGATAGGCAATGGCTAAAATGATGATGATATTCATTTGCTTCTTTGCTATATTTTCACTTAATATATTTATCAATATTCTCAGTATTCTCAATATATTAGAAAATATATTAATATTCTCTATATTCTCAATTACATATATATTCATTTTGCTTCTTTGTTATATTCTCAATTAATCACTGCTAACTCTTTTATTTTAAAGTTACATTATTTAAGAAAAAAAATCTCTGGTCTTCCTTTCAGGTAAACCCAGCAATATGATTTCAGTTTTATAACTCCCCATTCACTTTGAGACATTCTGTCATTATTACAGTAGATTGTTAAACATATATATGAAAGTAGGATTATAGAAATATTGAGCAAGAGCGAATGTGAATGACAGTCATTATGCAAACATAGAACTCAAGTGGTTTATCTGAATTTCCCTGCTTGAAAGGCTTTCTGTCTATCATTATGGCTGGAAATTGCCAGCTTTATAAGTGGACCAGACTAAATCACTTTTGATGATGGGAGAAGTCTGTGGTTTGTATTGTGATCTCTTGTCATGAGATTCATTAAGTATGGATGCTGTGAGAATAACTAAGAATATTATTTGTCTAGATGACAGTTCCTTTAATGGTGTGCCATTACCTATGAACACAAAGGGGGCTTGGGGCCCAAAGCAATCTCCTGTTAATAATCCGAGTTTTTAGATACCCTGTTTCCCCCAAAATAAGACATCCCCTGGTAATAAGCCCAATCGGGCTTTTGAGTGCATGGCAGTAAGGCCAAGGGCTTATTTCAGGGTTCAAAAAATATAAGACAGGGTCTTATTTTCGGGGACATGGTACCATGTTTCATAAAGTAGATTACAGGCATTCTGGTACTCAAAAGAGCATCTGGATCAAGGCATAATAAAGCACAAGCCTAATTTAGCAGCAAGGAGATTAATTTTAAAAAATAAGAATTTACTCTAGATATAGAAATAAACTTCTGTCAACCTAGCAGTTTAAAAACATGCAAACGCAAATAGATAAATAAATACCACTTTGGTGGGAAGGTAACAGCATTCTGTGTGCCTTAGCATATAGTCATGCTGGTCATATGAAGGATCTTCGGACAACGTTGGATCCCTAGGCTAAGAAACAGGGATGAAGATCTCCTCCAAGGGTCAGACACGACTGGACAGGAGAAACCTTTACTTTCACCTTTATAGAAATAAGTTTTTTTTTATTACAGCTTCAGTGATAACACACAGATGTTTCCTTTCTATGGTTATAACAGACAACTTCAAATGTTCATTAGAGATGATAGCAATAGCACTTAGACTTATATACCGCTTCATAGTGCTTTACAGCCCTCTCTAAGCGGTTTACAGAGATGATAAATGAACTCTCAGCATGTGTGTGTGTGTGAGTGTGTGTGTGTGTGTGTGTGTGTGTGTGTGTGTGAGAAACATATTTTTACTGATAAATAAATAAATAAATGGAGACGAGTATAGATCTATTTCAAGATATTTAGCTCTCATCAGCTAGCCTTACCCCTTATAGGATTAGAACCTGGGCCTAATATATATACACACACATACACATACACATACACATACACAGACACAGACACAGACACAGACACAGACACAGACACAGAAACAGACACAGACATAGACATAGACATATACACATACATACATACATACATACATACATACATACATACATACATACATACATACATACTCAGATATATATATATCTCCTATCTAGAGTTCTTGGGGTGAGGACTTGAAAAGAAAGGTGAGACTGAACATGACTCTTAGAAGGATGCAACTGAAACAACCAATTAAAACCAGATTGCTGTGGATGAGAAGCAACACATAAGTATCTGAAAAATGAAGGCTACATTTTTCATATTTTGATAACAATAAAATGAAGATATATTTATACTAATTCTTGACTGATTTGAAGAAAATTAATATACCAATTATATCATGGAGCAGTCATCACAATTCAGAAGATGTGGTCTATGTATTGGTATCAAATATGCCTCTCGGGAGGAAAAATCAGAAAAGGTCTGTCTGTGCCAATGACATCACTGCTATCCATCAGGCTTAATGTTTGTCACCATAGGAATCTACAGGCATAACACAAAAGATAAACAATTGTAGGAAAACAGGCTGCATCAAATATCCAGAGGCAGTAGATAATCTCAATAAATTTATGATAGACTATATGCAAATGTTAATCAGGCTAATGTATATAAATCCAAAGATTTTGAGGAAGCTGTTTTCAGGTATAATGTTAACCATTATATTCTCTCTTCTCCACAGGTTCAATTCAGCTCCCCAATCATGTTTAGTTAAAATTTCTCTTTTTATTTCCAGACTTTTATTTCTATTCCTTCTTTGTTACTCTCCAATTTGCCACACCTGGCAAAGGGAGGCTTCATACCTGTTATGAAACTCAAGCCTAAAGATACGTTTAACAGGGCATATTTTATTTCTAGTTCCCCTTAAGTAGCAAAGGTCATTTTCATTCATTGCAGACAAACCTGGTTCATCTGATTATTTGTATACTGGAAATCATTATTGTAACTGGGTCCTATTTGTCACTTCCAAATTTTGTCATATTTCTGGTCTTTTTAAAAAATATTTATTACTAGCTATGATCATGAGCATTGGATTTCATTTAATGTATTAGCCAAAGGTTTTACTAAATGCAATACTGAATTATAACCGTTTCATATAATATATTAGTTTGTAAATTAAAAATAAGATTACATCTTTCAAAGGTGACATTATTTCAAAGCATAAATTTCTCATTTCTCCTTCATGAAAGGATTTATGCCTTTTCCCAACTTTTACTTATCTCATTTTCCTTGCCTTTTCATTTATTGACTGCTTCCCAATATCTTCCCATCCACCAATTTCCTTTTGGGATTGAGAAAGGGAAGATAGTCCCACTTCTCTAAGCCTCTGCCATCTGCCAGACTTCTGTGGCTGCAAGCTATGTTTTCTCAGTGTTATTGATAGAACTTTCAAACTATAATACTTGTATTTGAAGCAAGCAAGCCATATTTCTGAGACACAAAAGCTGAAACCATTGCAACTGGTTTAAGCAGGCTCAGACTCGGGCACATTCTGAGTAGTAAATACCAAGCTTATATTTCAACACTTCAGACCACTGTTTCCCATAGATTTAAATCTTATTGATCCCACATGGACATGCAAGCGAAATGATTTGAACAGTGCCAGATGACTCACAGCATCCAGAAAGCCAAATTTTACAGGAGAAAAGGGGAAAGCAGAAAAAGAAATCACACCCACACAATTTCAGAAGCCTTGCAGATGGAGTCCTGTTGTATCAGTATGTTCACACAGATTAAGAAGCCTGGAATAATTAGGTTGAGTCCCAACTAAGATAATCTCTATGACTTTTCAATAGCTTGCTTTACAGATTTTTTAATAGAGTGGCAACTATTTTTCTTACTATGTTGGTTTTCCTTCATTTACAGAATTTGAAATGTTTACCAAAAGTTTCACTCCTTATAGTATGAAAAATGTTCTGTTTATATTCTGCCTTCAAAAAAAGTTCAAGGAAACCATTCTTGGGGACTCAGTTCTTTATAATATGCACAATAGCTTTCTAAAGATGACTGAAAGTCATCTAGGTAGGAAACCAAGTACTCAGTTGAACCTGGATCTCTCCTACCTCAATCTAATATTTTAAACTTTTTACCACACTGAGGGCATTTCCACATATTTCTATTCTCCAATACCCTCAAAAGCTGGAAGGTGAGGTCAAGCAAGAGCTCAGTTCATATTGCTTTTATAAGCAAAGAAAATCAAGGACAGATTCTTACTATGGCTGTGAAACTGACCAAAATAATTAATATTGATTTTGATGGTGAGGGTGCCTGTAAAAATACTAAACAACTAGCAGAGGAAGCAGGAAGTAGGTGAGGTAAGAATCTTGAAATGTCACAAATAGAATTTGAACAAGTACAAGAACCAGTTTGAAATCTGATTTGGATAGTTTGTTAATGCAGGTCTCAGAATAGTATGGGAAGATATTTCTTTTTAACAGAATTGCTAGAATAAGTCAGGTTTGGTGATATAGAATATCTTTACATTACCTACATTCTGCACTTCTAAAAATCAAGAACAGTGAAAAGCTGAGAGTTCCAGCATTCAGGACACTCTTTTTTTTTTCTTTTTTTTTTCTTTTGAATTTTTATTAAATAAACATTAAAACATTGGACACAGTGCGACCTTCCTGGCTTTGTCATTTCCATACATATAGTAACATAACAACAAATACAATTCCTACTTATCATACATCACTACTTTATTATTATAAACATATCCCTTGTCCTCATTTGTATGCTTGTCTAGCAGGGGTGGGTTCCAACTTACCTCGCTGCTGGTTTGCTCCCTCCTGCGCCGCGTGGCGCGCCTCGTGGGCGCGCACACGCTTCGCACGCACGTGCACATACGCAGTAACAAAAAATCTGGGGAAAAAACAAAGCCAAAAAAAAGATGGCGACCGCATGCACAGTGCCAGAAGTCAGCTTCTGCGCATGCTCAGAAGGAAAAATTTTTTTAAAAAAATTCAAAAAAAAATTCAAAAAAAATTCAAAAAAAAGATGGCGGCCCCCACAGACCGGCACCGACCAATCCGGTTCGGTGACGTCATCGTGATGTCACCAGCGGGCCGCTACCAGTTTGGGAGAACCGGTCCGAACCGGGAGGAACCCACCCCTGTTGTCTAGGTATTGTCTAGTTTCAGTTCTACAAATCCTCAATATTTTCTGTTCCGACTCCTTTTCCTCATTTCCAACCATTGGTACATTTTGTTCCAAATTTCGTGGTATTCTGTCTCACCTTTATTTTTAAGTTCTAGTGTCAGTCTGTCCATTTCTGCACAAACCAATATTTTCTTTATTATCTCTTCTTCAGAGGGGGTATCTTCATTTTTCCAATTTTGTGCATAAACCAATCTTGCTGCTGTTATAACATGCAGCATTAAATATATCACTCCTTTACTATATTTCTCTTTTATAATTCCTAGTAAGAAAAGTTCTGGTTTTAAGTGTATGTTTTGGTATAGCATCTCTTCCAACCATGTCTTTATCTGACACCAAAATTCCTTGGCTTTTGTGCATGACCACCACATATGATAAAATGATCCTAATGCTGAGTTACATTTCCAACACTGTGGTGATATATTCTTATTCATTTTCGCTAATCTTGTAGGTGGAAGGTGCTACCTATAAAACATTTTATATAAATTTTCTTTATACGCGGTGGCTAACGTTAATTTCTTATTTCTCTCCCATAGATCTTGCCATTTATCCAATTCAATATTGTAACCAAAGTTTTTGGCCCACACTACCATAATTTCCTTCACTTGCTCTTCCGCCATTGTATATTCCAATAGATATTGATAGGTTTTCTTTATCATCTTTTCCTCCGTTCCTAATAAAATGTTATCTAGAGTCGTTAATTCTTTCTTAATACCCCATTCCTTTCTATCTTTCATATAGTGTGATTGAATTTGTAGGTATGTCTACCACTCCAATTCTACTCCTTCTTCTTGTAGTTCTTTTCTAGATTTTAATTCCCCTCTTTCATTTAATATATCCTTGTATGTAACTACTTTCCCCAAATTAATGAAATTTGGATGTACCAACACCTCCTACGTAGAGAGCCATGCCAGAGTTTCCATATAGTTCTGTTTTTTAACTTTTGTCAACACCTCAAGGAGAGCTCATCTGACATGGTGCCTTTGGAAGTACTGGTGAGCCCTATGTCTACCATCCCACAAGAATGCATGCCATCCTATTTGCAGATCATACCCTTCCAACGTTAGTAACCTCCTATTCTTTAAGCTTATCCACTCCCTCACCCATGTGAGTACGGCAGCTTGATAATATCTTTTCCAGTCTGGCAAGCCGAGCCCTCTTTAGATTCTTGTAGTAATTTTAATTTAATTCTAGGTTTCTTCCCTTGCCAGATAAATTTGGATATTGTTTTGTTCAAATTTCCGAAATATTCCTTCTCTAATCTTATGGGTATGTTTTGAAATAGGAAAAGTATTTTTGGTAGGATATTCATTTTTATTGTTGCAATTCTCCCCATCAGGGAAAGTTGCAAATTTTTCCATCTCTCCAGGTCTGCCTTGATTTGATCATTTAATTTATTGTAATTGTCCTCTTTGATTGTTATACATCTTGCCATTACCGGTAGCTGTATTCCTAAATATTTCACTTTCTTTGCTATCTGGATATTTATTCTCTCGGTCAAATCCTCTTTCTGTGTTATGGACATATTTTTAACTATCATTTTGGTTTTTTTACCCTCAATCCAGCTACTTCCCCATATTCTTCCAATACTTCGATAAACTCGATTGTAGTGGCTCTTCTATAATAAATACAAGATCATCTGCAAAGGCTTGCAATTTGTAAACTTCCTTCTTGATTTCAGCATTCAGGACACTCTTGTTCTTCTTGACCTCTTAGTGATTTTCAATGCCATCAACATTGGATCCTTTTGGGCTGACTTGGGGAGTTCAGGGATGGGCAGCACAGTTGTGTGCTAGTTCACCTTCTTCCTCTGATGCTGGGCCCCAATTGGTGTTAATAGGGAATGAGAGGTACAGCTAACGGCCCCTCCTTTGTGGATGCCACAGGGCTCAGGGCTCTCTCCACTCCTTTTTAACGTCTACATGAAACCAGAGGTGGGTTCCTCCCGGTTTGAACCGGTTTGCCCGAACCGGTAGTGATCCACTGGTGATGTCACAGTGACATCACAGATCCGGTTTGGTCGGTGCTGGTCCATGGGCGCCGCCATCTTTTTTTTTTAATCTTTTTTTAAAAATTTTTTTTTAAAAAAATTTACATTTTTTCCGGGTTTTTTTTCTTCTGTGCATGCGCAGAAGCCGAGTTTCTGGCACTACGCATGCGTCGCCATCTTGTTTTTGGTTTTTGTTTTAATTTTTTTTGGATTTTTCGGCACTGCGCATGCCCTGCCTGACCATACAGCCACCGAACCCGCCTCTCGCCTACCCCGCTCCCTCGCACCCAGGGTCAGCAGGGACAAGCTCAGCTCCAGATGAGCCCGCATCTCCCGAAGCCGCCGTCGTTGGAGCCATGACAGGCGAGAGGCGGGCACGGCAGCTGTATGTTCAGGCAGGGTGAAGCGGGGGAATGGCTTGTCTGGAGCAGGTCCCTCGCATCCGGGGGCAGCAGGGACAAGCCGCGGGCTCAGCTGCAGGGGAGCATCTCCAGATGAGCCATTCCCCCCATGCCCTGCCTGAACATACAGCTGCCGCGCCCGCCTCTCACCTGCCCCACTTCCTTGCACCCGGGGGCAGCAGGGACAAGCCGTGGTCTCAGCTCCAGATGAGCCCGCGTTTCCCGAAGCCGCCACCGTTAGAGTCGCGACAGGCGAGAGGCGGGCATGGTGGCTGTATGTTCAGGCAGGGCAAAGGAGGGGAATGGCCCCTGCCCCGTTCAACTGCGCCAGCAAAGAAGCGCGGAAGTTCTAGCCCATCCGCCCCACAAGTGAAGCGGGCGGCGTGAAGAAGGAAGGAAGGAAGGAAGGAAGGAAGGAAGGAAGGAAGGCTGTTTTATTATGCAATTTTATTGTGAGTTGGACTAAGGAGAAATTTACTAAGGGTGAGACCAATCAAGTTGGCCACGCCCACCCAGTCACCTGACCTCCAAGCCACGCCCACCTGAAGCCACACCCACCTGACCTCCAAGCCACACCCACAAAATAAGCCACGCCCACAGAACCGGTAGTAAAAAAATTAGAACCCACCCCTGCATGAAACCCCTGGACAAGAGAATTCGCCCATATAACACTTTTGCTCTGTGAACTGCACTGCATTCCAGTTTGCTTCTGGGTCCAAATCAAAGGTTGGTCATCACCTATAAAGCCCTACATGGCATAAGCCTGGCTACCTACAGAACCAGCTTTAACCCATTACATCAACCTCTCCTGTTCATTCATATAGGACAGGTATGCTGCAGACTTCATCAGTGAAATAATTTCCATCAGCAGGGTCTAGGAGGAGGGCCTTCTCTGCCACTGCCCTTGCATTGTGGAACATTCTGCCCCCAATCTCTTGGCCTTCCACAAAGGGGTCAAAACTTGGTTTTGTGGCCATGTGTGGGGAACACAGAGGCCCACACCACTGTGGGGCTGGCTGGCCCAATAAGAGCCCCCCTCTTCTCCTGTATTAACAACTCCCTCCATCTTGGAATTTTTCATCTTTTGAAATGTTATAATGTTACTTTTATCATTTTAAAACTTTTTAATCTTAAATTAATTCTGATTTTAATGTAAATTTTACTGATTGCATTGTGCACTGCCCAGAGCTGCTCTCTGATATTACAGCTAGAGAAAAAAGACAAATTAGATCTTTTGTCAGACTACATTCCATGAGGATCTCAGTTCATTGTAGCTGCAAATAAATGAGTCAGTAAGTCAGCTGTTAATTAAAAACAATTTATGACATTCATTGGACCTCAACTAGAGATAAATTTGGCCTATTAAAAAGTAGTGAGATGGAAACCATCATATTTTAATGCCTATAATCTTATTTTTATTACAGATACAGGACAGAAACTAAAACATCTGAAGCAGAATCAGTTAATGTATGACCTGAATATTCTTCTATGATGATCAGCATTTTGGACTAATAGCCAAGAATTTTCTGAAAATGACAGAGAAAATTTTTAAAAATCATCTTCAAAGTTTACAACTTTATTTAAAACAAGGAATAATAAGAATTGGGGATATTTTAATTACATCTTCTTGGTTTCTTTCCTTGCTCATTTAAGAAAAGAAGCAAAGCTGAAGGTACTCAGTTATGTAAACATGATTTATTAATTCACAATAAAGACAGCCAGTGTAATAGTTAAGCTGTTGCACAAATGGCAAGGATTCCTAGGTTGAAGTCCACATTCACAGAAGTTCACCAGGTAATTTGACAAATTTGTTCACCCAGCCAACTTCACAGGGTTTTGGATGTAGAGAAAAGTGGGAGGAGGAAGTGTCATGTTGTCTTCAGTCCTTCATACTTATTTTATGAATAAAACAAATAGATACATTTATAATTTATAATTTTAGGGAAGGGGAGTATCTGAACAAATTGTTGTTTGAATGTGAGAGGAATACATGGAGAATATATTTCATAAAACAAGACTGAGAGCAATTTGAAAGTGGATTTAAAAGTCACAGGCTACAAGAATTATATGGAAAAGATGCTATACTGGATATTCAAATGAAATCAGATGATGTTTTAATAATTCAAAGGAATACATATACATACACATACACATACACATACACATACACATACACATACACATACACACATACATACCGGTACATAATACATACATACATACATACACACATACATACATACATACATACATACCTACATCCTTTTATATACATACATACATCCTTTTATATACATACATACATCCTTTTATATATATATATATATATATATATTATTGCTCTATAGCCCCATCTAGTGGCCTGAGGGACAAATATGCTCCAATGTATGATCGTTATATACTGTTATAGCTCTCTAGCACCATTTTCACATGCTAGCAAAGTCCTACAAGCTAGGCTCCAGCAGTATGTGGACCGAGAACTACCAGAAGTACAGGCAGGATTTCGAAGAGGCAGAGGAACTAGAGATCAAATTGCCAACATACACTAGATCATGGAAAAAGCTAGGGAGTTCCAGAAAAACATCTACTTCTGCTTCATTGACTATGCTAAA
>QLTV01002109.1:2860185-2884397 GCA_003457575.1 Thermophis baileyi | reverse complement strand
GAGCTTCCGAGCTTCCATGCTCGAGCCCCGGAGCGGCAGCAGACCTGTCCGCACAGGCCGCTGCCTCACCACCAACTGAATTGTGCAGGTCTAGTAGGGCTCCAAAACGCCCCGCCTACCTGCGTGATCTGGACAGCTCCCGACAGCAGACCTGTCCGCACAGGCCGCTGCCTCACCACCAACTGAATTGCGCAGGTCTAGTAGGGCTCCAACGCGCCCCGCCTACCTGCGTGATTACGTATGCTGGACAGCTCCATCCAGGAGGGGAGGGGTGTTATGTTCTAACTGTCTCAACTGTGTTGCATGGTTCCAACCAGGTCCAGCGTTTGAGCGGGAAAAAGCTCAAACGCTATTGGCTGGTCTGTCTGACAGCTCCCTATAAAAGGGCAAGCTGTCAGACTGCTCTTTGCTGGTTGCTGATACAAGAGCTGAAATAAAGAGCTGCTTTGGAAGTCTGTCTCCTGTCATCTCTACCCACTATCTAACAGATATATATATGTTTTTTTTTCTCTGTTAAATCACCTGGTATACCCAAATATGGGAGGGAGCATACTGCTTCCTTTTTGCCTTTCAGCCCCTTTCCTATGTTGAGTTTACAAAAGAGGCTTGTTAAGCTTTGAAGAAGTTTGTGAAAAGAAACAATGAAAAGAAGTCAATTTCTAAGGCAATATTTGAAGGAACTAAAAATCAAAATTGTTAAAAATAAAAGGAAGGAATATAGAGTTGGTTTATTTGATCAGGGTTAAAATACATATATTGTTATCTCTGTTAACCATTAATGGAATTTTGCTGATCAGGACCGAACGAGGCTTTAACAATTTGTTTATAGATAAGAGATGGGACATGGGAAGAAGAGATTTGTTGTATTTTAAGAGAAGATGATACTAGAATTGTTGTGATAAAAGCAGAAATTTCATTATATATTTCTTCTTTACTATATTTTTTCTTTCCTTTTGTGCTTTTCTCTTTTTTCTTTTCTAGACTTTCTATTTTTTTTCTTTTTCCTTTTAGTTTGTATTAGTTTTATTTTTTAATTGTATTTTTTAATAAAATTACTATATAAATTTTATTTTTGTTTTAACTGAATAGTGTACCAAATTTACCTTTTTTCATATCTCAGTAAAAGTGAAGAACTAAGTAAAGTGTGGAAATTGCTTCACAGTATCAGATCTGCCTACACTTTCTGGATCTCATATAGCCGTGATGGCGAACCTATCGCACACATGCCACAGGTGGCACGCGGAGCCATATCTGAGGGCACGCGAGGCATTGCCCTATGTCAGCTTCAGTGTGCATGCACGCTCTAGCCAGCTGATTTTCGGCCTTGGGGAAGGCCATTTTTCGCACTCCAGAGGCTTCAGGGAAGCCTGAGGGTGAAAAATGGCCCAACGGGGGTGGGGGGACGACATGCGCAGTGTGGCACACGTGGGGGGATGTGTGCTGGCATCCCCCCCACGTGTGCCATTTTTGCATCCCCCCCACGTGTGCCACTCCCATTTTTGGCACACAAGAAGAAAAAGGTTCGCCATCACTGTCATATAGCATCTTTCTACAACCTTAGCATCCATCATACCGTATGTATCAATGTGGACTAGAGCTACCATATCCAGGCTACATAATAATTTTTTCCTGTCATCTGATAGCTATCTGGATCTTTGTGTCAAGATATATAATATATAATTATATCCAGGACCCATACACAGAGGGAGATACATAATTGTTGTATGTATAATATATAATTTCACTTCCCTGAATTCCAAACCAGAATAGCCACAGCTGAAAATTTTGGGAGATAGAGGGTATATGTCTGAAGACAAATCAGCTTCAGGGGGAGCTATTATAAGTGATTTGTCACAAAGAAGATGCTTGCCTATCTTACAAATAGTCTTAGTAGCTTATCTATCTTTTAACTTCATTTTAATCTGAAGGAACAGCACTGAAGCAAGCACTTGGGCAAGACCAGAGGTGGGTTCCTCCCGGTTCGGACTGGATCGCCTGAACCGGTAGCGACACGCTGGTGACGTCACTGAACCGGATCGGTCGGTGCCAGTCCATGGGCACCGCCATCTTTTTTTGGGAATTTTTAGTGAATGTGTGTGTGTGTGTGTGTGTGTGTGTGTGTGTGTGTGTGTGTGTGTGTGAATTTGTTACTTTTTGGAAGTTTTTTTCCTGTTCTGCTGCTTGAAAGTGGGCCCTCCTTCCTGCCCCCGGGTTTATACTGACCTTTATTCCTTCTTCCGAAGCCCAGCCTATCAGCTTCTCAGCTGTGTTTCGGGCTGATTTTCAACTACTGAGCATGCGCTGAAGCAAAATGTGCACTTCCGTCACGATGCAAACTGGTGGGGAAGGTAAGTAGAACCCACCCCTGGGCAAGACCTATACTTCTTTATAAGATTCAGTGCTGGTAATATTCGTCCTGCTGCCACCCCTGTAATCTGGATAATAAGAAATAACTTCAACAGTATTCAGATACATATTCTAAATTCATTAAACATAATTATCCGCTTTTAGCTGAAATATCTGGCTTTGTTCTTGATCTACAGTATAACCCATGCTGTATTCTGAGTTAGCTGATTAGTGGGCATCCTTTTCAATTCTAGGACCCCATTCAACTCTGGTGATGTTGCAGGGCTACATAGAGACTCTTCTTAATGAAGTGATGAAGGAGAGAACTTTGTATCTTATCAAAAAGATGTTTAGTGCAGTTTGACTATATAAGGATCAGCAGATCTGGGCAATTTTTGGAGCAAAACTATAGACATGAACCAAATATATATATATATATGTGTGTGTGTGTGTGTGTGTGTGTGTGTGTGTGTGTGTGTGTGTGTGTGTGTGTGTGTGTGTGTGTGTGAGCACAAATTTTTACTATATAACTTATCAAGCCTGTTATGTTCATTTTCTGCAATTCTGCATGCAAAAAACAAAAACCTGGGATGGTTATTTTTAATTTCCAAAAAATCAGACAACCAGTAGATGGCAGCAAAAAGATGCAAAGAAAAAACTCTAAGCCTTTACTACCAACTTGTGGCCATCAGCTGTAGCAGCTCAGAGATGATAACTGTATGGTAGGGATATTCAGTGCATATATTTATGTACTTCTTTCCAAGGATAACTCAAACAGAATTATCCGCATCTAAACAGGCAATCAGGGATGTTTTGATTCAGTCTTGCATAACATTGGTATCAGCAAATATTGATCTCTGGAGACAGAAGAAAAAAACACAGGATAAAAATGTTCCTACTTCACAGCAATGTGCCATCTTGTTCAAGAGCTATGGCCTTCTGATGCCATGATTAACAACAAAAAAAGTGCCAGTAAATCTCTGGTGTGGATAGCAAATTAATCTTCTTTTACCCATGCATTACATATGTTCATCAATGTACCCATATATATAGTTCAGGTTGTGGAAATGAATTCAGTTGTCTGAATGAATTTGATGTCTGTGTATCTGTTAATGCATCTCTGCATTATATGAGTAAATCTCTATGTTTATGTGTGTGTGTGTGTGTGTGTGTGAGAGAGAGAGAGAGAGAGAGAGAGAGAGAGAGAGAGAGAGAGAGAGTTCAGAGTGTTCAGTGTGGTGGTCATGGGTTGTCTATCCCTTTTGTATTTCTCAATGCTACGAATTATTGCTAGGGAGGTTCTTCTAAAGAACTACACAATAAATTCATATAATCTTATTTCTAATGAGGCATTCCTTGGCAGAAATTAATATCTGAGGATCAGCTTGTCTACATTTACAGTTCCAGAATTATCTCATTGTTTATTTAGAGTAAGTTATCTAGCAATAATTTACTCATTTAGTTGTTTAATTTTAGTAATGCCACAACTCAAAAATATTCATAGTAGTGCATGATTTACTTGCTCTACCATTGTTCATGTGTGACATTTATAGTATTATATAAGGTCAGTATTTTTATATAATTCAAGCAGAATAAGAATGTTTAGGATATGTATTATGAACACCTTTTGGACTTTAATTCATATGGAAATATTCTAATCTAAGCAGACCATCAAAAAATTAGTGCATAATAAGGGGATAAGATGAGGCTGTCACAAATCTAATAAAGATAAGTTAACATGTAACAAACATGTTGGAACACCACTTTTACATCCCAGAAATTGTTTGTGAATTATTGTCATTATTATTATTTTTTTAAAACTTGAGTAAATGTTATCTTCAAAATTCATTTTACAAAATGCCATTGATTGCTTATAATCTTAATTGTTCCCTCATGCGAAGTAATGCTGAAAACATAAACCTGCCCTGGAATATTCAGTGTTAGCATCATTTTAGGTATTGCACACAAAAAATAAAACCTAATAAAAGAAATGCAAGATCATGTTAAATAAATGGCTGGAATGCGTGTCGTCATTTGCCTTTTAAATTTTGTGGCTGTATGAACAAGTTGGAGCTTTAATTAGAGCTGAATTAAGTGCTGCAACTTAATCAAAATGAACATCCTAGAAGAAAATGTAGTTCTGGTGGAAAAAAAATGTATATGGTCTAAAGCAGGGGTGTCAAGCTCAAGGCCCCGGGGCCGCATCCGGCCCGCAGAGTGTTTAGATCTGTCCCACGGTGCCGCCCTGGAAACATCAAAGGACCAGTCTGTGGTGCCTCTGCCAGCAAAAACAGAGCTCGGGAGGGCCGCGCGGAGCCCACCCAAGCTCCGTTTTCACTGGCAGAGGGTTGCAGGAGGCTGTCGCAGCCGAAAACGGAGCTCAGGAGCCCATTTTCGCTGGCAGAGCTCTTGGGCCGCCACAGGCACCCCCAACATGAGTGACATCGAGCTGGCCATGCCCACCCTGGCCCTCCCGAGGTCAAACACAACCCTGATGCGGCCCTCAATGAAATCGACTTTGACACCCCTGATCTAAAGGTAAGCATTCTGTAATGATGTTCCTGACTTCCTTGTATTGTATTGTACTGTAGGTATAGAGGGAACTGATGTGTCCATATAGGGCTGATATAAGTCCTTTTCACACACAAATCACTTGGAAGAACCATTAAAAAAACTACCCAATTCCTTCCCTGTTTAGGTTTTATGGAGTTATCATCTTTCCCCCAACGTCCTCTGAATTCATTCTTACATAGAGAAAAATCTATTTTGCTGGAAAGAGGTCTGGTCCCAGCCTGAATGGGCTATACTCCAATAGAATAGGTGAGATCAAAGTTACAATTAAATATACTTTAATTAAAAAGTATAAATGTACTTAACGTAGTCACTTTTCATATAAGTTAGCCTCAGCTTTTGGGGAACTTTGATGATGACAGCAAGAAATGATCAGAGCTCTCTTTCTTTTCTCCCTTATGACAGTGTATTATGCTAGATAGGCATAAATTAGGAGATGTTATGGCTTTCTTTCCTGTTAAAAGGTTCCAGATTCTTGTATCCTGTTTCTTGGGTCTAATCACCATTCATTGAGAGCTGTTCCTCATTCACTGAGTTACAGAAAGTTGCTCTGTGAGTTTGCACTTAAGGCCTCTCTATGGTATTTTTGCTTTTGCCACAGGTTTATGTATCTGTTCTTCCTAGGTCTTATATCCAAGGAGCTACATACTGTAGGTGCTCTGCAATGTGGAAGCTTTAAAACATAATTTCAATATGAAGGAGTCTTTCTGTATCAGTGGAATGCACTTCTTTATAAAGTACATATGGCCTAATGTGTTCCTCTTTAGCCAAGACTTTCCAGTTTGAATTAGATTATAAGGATTGTTAATGTTTTGATGATATTATGGTTGTTTATCCTAACCTCTTAAGCTAATTTCCCACTGCTAATGTCCTCAACCAGTGGTGAAATCCAAATTTTTTTACTACCGGTTCTGTGGGCATGGCTTGGTGGGCGTGGTGTGGCTTGGTGGGCATGGCAGGGGAAGGATATTGCAAAATCTCCATTCCCACCCCACTCTGGGGCCAGCCAGAGGTAGTATTTGCTGGTTCTCCGAACTACTCAAAATTTCCGCTACCGGTTCTCCGAACTACTCAAAATTTCCGCTACCGGTTCTCCAGAACCTGTCAGAACCTGCTGGATTTCACCCCTGTCCTCAACCATAAGTTTTTACTGGTGAGGAAGGGCAAGGCCAAACATGGTGGTGATTGCCTCAAATTTCAAAGCATCGCATTCCTGGACCCAATATGCTGCATAGTATTACATAATAACAAACAGGAGAACACTATTGTCATTCATTAGTTTCTGGAAATATACAATCCAAGTTAGGTGCATGAAATGTTATCTGCAACGGAAAACAACAAAAAAGCAAAACAGTCACAATGAACTATAGATGTTATAAAAACATCTTTCCCAATTTTAAAAGATGTGTGATTTATTCACTGTCACAAAGCATTGCCAAAAAACAGTCTCTAATGTTATTTTCAATTTGAGTCTTCATAATCTCTCTAGCCCTCAAACCTCCCATTTGTTGCCAAAACGTTCTCAGTAAATCAAGGAAATATTTTTGTTCTACTTAGGTTGTTAGAAAGTTCTCAGGAATAATGGAACATGTATTTAAATTCAACTCTAAACTCAAGAGATCCACAAAAGTCTTGACTGAAGTAAAATCTCCCAAAGCAATCATTAATCCATCCAGATCCATCAGTCTCTGAGAACTGATGATCCTATTTAGTCCCCTACTTCTACAGAATTAGAAAGTCAAAGGAATCTCATCTCAAATAAATTATGATCTCAGGTAATATTTTTTCTGTATTCAGCTCATCCTTTAAACTAGCAGGAAATACCAGATTGAAGTTTATTTCTTGAACATGCTAGTCTAGATTAATTGAATCATGATCTTCTTATTATCTCAATTGGCTAAGGTTACACAACACATTGAATCTGTATTAAGCATGCTGGCTCGTTTCAAGCCAATCCTACTTTAGTCTATCATGTGTAATCCCAGTTTTAGTGTGAACCGGCGTACAGAATGAGAGAACCAGCTATTAATTAAATTGAGCCATTAGATCCATATCAGATTCTGTTGCAGGGACATCAACATCTTCCTTGAACCAGAGATTCCAGTGGTAACTTATTGCCACTTGACCATCCAGTAGTCCAGTTAAGAATTCTGTTTAACAGAGTAACAGTTGGAAGTGACCTTGGAGGTCTTCTAATCCAATACTCTGCTCAAGCAAGAGACCTTATACCATTTCATGCAAATAGTTGTCCTATTCTTCTTAAAAACCTCTAGTGATATTTCACTCACAACTTCTGGAGGCAAACTGTTCCACTGATTGATTGTTCTAACTATTTCTAGGTTGGTTTTCTCCTTCATTAGAATACTTTATTGACCAAGTGTGATTAGATACATGCAAAGCAATAAGAGTAGTAATAATCATAATAATGATACCAATAAGAGGGGGTAGTAGAGAAGATGAGGAAGATAATAACAATATTACAGCCATACAATATGAGTAAATATATTTAGACATAAGACAGAAATGTGGGAATTAGGGGTTCAACAGAGTGATGGCACAAAGGGAAATGGTGCAAAGTGTCTACTTGTTTCAGCTTGCAGTGGCCTGTAATGGCATCCCGAGGGGAGGAGTGGAAACAGTTTATGTCCGGGATGTGAGGAGTCTGTAGATATTTTTTCAACCCTCTTTCTAACCTGCGCTATATTCAGGTTCTCTATAGAAGACATGCTGGTTGCAATTGTTTTTTCTGCAGTCCTAACTATCCGTTGGAGTCTGTACCTGCCCTGTTTGGGACCCAATCAGACAGTTATAGAAGGACAAACAACAGACTCAATAATCCTTCTGTAGAACTGTATCAACAGCTCCTGGGGCAGTCAGAACTTTTTGAGTTGACACAGGAAGAATGTTCTTTGTTGTGCCTTTTTAATGATGGTTCTAATGTTAGGTGTCCATTTCAAATCTTGGTTAGTTTCCACCCATTGTTCTGCCTTCAGGTGCTTTGGAAAATAGGCTGATCCCTTCTTCTTTGTGGCAGCCCCTTAGATAACACTGCTGTCATGTCATCCCAGTCCTTCTTTTCATTAAACTAGACATACCCAATTCCTGCAACTGTTCTTCATATGTTTTAGCCATCAGTCCCCTAATCATCCTTGTGCTTTTCTCTGCACTCTTTCTAGAGTCTCGGCATCTTTTTTATGTTGTGGTGACCAAAACTGGATACAATATTCCAAGTGTGCTCTTACCAAGCATTATAAAGCAATTTTAACACTTCATGTAATCTTGATTCTATTTCTCTGTTAATGCAGCCTAGGACTGCATTGACTTTTTTGGTGGCTGCAGAACACTGCTGGTTCATATTTAAGTGATTGCCCACTAGGACTCCAAGAGCCCTCTCAAATTGCTACTATTGAGGCAAGTACCATATATTCTATACCTGTGCATTTGGTTTTTCTTGCCTAAATGTAGATATTACTTTTCTCATCACTGAATTTTATTTTGTTAGATAGGATCCAGTGTTCAAGTCTATCAAGATTCTATATCTTGAGCCTATCTTCTGGAGCAGAAGTGTCAAACTGGCCATGCCCACCCCAGATCTGTGAATGGGAAGAACATTGTGAAACATCACATGACGGCAACATGGCAAGTTTGACACCCATGTTTTGGAGTGTTGACTATTCTTGCCAGCTTAGTATCGTCTGAAAATCTGATGAGTTCCCCTTCCACACCCTTGTCTAAATCATTTACAAAGATATTGAAGAATACTGGGCCTAAGACAGAACATTGAGATATCCCAATGCATACTTCTCTCCATGTAGATGTAGTTCTATTAAGGACTACACATTGAGTGAGGTTTGGCAAGAAAGCTCCTCAATTCCCTTGTCTCACTCATTATTCATAGCAGCCAACAGTTGTTTTCTGGTGTCAGGTATAGTGGGTCTCAAGGAAAATAACTTTGCCCCTCCATCCTTGATGATGAGGCCCATTGGAAAACCATGAAGCTTGTATGTCAAACTTCAATTATTTTCACCCTGTGGTTATACCAAGAATTTATGCTTCTCTTTAACCTGACAGAAAGGATGGAAACATAGGTTTCCCCTCATAATTTATAGCATTATTCTTTCAAACTCATATTTTCAAATCAGCATTGTATAAACTGTTCACATAATAACCAGCCACTGCAGCCAAACCCCAGGTGATTCCTTCTGTATTCTGCACCAAGAAAGAAACAATCTGGTAAACAGAATTATGTATTTTACAGATATAAGATTGCTACCCACACTCCAAACAAGTAACATTTACAACCGCTCTTCTTGCAGTTATTTTCAGAGCATGTCATACCGTAATTGTTCCTATGCCAGTCCAAGGGGGAAAAGGGACACAGAGTGCAAACACATATGCAGAAATAACCAAAGATGTTCAATAGTTTCAGAAGTTTGTGATATGTTTAGACTAAGAATTCTCACATATTCTAATGTGAATATTAGATTTTCTACAGCATCATTATTATACAACTCATATTTAAGCCATCTGTCTTGAAGGCAAAATTATCATAATACCCTAAGGTCATTTATAAATTAAGCCAATTCTATTTTGTGCACTTGAAGTTATAATTGCAATAATAAAATTCTTCAGTGTAGTAGGTAAAAATCCAAAATAAGGCATATTGAGGCTATGAATATTATATTCACCAAGATTCAGTTCTAAAACAAATACATAGGCATTATAAGTTTGAGCAGTTTCGGGACAATATTACAGGTGGTCCTTGACTTACAAACATTCATTTAGTGAAATTACAACAAAAAAGTGATTTATGACTCTTTTTTACACTTACCTATGGTCATGTGATCAAAATTCAGACACTTGGCAACTAGCATGTATTTATGATGGTTGCAGTGTCCCAGGATCATGCGATCACCTTTTGCGAACTTCTGACAAGCAAAATCAATGGGCAAACCAGATTTTCATAACAACTATTTAACAACCAATCGATACAAACTTAATGTAAACCGTTCCCAACTTGATTGCAAAAACTTCGACTTCAGCAACAGAGTGGTCAATGCCTGGAATACCTTACCCGACTCTGTAGTTTCTTCCCCAAACCCCCAAATCTTTAACCTTAAACTGTCTACCATTGACTTCACCCCATTCCTAAGAGGGGCGTGCATAAGAGCACCAGCGTGCCTACCGTCCCTGTCCTAAATATGTACTCAAAACCATGTTTGTACTTATTATATACTCATATTAATGTTTATACTTTGCTGTAATCATATACATGCTTGAAAAAATAAATAAATAAATAAATAAATAAATGAATGAATGAATGAATGAATGAATGAATGAATGAATAAAATAAACTATGCTACTAATTAACAATTGCAGTGTTTCACTTAACTATGTAAAGAAAGGTCATAAAATTGGGCAAAACTCGCTTAACAACTGTCTTGCTTAGCAATGGAAGCTTTGAGCTTAGCTGTGGTCATAAATCGAGGATTATCTGAACTTCATTTTGAGCATGATGCAATCATGGAGCAAAATCCAAGATTCAGACACAGTAGATAATATTATTTCATAGCTACTGTAAAATTATAATTTGACCTTTCCAGTCCCTCCAAATCAAAAGGATGATTTCGATCAACCCAACAGTTATGCTAGTAGTTTTTTTGGCTTCCTCTTGTCAGAAGCATCCTGGTAGCCTAAGCTGCCCTACAATTATTGTGTTAAAGCATCTACGTTCTCTGTTTTAAAACTCTAAATCATATTTTCGTGGAATTTCTCTCTTCTAGGATATTAGCTATCTAGCCAATTTTGAGTAATCTACAAATTTATCCTAATGCCTTCCATGTCTTCATCCAAGTATTTTTCAAAACATTGAAGAATCTAGAACCCAGGACCAAACATCCACACAATATTTCCTTACAGTTTAGTGAGTATAGGTTTTGAGCCTTGACAGGAGTGTACGATCTTGTCTTTTGCCTTCATAAGCAGAGTAGAATTCTGGATTGTCATATACATTACAGTGGAAAAGACAAGCTAAACAGAATATATAGAATTTACTTTAAGAATGAATGGAAGTTTTTTAAAAAAAAAATCAGAAAAATGACATAGTTGTATACTACAAAAATAAATAGTCTCTCTTGAGCACACCGTTTCAGCAGCATCTTGCCTCACGAAGCAGCATTCCCAGCTAGAATACGTGCATCTCTATATGCTATGTGTCCAAGTTACAGTTGCTGTGGCAACTGAGACCTGAAATTTCTGTAACAAGTATGAGTATGAGATCTCAATACTGAACCTGCTTTTGTAAGAAAAGCTTGGGAGGTGAATTGTTTTATTCACTCTTTTACAATGGTTTTAAAAAAGAAAAGGGAGAAAATAATAAAAAATTTAGATAGATTTTTCATCTAGAATAGCATCCATTTAGTTGCTTTACTTCGTACATACAATATATACATACCAGTTACAATATTTCTTTTGGGGTAAGCAGCTTTATACAGAATGTAGAAAGGCAGTAATAAAAGGCAAAATGTTAAAAAAAAAATAGCTGAAACAATTTATAACAATACTATTACTTACATAGCTCCATACCTATAAATCCTTGCAAATCCACTCCATACCGTATACTGCTTTCAGAGGTGGGCTCCTGCCAGTTCGGATCGGCTCTATAGAATCGGTAGCGGGAATTTCCCCCGCTCGCCGGACCGGCAGCGATGGCCGGCTGGACATGCCCCCGAACCGGCTCAGCGGCGCCATAGGCGCCGCCATCTTGTTTTTTGCTTCTGCGCACGCACAGAAGCTGTTTTTTGCTTCTGCGCATGCGCAGAAGCTTGGTTTTTAGCACTGTGCATGCACGCACGCGTGTGCGAAGCACACCCACGCAGCACATGAGGAAGCGAACTGGCAGCAAGGTAAGTTAGAACCCACCCCTGACTGCTTTGTATGTTTACCTTTCGCTCTTAAACTGTTCACTTCTATTCTTGAGCATTTATCAACTCTATTCTACAGTATATAGCCATGACTTTCTTTTTATTTCTCTTCCTCTTTATCTATCCATTCTTCTATATATGTTTTACACTCCTTATTCATTCTTTCCATATGATTCAAATACTTCAATGTATTTCTTTCATACTAATCACTCACTTCCATATTCAATTCACAGACATTCAATATTCCTGACATTGTATCCTTGTTTTATCATACATAATCTTAAGTAGCCCATTCCCACTAGATTAAACATTTATTTTTCTCCCTACATACTGTACTCTTACTTCTACATAATAAATTGGACAGAAATATGCTTTTAGATATGGTTCCCGCAACAAGAATTCATTCCCTGCAGCAGACAATGTCTATTTTAGTACAATTTAAACAAGATTTACGATACATTTTGTCTACTCATGTTCCCATCTCACATAAACATTCTCTAATCTCTCATAAAGTACACAAATGCTTGCTCTATCACAATTTGTCTACCAACTTGCAATTGGCCACCTCATTTTCCTTTCCAAACACAAGTACTTTGGCCCTCAAGACATTAATTTCAAAAGCATTCTCATTGCATCCTACACTGCAAATCATTGGACTCTCAGCCAGGGGAACATTATACATCTTTGTCTTATTCCCTGCTCCACGACAGACCATTGTCTAAGCATTCTATATATTCTTGGCATTTATTTCTATACCACTCTTATTGAATTTAACACCCAACCATCAACTCTATTTTTATGCAATTTACAGTTCTTCCCTATTCACATTATTATATATTTTTACAAATCAGCAAATGTACAATAAACATTCTCATATTCTTACAAGTTGTTGAAAAGCAAAAATCTGTTTTCCACATCTCCTATCCTACATAGAGCCACATTAGATTTCCAAATTTTAGTCACTGACACGTCTCATAATTTTTCAGTCTGCCAATAACAATCCCATATTAATTTAGCTACCTCTTCCGGTAGTTTTTGTATTCATTCTTGTTACTTTTCCCTATGGCCAAGGGAACAATAGCAATCTTTTCCTAATTGTCAGGCATACATGAGCTCCTTATATCTCTAGCCAACAGTTAAGCAGACCTCATCCATATTTCAGCATTTTTTCTATTCATGCAGCCTTATCATTTTTCAACATCCTCACAAAATACATAATTTCTTTTATTATTGTTTTTTCTTGGACTCTAGCATTTATATGAATTTAGATGAATTCTACTCTTTGAAATATTGCTATAATTCTGTCAGTCCTTGAAGGTAGACCAGATTAGAAAGCCAAGATTATGAATGCTAATACTGTTTATATTATAAGGTTACAGTAACAGAATCTTGTAGGTCTCAATACATTTTTCACCTAATCTTCATGAGAAGTAAGGTGAGTCAAGTCTGAGACATTTTCTCAAATTACATTTCTGCCTCCGATTCTAATTTCTTTTATCTCTCCATTATTCTTACTTTCCCATTACAAATTCCCACACACAAAAAATGCTGAACTGTTTGCCATTTTCTCTCACTTCAGTTTCATCCCAAAACATTTGATCACCTTCTATTTTTAATTTATTCATTGTACCCGATGTCACTCATTCCCCAACAGCATTCTTTATTTCTATCAAAACTGCTTTGTATTTTCTCCACCTCTTGTTAACTGTTCCCTGCTCTGTCTGACTACCTTCTTTCCACCTTTTCCTGTATGTATCCATTATGCAATATCTATTAGCCAATATTGTTTTCTCATCCTTATTTTTCTGCAGCATACTCTTATATATTTTTCTTCGTCCACAACTTCTTTCACTTCATCATTCCACCAGGCTCCACGTAAAGCTGCCTTTTGCAATTGACCAATGATGATTTTGTCAATGTATTGTTATTATGGTTCATCACATATTCAGCTAGATGTTCAGACTGGATTTGGCATTTTTATCCATATAGAGTCCTTCCCAAGAATCTGGAATAGGCAGGTGGTATTAAAGGTACCATCACAGGATGTAAGCTGTTCAGAGTAAGCTACGTTCACAATCGGCTGACTTTTGTCAGTGCTGATAGTGTTCAGGTGATCCTCCCATTCAGCAGTGGGTTGCTCCCAGTTCAGCCCGGTTCTTAGAACCAGTAGTGGCGGCAGCTGGAGGCTCCGCCCACCCGCCCGGGATGCTTCTGCGCATGCGCAGAAGCGTCGCACCCGCGAGCACACATGCGAACCGGTAGCAACGGGTTTTTAGAACCCACTACTGCTCCCATTGTTTGGGGATTACACCCAAGGCACCTATTACTATTAATACTATTTTTGCCACAATTGTTCTATTTCTCTTTGCAGGTCTTTGTATTTTGTTAACTTCTCCAGTTCTTTCTCTTCTATTCTGGTGTCTCCAGGTACTGCCCATCCACTCTCCAAACTTTTTTTGTCTTTCTTATTGACAGTTATAAAATCTGGCATGTTATATGGCAGATCCCTGCCTGTTTGAATTCTAAAGTCCCAGAGCACTTTAGCTTCTTCATTTTCTATTTCTTTCTCCATTTTATGGTCCCACCAGTTCTTGCTTTTAGACAAATAGTATACAAATAGTCTGTTGCTAACTTCTCAATTCAGGCTTTGTGTGCATTTTTTCTTAAGCCGTAGTTTGCACAGCCAAAATTAGCCCCTCTGTCTCTTTTTTTAAAACTTTCCTTCTCTTAATAATTGCCAGGTCTTGTTATTATCTGATCTGCCTGCTATGTTTTTAATGTACTAGCCATGTAATATTTTGCCTCTCTTTATTTGTTTATTTGGTCTTTTACACCACTTTGGTTTCTTCAGTACTCCAGCCTTCCTGGTATGCTAGCTTCAGAGCATCTTCTTCACTGTCCTTCAGATATTCTTCCAATGCCCTTTTTCTTGTTCAGCCATTTGATATATTTGCAACATTCCATGCCGCCTATTTTCCTTGATAAGTAGAGTCTGTCAAAGTTACTGCAAGAATGAAGGACATGATTCATTGTCATTATTTTTCTGGTCTTCCCATCTAGGGCTTTTAGTTCTGCTTAAGTCCAGCTTACTATTTCAGCTTTCTAATAACCGGAATTGTTCGGGTGTTAATTGCCTTTTTAATTCCTCCACTGAGATTGGACTTTAAGATCTGTTTCACTCTCTAACTTTTTTCTTGACTTCAGTGTGCTTAATGTTGTCAGCTTGAAAAATGCCCAGATATTTGTAATGATCGTCCAGACTTAATATTATTTCTATAGGGCCGTGATGGCGAACCTATGGCACGCGTGCCACAGGTGCCATGCAGCGCCCTCTCTGTGGGCAAGCAAGCTGTCACCCCAGTTCAGCTCTACTGTGCATGCGCGTGCACCTCCCGCCGGCCAGCTGGTCGTCGGGTCTCTGCCGCGCATGCATGGGGTGGGGCGCATGCATGGGGGCTGTGTGCGCATGCATGGGGGGTGCATGTGGGGGGCTCAATATCTTTCATATGCCATAGCCGTTGATGGGTCCATAAATATTGACCTCAGTCTGTCATTATAGTTTAGTCAATTGAGGCTATCACTTAACCCTTTTTTATGTACAGAGGTGTTGAACAAGTCACTAGCTTTAGTTGTATCTGTGAGCAGTATACTCTGCTAACATAAGCAGTTTTCAACAGTATGCCACAAATATAGCAAACTCCAACTTTATCTAAGCAAACCCTCATTATTCCATATAATGTAGGATCGCCAACTACCTTGCAAAACAACACATCCACCAACTACAAGCTATAGCAGTGTACCAACACAAACTTAGGATGCAAATTATTTTATTGTTTTGGAATACTAAGAGTTGTGTATATTCCCTTATTTAAAATTCAAATATATCAAGCTTTATTTCAATATTAGGCAGCTAAGATTAATATACAACAATATGTGTTACACAGAATTTGATTATTCCACAGGACAACTGCTGATGGACGAACAGCATCAAAGTAATAGATGTACCAAGATGGTCAAAGTCTCTTTTTATGTGCATGTGATGTAATCTTCAATTGCCCAACCATGGCCACCATTTTGATATTGTTGAACCACCCACAGGCAATTTAATATTCCATATCCAAAAGATTAATTGACCAAGTCAGAGAAATTTACTTCAGATCACTATAAAACTATCTTATCTATCAAAGATGTATTGTTTCCTCATAGCCCAGCCATAAGACAAAATATTCATGTACAATACATATTTTTAGTACTAATTCAGTATGTTAAAAACCAGCATTTTCCTTTCTTTGATACATCATTTACAACACTGGTAATCTTCTGGTTTTATTAGTATCACATCTACCACTGTGGAAAGCTATCTTTTATACAACTAAATGTCATTATGATGGATCAAAAACCAGTTTAATGTTCAATCAAGAATGTTTTATGCAGATACAAGATTCCTTCTAAGGGTAAATACAATAAATATTATAGAATTAAATGCAAAAGATTTGAGACTATAATTTAAAGACCCCGAAAGCTCGTATTTTCACAAATGAGATGATATATGAAAAATGCAAGGAAGCCGTAATCACTAACTGCTGATGTGAAATGTTAAGGTGCAAACATGCTTACATATGCTGAGTTTCCGGCACTGCGCATGCCTCGCCATCTTGTTTTTGGCATTTTTTTTAAAGTTTTTTTTAATTTTTTTGCACTGCGCATGCGCGTGCGCCCACAAGGCGTGCGCGCCCATGAGGCGTGTGCACCCATGAGGCGCGGCCACGTGGTGCAGGAGGAAGCGAACCGGCAGCGAGGTAAGTTAGAACCCACCCCTGGTATAAACCTATGACTAATAATAATGTAAAAACAGTGTTAATAATGTAATATGTCATATTTGCAAACTGAGGACTATCTAGCATTTATAGCAAATAAAATTCTAAGTCTAGCACTTAATACAACTTTTCCCAATCTGGTGCCTTTCGTATGTATTTGACTATAGCTCCCATTATCTCTAAAATACAGATGGGAATCATGGAAGCAATAGTCTAACATATATTGTATGTACAAGGTCAGGTTGGAAATGGCTGATCTGAAGTGACTGGGCTTGACACAATTTTCCTCAGCCTTATCTGACCCTTCCTTACTCTTCCATTAAGCATGCCTCCTCCTGAAAGGTCGATCAATCAAAATGCCTGTTGTCAAGATCTCAGGTTATACCTAAGAATTTATTTAGGACTATTATATCTATATAGAAAGAGATTCTCTATGACAGCATTTTGTTGGAGATGTAAGGACAATACTTCTTTAAAAAACATGTCTTTACAATGTCCTTTAATTGCTAAATTTTAGGAGACAGGAGTAGACTGTATAAGTTTGAGTATGTAATAGAACCTATAATTTTCAGAATATTCTTTTTGAACTACATACTTAGTACTTGGAATTTGTGAACTGGACAACATGAATGAATTCCTCTGTCCTTATTATGGCCAAAAGACTGATACTGCAGCATTGAAAAAAATAAATGTACAGCCCCTTTTGCTCAATGGATTGAAGACATGATTGCACTTGCTACCTATAAGCAGATGGCCTATAGATGTACACTTGATATATTGTACTATTTTTTCTCTTTCTTGTACTGTAATTAAAAATCACTTTTTATGTCCCACCTCCACTTGTAATGTATGCTTTATCTTTGCATTTGGGTGTTTTTTTGTTTCTTTTTGCAACTATTTTAAAGACAATAAAATAAACATTTTTTTAAAAAAAAATCTGTTTTCTCAGGCTGTTTCATGCCAGTGCATGTTGTTTTTACCAGCAGGGATCAAAGACGTTTTATACTCTCAGATTTATTTTTCTGGGATTGTATCAAATAACCCTATAAACATCCTAATATTTTCTTTCTCTCCGAGATCAACCTGGACATGATTAGACTGATTAAATATGTTTCAGAAAATTAAATCAAGAAAATCCTCTTCACTTTTGCAAGCCATATCAGAAAAGTAAGGTGTGTGGAGCTTTATTGTAACCTGACTAATTTTCTAAATTTAAAGGAACATAAGAGAGCCCCGCGGAGAGAGCGAGAAAAGAAAAAGAAATAAAAAAGAGAGAGAGGGAGAGAGAGAGAGAGAGAGAGAGAGAGAGAGAGAGAGAGAGAGAGAGAGAGAGAGAGAGAGAGAGCGAGAGAGCGAGAGAGAGAGAGAGAGAGCATACATACACTTGAAAATGGAAATAGCGCATTCTGAAGCACATAATTCTTTCACCTGCATAATGGAATTTTATGTTTTAATCCTTTTCTTGCCTTCTCAGAAAAGCAGGTCCCAATACTGCCTTCCATGATGGCAATAAAAGTACACTAGATTAAAGCCACAATCCAAAATTAGCTCCATTGGGCACAAATGCTGATGGTATTGGGCAGCGAGCACAGAGCAACATGGATAAGGTCCATTTTATTGTATATTATTATCAGCATCAGTAAATGCATAACCAATTCTTTCTGCAAAGTAATATGAATTGCAACAATATTTCACAGTATGAAATGCTCCTATTAGCCATATCCTTTTCCTATTTCATTTCCTACTTCTCTTCTTTCCTCGGCAACAAAAACATCTCATGCTTCAGTTTGGCTATTCTGGAAATTCCCATTACATTGTTTTAAACATAATTTTAAGAACTGAAGATTTCCTGAGTCTGTTGATTCTTATAGATAGAAAATAATGGCTAGATAACCCGCTGTGCTTGCACCTGAATTTCCACACTGAGGGAAAGATGATTTGACAGGCACCTGCTAGACTACACTGAAAAAAAATAAACACTCATATCATTATGAGGAATAAAAAATGGAGTGCTTTCACTAAGAAGAATCAATCCAACACTATTCAGATCTACAATTAAAATAATAGTCTCCTGATGCTATTGACAATGGCTCCCTCTTGTGATAAATTTACTGAATGACATGGCTTTTGATCGCAACTATCAGGTTGATGGTGAAATCTAGAGGCATTAAAGCAGGGGTGGGTTCCTCCCGGTTCTGACCGGTTCTCCCAAACCGGTAGTGACCCGCTGGTGACGTCACGATGACGTCACCGAACCGGATCGGTCGGTGCCGGTCCGTGGGGACTGCCATCTTTTTTTTTAATCTTTTTTTTAATTTTTATTTATTTATTTATTTTTATTTATTTTTCCTTCTGAGCATGCGCAGAAGCCGACTTCCGGCACTGTGCATGCGGTCGCCATCTTTTTTTCGGCTTTGTTTTTTTGGGGGGGGAGTTTTTGTTACTGCGTGGCATGGGAGGGAGCGAACCGGCAGCAAGGTAAGTTGGAACCCACCCCTGCATTAAAGGAGTAATTTGGTTCTTTTGAAAATAGGGTTGCTATATATCTGCTTTGAAATCATTTGGATTCCCACTAGATTGGAGCAAAGAAGTTGTGACCATGAGGTCATCATCCAGATTTTGCTGTTCAGATACTGTAGCCCTCCCTGAGATTTAGAAATTATATATATTTTGCATCCTGTTTCTTCCAACTGAAATGTCAATAATTTCTGTGCCAAAATAGTACTATGTTGGAACTTGTTCTAAAGCCTTGAGTGAAGCCTTCTATTTTTAAACAGCCTGTTGAAATATAACTAAATGTAGCAAAAATAAATAAAAAATAGGCTACCATACGTGCACTGCAAAAATCTGGATTTCCAATGGCAGTAAGAAGTTAGAAGTATTGATATCTCTTTGCTCCTGTGTAGTGGTCATCTGAAAAATTAAGCTCAGATATTGGATTATAATACTCAAATATTCATCTGGAACCATTAACACCTCCTTAAACAATGGAGGAATTAGGAAAAAAAATAAGATATTTATTTGTAGTTCTTTTCTAGGTGTGTGGGGGGGTGGATCACTGCAATATATTCTACATGAGGCTGCATTTGAAGGCCACTTTGAACTATAGATTTCTGTGTTGGAAGACCAAGGTTGCCCTGATTATCTACAGCAGAGGTGGGTTCCTCCCAGTTCAGACCGGTTCGCCCGAATCAGTAGCAACCCACTGGTGACATCACAGTGACATCACGGAGCCAGTTCAGTCGGTGCCAGTCCATGGATGCCGCCATCTTTTTTGGGGGATTTTTTTTTTCTGAAAAAAAATTGGGGGGGAATTTTTTTTCTTCTGCCGAGTTTCCGGCACTGCGCATGCATTACCATCTTGTTTTCAGTGGCTTTTTTTTTTTTGATTTTTTTTTTTATTTTTTGGCACTGCACAAGTGTGCGCGTGCCCACGAGGTGTGGCCACGCGGCGCAGGAGGAAGCGAACTGGCAGCGAGGTAAGTTAGAACCCACCCCTGATCTAGAGTATTGCAATCTATATTGCAATTTCCCCATTAGATGCTAAGAGATTTCCAGGTGGAATTCAGAGTGTTGGGCTTTTAACTTAAAAAACGCAGAATGGCTTGGCAACTAAATCTTACCATTTCCACATAGCAGTGACCTGTCTGGCTTATCTGATGTTTGTAGTACAGCCACATCTTTTGGCAAACCAGGTTCAGTTGACAGTCAGTAAACCTTAGTTACTCCAGCAGAGCCCAGGTTAACTTCTTTCTTATTAGCCTTTTAGAAAGTGGTAAAAATCATGTTGTTCTGGAGAACATTTGAGGACTGAATAGCACATATAATAGCACATTATACTTTTTTGTTGTTATGCCATGTATTTTTTTGTGTTTTTATGCATGTCAGCCATAGAGAATCTATAGATTATCACAATACTGCATATAAATACAATAAATAAAAATGCTAAAAAGGTTATTGCTGATTTTCAGTCTGTGGACTTCCATATCCTTGCCCCGCATTATTCTTTCATGAAAACCTCAACTGAAACTTTCTAAAATTCAAGGTACAATAAGTAGGAGATTTTTAAAGTAGTTAGTGAATGATGTACTGTATCCAATAGCCAAGGAAGGAGGGAGTGGGGTTTTTTTCCCCTTTTTTTAAAGAGATCTGTGTCTTTGAAACTATATACCGGTAGGAAAGATATAGTACTACTTATTACACATAAAGTCTGTGCATGCTAAATATCATAAAAATTAAAAAATGCTACATTATCTACACAAAGAAACTGTGAAATGCTTTCTTGGCAGGGACTCAGGTGTTCACAGATGCTTCATAAATTGTACATTACATATAGCATCAAAGCTCTGAAAGATGATAGTCAGAGGTGGGTTCTTAACGGTTCTATCCAGTTCTTTAGAATCATTAGTAACTCAGTGATGACGTCACAGAGCCGGTTCTGTTGGTGTCTCCGTGGACGCTGCCATCTTGGATTTTGCTTCTGCGCATGCGCAGAAGCTATTTTTTGATTGCTGTGGGTGCACATGCACGAAGTGCGCACGCGCGCCGGCGTGACCCTGAGCGAACCGGCAGCAAAAGGTTCCAGAACTCACCCCTGATGATAGTAATGAGGATTGTGCCTTGCATTCTGAAGCACAGTACTCACATTGGTGGAGACGCACAAGACAGAAATACCAACATCTGACATAGGAATCTTTATGTTTCATTATTAAAGTGACTTGTAGAAAGAGAGAACCTCAGGAAGAGGGCAATATTTGAAGGCTCAGAGGGACCACTGGGCTAGTATAACTATGAGTTTTAATTTTTATTATTTTACATCTGTTTACATCGTCTACAAATTTGTGCAATGCCATTTAAGCCAGTAACTCTCCTTTTCAAAGCCGATATTTTGGAATGAGACTTGGCTAGGAAGGCCTGTTATGACAATGTTTTTTTTTTCTCCACTGGAGCATATCATATTAACCCAGATTTAAGTATGGTTTGTTGAAAAAGCCAACCAGCTGGTTATTAAATCATTCTACACCATATTGAATATGGTTACACCATAAACCAAAACCCAAAAAACCATATTATGACTAGTGTGATATATACTGTTATGCAGAAAGAACCAATATTAGATTGCATAGTATGTTCTAAAAAGTATCCCTGCAGCAGAGGTGGGTTCCTGCCGGTTCGGACTGGTTCTATAGAACCGGTAGTGGGAATTTCCCCCCACTCACCAAACTGGCAGTGATGGCTGGCTGGACACACCCCTGAACCGGCTCTCCTTGTTTTTTGCTTCTGTGCATGCGCAGAAGCTGGGTTTTTAGCACTGCGCATGCGCGCGCCCGTGCCCACGCGGCGCGTGAGGAAGCGAACTGGCAGCGAGGTAAGCCAGAACCCACCCCTGACCTGCAGCAATTCTTTCTACACAATTATCAAAGGTTTTAAAAAAAAAGAACTGTCATCTCGTTCCCTTTCCAGCACGAAGTAGCAAATTATCATTCCCATTATTTATAGCACATCTTGCAACTCATATGGATCAATAAAACAAGCTGAAAGATGGATTTCACTTCTACTCCACCCCCTGGACTCCACAAGCCCATCAATACTGAGTCAATTGAGAATGAATTTGGTTTTTATTACCCATTAATGATGGTCATTATCCATTAATGATGGTTAAAATAAGCTCACAAAGCAATACCTCTGCATCATTTATTAAATAAGTATAAATGACAGCTATGTCAGGGGTGGGTTCTAACTTACCTTGCCGCCGGTTCGCTTCCTCCTGCGCCGCATGGCTAAGCGTGCATTGCGAGCCGTGTGGGCGCGCAGCATGGGTGTGCATGTGCAGTGCTGAAAATTTGCAAAAAAATCCCCCCAAAAAAGCCAAAAACAAGATGGCGGTGCATACGCAGTGCTGGGGACTCGACTTCTGCGCATGTGCAGAAGAAAAAAAATAGCAAAAAATTCCAAAAAAATTTTTTCCAAAAAAAAAAATTCCAAAAAAAATAATAATCAAAAAAAAGATGGCGGCGTCCACGGACCAGCACCGACAGAACCAGCTCCATGACATCACCAGCGGTTTGCTACCGGTTCTATAGAACCGGTGCGAACCGGGAGGAACCCACCTCTGAGCTATATGATCACAAATAAATGTGTATTTTTGCACATATGGAATGTAACTCAAAAAATAGATTAAAAAGTATAGGTTTTTTTCCCCTTATGATTCATTAGCAGCTTTTTCCTTTAATCGTGATAGCTTATAGATCACAGGAACCGCAACTACAAAGAACTGATGGAGTCAGTCATAAGGGCAACTTGCATGATGTCCCTCTAAGTATTGATAGGTTGTAGTCTCAATTCAAATCTACTGTTCTCTGCTATACATTTGCATAGTAGGTACAGGAAGGAGCAATGCTTATAATAGCAGCCTCTAGAAAATTACGACTATAATTATGAACCTATCACAATTTTATCTCTTATGGTCTATCAGAGTTGTACCTCTGTTCTGTCTAAAACAGAAATGTTTCTCCAAGTTATTGCTGGGCACATGTGATTAAATGTGGCTGAAAAAGAAAATCTAATTTCAATTGGCTTTAAATTTCTTTCCTTATTCTAGATCACTCTGGGCTTCAGTGAGAGTTAAAGCTATCCTTGGAGGGAAGGGTCTTATCTTATTTTTATCTTAACTGCTCCAGCTGTAAATTGTTTGACCTACAGTTCAACAGAATCAACACCAATCGTTAGTATCTACAGCTTCATGTACAAGGAGATAACAAACAATAACAAGTCCTCAAAGTGGAATATATTGAATTGACTCACACTACAGCAATTTCTTCAGCTTCAGCTGTTCTTCTTGACAAATATATGTAGTATACTGTGGTACAGTTTTCTTCTAAGGTACAGAGCAAGTGGGGAACATTACAGCCAAGCTATAGTACACTCATTGCCATTAAAAAAACAACAACAGCAAAGTCACTCTTCCAGTAATCCTTTGAATTTCCATACAGCAGGGACCCTCTCGGTCTACTGAAACATTGCCAGAAAGTGTAACTGAACTCAGTGGGATTTCAGAGAGTGAACTTAGACAGTAAGGATTGGGGCCAGATAAGCACACACTTATTTACATACATATGTACATACATACATACATACATACATACATACATACATACATACATACATACCAGCGGTGGGTTCTGGTTTTCGTCGCTGCCGGTTCACTCAGTGGCACTTCGCGCATGCGCAGTGCTAAAACAAAGCTTCTGCGCATGCACAGAAGTGAAAAACAAGATGGCAGGCGCCTATGGCGCCGCCGAAAGAACCGGCTCAGGGGCATGGCCAGGCTGCCGTTACTGCCGGTTCGGAGAATCAGTCCCTATTTTTACTACCGGTTCTATAGTACCGGTCAGAACCGGCAGGAACCCACCTCTGATACATACATACATACATACATACATAGCTGTATATATTTCTCCCAAAGTTTTTTTTAATTTGCTTCTTTATATAGGAGTATTTAATGTGTATACCTACTAAAATCTGCTAATGGAAAATAAAGGATAATAGAAAACAA
>QLTV01002109.1:2845007-2859251 GCA_003457575.1 Thermophis baileyi | reverse complement strand
AAGAAATTATTTTTAAACAAGTAGTCAATATCACATATGAATATGTATACACGTGTATGAAAGGATGGATTGATGGATCTATGTAAAATATTAGTGGAATATTAGATATTATAAACTATGAAGAATTCTTTCAATAATGGTTACTAATTGTAATGGTTCTTCTGATTTCAGAAAGACAAAAAGGAAGCAGTATGCTGCCTACCATATTTGGGTATACCAGGTGATTTAACAGAGAAAAACACACACACACACACACACACACACACACACACACACACACATGTATGTATGTATGTATGTATGAACTGGTTCTTTCGGTGTCTCCGTGGGCGCCGCCATCTTGGATTTTGCTTCTGTGCATGCGCAGAAGCTATTTTTTTATTGCTGCGGGGGGCGTGCACAGCGCGACCCTGAGTGGACCAGCAGCAAAAGGATCCAGAACCCACCTCTGATATGTATGTATGTGTGTGTGTGTGTGTGTATGTATATGTATATACAGTATATGTATGTATGTATACACACACACATACACATGTTCCCTTTCACAAACAGTAACACTCCAACCCACCATTTTTATCCCACAGAGACATATCATAGTTTCTCACTATATGTTCCTATACTACATAATCTACAAAGCTTATTTGTGTACGGTTATAAAAATCCTTTTCCATTGTGATGTTTTGGGCTCCAAATTTATGAATATATAAGACAATAAACAGATTTTAAGTTATTCGCTTTATTTTTAATTTTGAATGATATTGAAACAGGCAGACTTTGAGAAACTAAGCATTTCTCCCAGGTGGTCAAGGAAGTATCATCAGAAGATTTGTGCTGTCATAGAATTGTCAGTATCTTCCTCCCTCCCAATATTTTATTCTACTAGAACTCTGGACATGGAAGAGCTTCTGGAAATGTGCCCAGTTATTTCTATCTCTCAGATGCCAATGTGTGTATTGCTTCCAGCTGGCATGTATTTTGGCAATCTGGAGAGTTTACATGCCTTGTCCCTGTTCTTATAACATATCTATTTAGATGCTAACCCAATCAAAGCACTTTACCAATGAAAGCACCCAATCAAAATTCTGGCAACATGAAATCACACTTACAATATGCAAAAATTTTAATAATAGATTTATTTCATCATTACTGGTAAATATCTAGGGTAATCTGTAAATATCATCTTTATCATCATCATCATCATTTTAGCCATTGTCTACCCACTGCAGGATAAATGCTTCTTCTGCAAGTTTCCAACCAATAGATTCACAGTCCTTCCTTTGCAAATCTCTTCCTCTGCTAATCATGATTAACTGCCATGATTAGTCTATAGCAGGGCTGTCAAACTTGCATTCCGCGGGCCGGATGTGTCACGTGCTGGCCACGCCCACCCCAGCTCCGCAAAGGGGAAAATGTCACGATACGACATGTGACGGCAATGTGAAGCCGTGAGTTTGACACCCGTGGTCTATAGCAACCTGAAGTGCTTTGGCCCAACTAGACAGGAGCACTTGGGGCAATATAGGGTAAGTAAGTGTACTTTTGAAAGGAAGGGGGGAAATGCATATAAGGTTGCTCTAAGGTGAATGAAGCTTTGTTAAAGAGTGCTATCATCCATTTTTTTTCCTTCTAAAAATGTCCTATTGTCATATTCTGTCAAGAGGACTAAGTGATTTGTCTGGATCTATCTTAAGATCCAAGATGCAATATTTTCTTGATTAGTTGATGCAACAGTCAGTTTCCCCAAAGACACTGGCTTTACCGATCTGCTCTAATCTACAAAACAAAGGAAGGAAATGCAGGAAGGGCCTCTCTGTTACCAAGTAAAAGGGGGAGGCCATGGGTGTGTGTGGAGATGGGCAAAATGTCAAGATTGTGGAGGTTTTGGCTGTTTTGATCCTTACTTTTTTAGATAGAGAGAGTGATTACTCATTAGAAGTTCTGTGGGTTGCGAAAAGTACATTTCTGAAAAGTACATTTAGGGAAATATTTGACCTTCATCCTTGAACATATCAAAATAATGAAATGTCAATGAGATTTTATTTTCTCCCTCACCAAGAAAGTTGAATAAGAATAGACTTTTACACTGATGACATATAAGACCGCAGTGGCAAACCATAATAGCAATAGCAATAGCACTTAGACTTATATACCACTTCACAGTGCTTTACAGCCCTCTCTAAGAGGTTTACAGAGTCAGCATATTGCCCTCAACAATTTGGGTCCTCATTTTACCCACCTCAGAAGGATGGAAGGCTGAGTCAATCTTGAGCCTGGTGAGATTTGAACTGCCAAATTGCATAATTTTTTAAACATATGACAATCATCATTTAATGTGATACTCTTGTATAAAAAGTCAATCTGGCATATTATTACAAATAATACAGCAGATCAATGCAATCAAATGTCACAGGTTGAGGGAGAGGTAATTCTGTGATACATATTAGAACTCAAAGCTATAGATGTTAAACAATGGATGATGTCAGATGAGTAGAAAATTATTTATGACCATTTTTCATATTTATGACCATAGCAATATCCCCATGGTGACATGATCAAAATTCAGATTCTTGGCAACTGGTTCATATTTATGATGCTTGCAATGTCCCAGAGTCATGTGATCACCTTTTACGACCTTCTGACAATCAAAGTCAATGGGGATGCCAGATTCAGTTAACAACTTTGTCACTAAGTTAACAACTGCAGTAATTCACTTAACATCTGTTGCAAGAAAGATCATAAAATGGGACAAAATTCACTTAACAAATGTCTTTGCACTTAGCAACAGACATTGTAGGCTCAATTGTGGTCATACGTTGAGGACTACCTGTGTGTGTGTGTGTGTGTGTGTGTGTGTGTGTGTGTGTGTGTGTACACATTGTATATGCAACACACACACTGTATACACACAGACACACACACATTTTGGTGGTTCCAAAATGTGCTTGGAATTAATCTCTCTGTTATAAACTTCAATGCTCAGAATGCTGACTTTGGTATTCAGGTATTTTGCTCTTCTTTGCTTTCATCTTTTCTCAGGTTCTTTTTAAATCACAAATATCTCAAGAAAATATATGTAGTGATTCTAAATTATTATTATTATTAATATTAATATTAAGATTCTAAATGGCAACAACTGTATTATTAAGATTCTTAATGGCAACAACTGTATATAAATCTACCAAGGTTCTTCTTTTCCCCAGAAGTGTTGGCTGATATTTACATGGCACTGTTAATCACTAATTTACCTGAGATGAATATGCATACAAATACTCATCTTTGGGAAGGAAAAGAATGTTAAGAATATTTGTCTTTTAAAAATATGTTTGCCTCCAAAGAAAGCAAACCAGGTATGAAATGGATGATACAATAGTCAGAAACATAATTTAATTATTAAAAAGGCATCTATTCCTTTTTAAAACAGCTCTTAATATACTACTTGCTTTCAAAGATCATATTTAAGCAGCCTAAATAAAATAATTGCTATATATTACCAGATTTAAGTAATGAATACTGGGTTGAGGTGTGCCACGTCGTATTTACACACAATGTACTTTGTACTGTACTTAATTTCTGAAAGAGAAACTGTATGGCTTCTAGAAGACCTGCTGGTTAGTAAAAGAAACCAAAGAATCAAGAAAAGCAGACTTCCTTCCTGCTTTTCTTAGTGTGTATCTAGCAGTTTTATCAGTTACTTTATTAGCAGTTATTTATAATTTACAGTTTTTAACTTTTTTTGTCAAGTTCAATCAGAAGGAGAACATGAAGACCCATTATCTGATAAGCCTGTAAACTTGAATTTAGGAAGATATATCAGAAAATACAAACGAGACAAACAAGGAACAACCATATTTTGGTAAGTTAAACCATTTTATTGGGGAAAAAAGCCTTTTGTGTATATTAAATATATACTTCAGAAAATTACTGTTTCCAAGTTTGTTTTCTTCCATTGCTTCCACTAATCCAGAACTATAGCTTCTGTATTCTGCAAATTACAAATTTTGTATTCTGTGTCTTTAAAGTATATCCCAAAAAGTTTACAGTGTTACACAGCACATGCAACAGCATGGGTAGTACATGGTGTCAGATATTTGATACTTGTTACGCCTCTACTACATGAGCTGCATTAGTTGTCTGTATGTTTCCACATGCAATATAAGATCTGGTTGTCACCTCTAAAGCCCTTTATGGCTTGGGGCTGGGTTATTTAAGGGACTATCTTCTCCCAGTGACTATCACTAAGTGTTGTATCTTTTTATTCTTTTTATTCTTGATGAATGTATTTTATTCTCCTACACTGAGAGCATATACATCAAATTCCTTGTGTGTCCAATCACACTTAGCCAATAAAGAATTCTATTCTATTCTACCCATAGAATTTGGTCTGACAGATTGGGCACATTACAGGTCCCATCAGCCAAAGAAAGTCAACTGGCAGGAAATTTGCCTTCTCTGCCATAGTTATGCTTTCTGGAACATTCTCCCCTCAGAGTTGAGGATGATGCTGACCATACTGGCCTGTCATAAGTCCTTGAAAATCTGGCTTTGTGCCCCAACCTGAGCATGGGAGCAAAGGACCCTGTTTCCTATTTCCTGTATATGCTGACAGCTATGGTGACATTTTTTGTCGGCTACCTTATGTATTTAATTTATATTATATTGTAATTGTTTTTAATTGCAATATGATTGTTCGCATGTTACTTGCTTGACATAGGTGGCTATAGAAATTGAATAAAATATCACAAAATAAAATAATGATGTGTATATGATAGCGTATTTTAATGGTAACAAAGCCCAAAACATATGTCTGGACAATATGGACACTCTAATAATAGCTAGTTTAATATCAATTTGATTAAGAAGCTGCAGAAGTCTCCAAACAAATTCTTGCATTATTTAGAGAGCAGTTTCTGTAAGAAGAGTAAACATTTTGAGTTGTCCCAAAGATAAAGACATACTGAATTTCAGAAGAATAAATACCAGAGTTTGAGCGAAACAGGGAGTGATTTGTAAGGAATTAAATATCCCCGAGGGTGGATGAATCTGGTAAATAACTGAAGACATAGATATTGAATAAGAAGATATTATAAAGAAGGTCACAAAGACAATTTTTAAACTGTGGGTAACATCTGGAAGTATTTTAGGTGTGAGATGAAGAAAGAGAGAAAGCATCTTACATGTGATTTAGACTGCATTCCTACAAAGACTGTACGTAAAGGGTTTTAGGGTAGTGATGAAGATGATGGGGGAGAATACCATCAGAATTTGAGTCTAATATATTCAAATAACAAATTATGAACACATTTGCAAACAAACCTTCTAGTAGTTGATATGAGACAATACCATTTTTTCCCTAGCTATTCAGGACAGGACATTACCATCCTGTTAAAATTTGAGGGTTCATCTGCATCTGAATCTGATAATTTCTCACAGACTAAATGGCTGATCATCCAGCATCAACATCTCACTAAAGTGTCTTATGGGTAGCCATAATACAGTAAATGTAATGTATGGGTAGCTATAATAAATTTAATAGAAAGAAAGAAAGAAAGAGAGAGAGAGAGAGAGAGAGAGAGAGAGAGAGAGAGAAAGAAAGAAAGAAAGAAAGAAAGAAAGAAAGAAAGAAAGAAAGAAGAAAGAAAGAAAGAAAGAAAGAAAGAAGAAAGAAAGAAAGAAAGAAAGAAAGAAAAAGAAAGAAGAAAGAAAGAAAGAAAGAAAGAAAGAAAGAAAGAAAGAAAGAAAGAAAGAAAGAAAGAAAGAAAGAAAGAAAGAAAGAAAGAAAGAAAGAAAGAAAGAAAGAAAGAAAGAAAGAAAGAAAGCTTTTCTTGATTTCAGGTTTGTCTCATCCTATGTTTTCTGTGATGCTTTGCCTAATTACCTAGTTTTTGTCAGTAAGCCTGAGAGAGAGATTTCTGTCACTGTTCTTTGGCTATTTTGTCACATGATTGCTCAGAGCTTCTTCAGAACTTGTTTTAGAACATGATCACTTAGTTCTTAGATGAAAACAGTAGTGAAGTCTTCTGCAAGGCAATGTGGTGCAGTGTCTTTATATCTTTCTCCAGTTCAGATCTTTTCAGAAGCGACGGGAACTTGTAAATCATGGATTAACAATCAATCCAAAAAGATGTTGCAACATGCTCTACTTCTTCTCTGTTCAGATCCTTTCACAAAATAGTAATTATTTTGTAACCAGACTAACTGCCATTCTGCAATCCTCAGAACTACCAGATATTCAAATTAAATTCTGGTAACTTTGGCGACTATTCCACTTTGATTCAGAAAACAACAAAATATTTCCTATTCAGGATTCAACCAATTCCAACTAACAACTCCAAAAGACTGTAAGAACACAAACTAATCAAAGTGTACTAAATAACAAACTGAACATCATAATATTTCTCAAAGCTTTCTGTCCATATTGTATTACTCAACTGTGTATTTCCTATGAATTTACATTTATAATTGATTTTCCAAGTGCACAGAGGAACAGACTCATAAATGTTCATTTCATCTGCTTTAACATTGAAGTAGGGATACGATCTTGTGCCAATCTCATAAATATATTACTTATTGTAGCAATTATTTGCTTTTTGCCCCAAGATGCATAATTCCCCAGATTTCATATCGGCTAACCAGATTAATGGAGCTATTGAGCATTTGTTCTTCCATTAAAAAAAAATTAGACGTAGTCCAAAGTCTTTGGGTTAACTCGTGTAATGATTCAGCCAATTTTCTTGTTCATAAACCTAAGCTGAAATTATTACCCAGTTTTTTTTATCTCTCAAATTTAGTGTTTCATTTCCAATTCTGTCGTCAGTCTTCTAGCTACCTGTTTTTCCCCATTTCTGAGGAAACCACACTCTTCTTTCCATTTTATCACCCATAATTTTTTATAATGAAAAAAAAATCCTATTATATATAAAAATGCACTAACATTTAACATTACACTTCATAGGTTGCATTGGAGATTAAACAACAATCTATGAAAGTGATCTGGTTTGATATTAATAATCTCTACCAAGATTTATGTGCCTTAATCTTAACATATTCCTATTAGAGACTAGCAGCAGAAAGGATAGTTAAAAAAAAGTGTCATAGGGGAATTAAGAATCTGCTTGCTTGGGCTGTAAAGGAGAAGGGGAGCTGGGGAGATTTGTACTTTCAGATTGCAAGATTTATGTCAGCTTTACTAGGAAGACCAGCAAGGAAACATGGCCAGATGAGCTAATTCTACTTTATTACAAAGCTACATTAACAAAATCTTGCATGTCTCCTGCCATCTCCTTTACAGCCCAAGAAACTAGAAAGACTCTTCCACGCCCACTATCCAGTTGTCTCTTAATTGACCATTGGGTAGGTCGATGTCTCTTAGCTGACCATTCCATGGTCTCTGAGCCCAGCCTCCCAAGTTCTTTCTCACATATCATTATAGCCTCTGTCCATTCCAGCGGATTAGTTGTTTCATAAGGTAGAGTGTTCTCTATACCTAATTTCTTATATACCATTAATGTGGCATAACATTGTTAATGGGGGGGGGCTATAGGTAGATCCAGGATAGGCATATATTGTTTGATGATGTCAAAGATATTGTTGCAGGATGTAAGGTGTTCCTGATATAGCTGCCTTTTGCAATTAACTGATAGTGAATTTGTCAGTAAAACAGTGATGGAGTTCAAATGGTGCCCCAGCTCTTTTGGGATTGCACTGAAGGCACCTATTAGTATTGATATTACCTTTGCTTTCTTTTGCCACGGTCATTCTATTTCTATTTGCAGGTCTTTGTATTTTGTTAGCGTTTCCAATTCCTTCTCTTCTGTTCTGCTGTCTCCCAGTACTGTTACATCCAAATATTCAGACATTTTTGTCTTTCTTTAGTTTCTATTACTTACTATTATTATTATTATTATTATTATTATTATTATTATTATTATTATTATTATTATTATTATTATTATTATTATTATTATTATTATTATTATTATTATTATTATTATTATTATTATTATTATTATTATTTTATTATTCTTGTGAAATCCATCTCATCATTATACTGTAGCAGTATACAAAAAGAAAATATCCATTACCAATCTCCCACACATATTCACAAAACTGACTTAATGAATTAAGTTTTCACTTAAGAAAACAAAAAAAAAAAACCTACTTGCATAATGTGAATGTGGTATCACCTCAAAGCTGATGGGTTACCGAAATTAGCAATTAAAAGGCATGAAATATGCTTTCTGGCTGATAATACATTAAAAAGAGGTGTATAACAATTCCTTTCCAGACATACAGTATGTCCAAATTCTATTAAAGTGAAATTCGGAATTTCAATTGAAGCCACCTCCTTGTGACTGATATGTACCCATAGATATGTATGCTATTAAAACATTATCACCAAAAGAGTTCCAAATGCACATCTTTATTGCTAACAAAGTATTCTTTAATCTTACATAAATAAATGGGTAAAAATGATATCATTCATGGGCTTCGACCCAGTACTTTGCTAAATCTGTCTTTCTCCTAATCTCCCAACTCAAATCTTTCCTGTTCCCATTCAGTTGTTCTAGTTCTCTTCTTGGGATTGTCCCAATACTTAGTGTTTCCTCAAGTGCCCCTCTGGGTAGATAGCTTTAAACTGCAGGGATCTAGCAGTTCCTTCCTGCATCTCTATCTTCTTTCTCCACTAGCTGGACTCAATATGCCTAGGTTTTCCTTCTACTGCTGCAAATTCTCTTCCTATCCTGGCCATTCTTGAATAGGACCATGACCATGTAAACAGAGAGTTACGAAGCAGATTTGTGTGTATAAGAGCAAACAAAGGCTGGATTCTCCAAAGTTATAGAGAACCGGGTCATGTTTATTCTTCCCAGGTCCTTGAATTGAGCACTCAGGGAAGGGGTCTCAAAACAAAAGCAGACTGTTTGCAGCCTTTCAAACGAAGAATTCAAGGTCATGTTCAAAATAAAATGCCTAGTCAAGAGGTAAGTGGTTTGGACAACAGGTTTGAGCCTGTTTTTTTTTTCATCTTGTCACAAAAGTGTCTAGTATCAGTGGTGGGTGTGTAAGCAGCACCCTCCTTGTGTAGTCTCTGGCACCCTTTCTTCCCTCCTCATTTTCCTGGGCAGTAATTTGATTCCAGGCCAAGCCATAAAAAGGTGAGGGAATTTGTTTGCAGAGACCTAGTATTTATTTATTTATTTATTTATTTATTTATTTATTTATTTATTTATTTATTTATTTATTTATTTATTTATTTATTTATTTATTTATTTATTTATTTATTTATTTGAACATGTACTAGATAACAGGTATAATATAAACATGGACATGAACAAGGAATGAGTACAAGTAAATGGGGACAGTAGGACAGGGACGGTAGGCACGATGGTGCGCTTATGCACGCCCCCTTTATGGACCTCTTAGGAATGGGGTGTTATTTTATTTGTCAAAACATGTACAAGATAACAGGTATAAGTATAAACATGGACATGAACACAGGAAATGAGTACAAATAAATGAGGACAGTAGGACAGGGACGGTAGGCACGATGGTGCGCTTATGCACGCCCCCTTTATGGACCTCTTAGGAATGGGGTGAGGTCCATGGTAGACAGTTTAAGGTTGAAGCTGTGGGGGTTAGAGGATGTAACAACGGAGTCAGGTAGAGAATTCCAGGCATTGACCACTCTGTTGCTGAAGTCGTATTTTCTGCAATCGAGTTTGGAGCGGTTTTCCTTGAGTTTGTATCTATTGTTTGCCTGTGTATTATTGAGGTTGAAGCTGAAGAAGTCATTGACAGGTAAGATGTTGTAGCAGACAATTCTGTGTACTACACTTAGGTCAGACCATAGTCGGCGTAGTTCTAGGTTGTCCAAACTCAAAATTTCAAGCCTGGTGGCATAAGGTATTCTGTTGTGAGCAGAGGAGTGGAGTACTCTTCTTGTGAAATACCTCTGGACTCGTTCAATTGTGTTAATGTCCGATATACAGTGTGGATTCCAGACAGACAAGCTGTATTAGAGAATTGGTCTGGCAAAGGTTTTATATGCCCTAGTTTGCAGTACAATCAGAGGTGGGTTCCTCCCGGTTCACACCAGTTCTATAGAACCGGTAGTAAACCGGTGGTGACATCATGGAGCCGGTTCTGTCGGTGCCGGTCCGTGGACGCCATCTTTTTTTTGGATTATTTTTTTTTTTGGTTTTTTTTTAAATTTTTTGCTGGTTTTTGCTTCTGTGCATGTGCAGAAGCCGAGTTTCCACACTGCGCATGCACCGCCATCTTGTTTTTGGCTTTTTTTCCCTTTTTTGCTATTTTTTGCTATTTTTTGCTTCTGCGCATGCGCAGAAGCCGAGTTTTTGGCACTGTGCATGCATGGCCATGTGGCGCGGCCGCACAGCGCACCCACACAGCGTGCAATGCGCATGCAGCCACGTGGCACGCGCGATTTGGTTTTGGGGGGGGAGGGAATTTTTTTTGGGAAAGGAAAATGGGGGGGGGGGAATTTTTTGCTGGTTTTTGCTTCTGTGCATGTGCAGAAGCCGAGTTTCCACACTGCGCATGCACCGCCATCTTGTTTTTGGCTTTTTTTCCCTTTTTTGCTATTTTTTGCTATTTTTTGCTTCTGCGCATGCGCAGAAGCCGAGTTTTTGGCACTGTGCATGCATGGCCATGTGGCGCGGCCGCACAGCGCACCCACACAGCGTGCAATGCGCATGCAGCCACGTGGCATGGGAGGAAGCGAACCGGCAGCGAGGTAAGTTAGAACCCACCCCTGAGTGCAACGTTACCAGAGAAGAAGCTTTGCAAAATTAGGTTAACAACTCTTAATGCCTTTTTGGCAATGCTGTTACAGTGAGCTCTGGGGCTTAGATCATTTGAGATGAGTACTCTAGGTCTTTGACAGAGTGAGGGTCGTCTACGAGGTCGTATCCACCCAGCTTGTATTTGGTGTTCTGATTGCCAATGTGTAAGACAGAGCATTTGTTGGTTGAGATTTGGAGTTGCCAATTGTTCAACCATTCAGACACATAGTCAAGGTCTCTTTGTAAGGCAGCAGTATTGTTAGAGGTGTTGAATAGTTTTACGTCATCAGCAAAGAGGATGCAGCTGCTTATAATATGATCGCAAATGCATTTATGTAAAGCAGAAAGAGTGTGGATCCTTGGGGGACACCGCTATTAACTGGTGCAGGTCCAGCAGCAATTACAACTCTGACACTACAGTAGTTCTCTTTTCTGCCAGCTGCTGGAATTTGTCCTCTCCTCCTTCCTTCTCCTCCCTTCTGCATTGTCAGAGTAACCCTTTACACTCAGCAGGCACTAAAGCTGCCTGCATTCCCTGTTATTCTGGCTTATTCACAAGGAGGCTGAGGTTCTCCCTATACCACATCAAGTAAAACTGTGACCATGAATTACATTTTCCTGAAGTTCCTTCTCTAATCTCAGTTACCTATTCTTTTTTCCACCACCCTCTTCTGCCTTTTTCTATTTTCCCCATAATTTTACGAAGTCTAGATTTAAAAACTAAGTCTAGAATTAAAAAAAAAATCTCCCTTTTTTACAACCCTGTAATTCCCGGGGCAACTGGGTGGAGCTGAATGTTTACTGGCCGGATGCTGTTCCTGATGGCACACAAAGTTTGCAGCAGATATTTTTTCTTTGTGCCCTAAGAGAGAAATATTTGCTGCTACCTAGGATTTGAACTCTCAGCCTTCTGAGTGGGAGGCAAGCGTCTTCACCACTAGACCACCATGCCACTCTTTATAAAGTCTAGAATAACCTTCTAAAAATACTCAAACTGCCCTATTTAAGAATAGAAAGACACGCTGGAGGTTTTCATAGATTAGGAATTAACATTTCACAAAAGATTCTTACTTTAAATTGAACTTCTACAAGAAAAATCTCTGCCAAAGGCAGGTAGAATTCTGGGCCTTCTGATGCCATAGCACTTTCCTTCACCCTCTTGAAAAAATACATGTCAACAATTCAAGTCAAGTTCATATTAACCATTTTGACTCTCTCCATAACAAAAATAAAAATATGGAATACAGTTCTCTTTTAATTTTGAGAACTGAATCCAATTTGAAACATTTTTTTTCTTATTTGTGTCGGGGAAATATAAAAGAATGAGAGAAAATGAGAAATGACAAAATGTTGTGAAAATGGGAAAAAAAGAAAAATAATCTTTCCTGCAGTCAAACAGCCATGAAATAAAGTTTTAAAGAGTAACTATTTCCATGATTCCTTTCCCATCTATTATCAGTACTTGAGCCCAAATCCTAAATTATCCTAAATTATTAACATTATACAGCTTTCCACTAGATACCAGCCTTTAATATCACAACACCTTTGAGTGAATCTGTTTTATCTATAGTTAATAGCAATAGCCATAGCACTTAGACTTATATACCGCTTTACAGTGCTTTACAGCCCTCTCTAAGCGGTTCACAGAGTCAGCATATTGCCCCCAACAATTTTAGGTCCTCATTTTACCCACCTCGGAAGGATGGAAGGCTGAGTCAACCTTGAGCCGGTGAGATTTGAACTACTGAACTGCAGCTAGCAGTCAGCTGAAGTAACCTGCAGTACTGCACTCTAACCACTGCGCCACCTCGGCTCATTCAATTAAGAAATACATCTTCCTGAAAGCCAGATAAATTAATATTTTGGCCATCTCTTGCCTAATCAAAATAATATCCCAGAAAGAGAAAATAGTTTTCTATGGGTGGAGACAAAATAAACCTAAAGCTAACAGCTATTTTTCTGTCATGCCCCTATCGGAGCCTGAATCTGCAGGGGAAGACGAGCCAGAACAGGAGACAACAGAGAGAGAGGGGTGGCTTCGTTGGCTTCACAGGAAAACAGGGAAGGGCAGAGTCAGTCAGGCCAGGGTTTTTCAGGATTAGAACGGCTTGTAGGCAGGGAGGAACAAGGGCAGGAGGACCAAGAGAGGCTAGGCCCGTGATGGTGAACCTATGGCACGCGTGCCGGAAGTGGCACACAGGGCCATTTCTCCGGGCATACCAGCCATCGCCCATTGCTCTTCCAGTTTCTGGCGCGCCAGCCAGCTGGTCTTCACACGGTTCCCTGAGCTCAGGTTCCCGGCACATGCATGCATACCGTGGAACTGCTCTTCCGGTTTCCAGCGCTCCTGTGCGTGCACACCGGGGAGCTGCTCTTCTGGTTTCTGGCGCTCCCCCCTCCCTGCGCGTGCACTCCCGTTTCAGCACTCGGTGCCACAAAGGTTCACCAACACTGGGCTAGGCAGTGAGCAGGAGAGACAGAGCTCAGGCGAGGAGCAAGGACCACCCCCTCCTGATCCTTGAGCACAGAGAGAAGAGAGAAGGCGAGAACAGTGCAGACTGAGCCGGCTACTCGGCAGGAAAGTGCCACGCCCTTCTTCACAAGGCACACCTGGGGACTGAGACACTGCGGGGAGGGGCATTTGTTGGGAACAAGTGTTGAATCTGTGGAGCCTCGTGTGCACTTGCCAACGTCTGGAGATTACTGTGCTCTGTCTTGTGTGCCTTGCCCAGTTTGCCTACCTCACTGGACTTCTGGTCTTGGTTACTGCTTTGTTAACCTTGCTTACTGGACTTCTGGCCTTGGTTACTGCTTTGCTAACCTTGCTTACTGGACTACTCGCAGCCAGAGGCTGTTGAAGGTGCGTGTGAGAGCTTGGGTCCAGGACTTGTAGTAAATGTGGGGATGTTTGGGGGCAAAGTTGGAGCAATAAAGGGGAGTTAGACCTGTTCTCTGGCTGTGTTGCTTCCATGCCACGCCCTGGGTCATCACATTTTTTTTGTTTACATAGAGTACATGATAACAGTGTATTCTATGTAAACAATATATTTACTTGGACTTCAGTAAGGCATTTGATAAAGTAGACCATAACCTACTACTAGATAAAGTAGAAAAATGTGGGTTAGATAGCATCACCACCAGATAGATTCGTAACTGGCTGACCAACCGCACTCAACGTGTAGTCCTCAATGGAACTGCATCTACATGGAGGGAAGTGTGCAGTGGAGTACCCCAAGGCTCTGTTTTAGGCCCAGTACTCTTCAACATCTTCATCAATGACTTGGATGAGGGGATAGATGGGGAGCTCATCAAATTTGTAGATGACACCAAACTGGAAGGAATAGTCAACACTCCAGAAGATAGGTTTAAGATACAGAAGAACCTTGACAGACTTGAACATTGGACACTATCTAACAAAATGAAATTTAATGGGGAAAAAAGG
>QLTV01002109.1:2813426-2838832 GCA_003457575.1 Thermophis baileyi | reverse complement strand
CTATGCAATTGGTTTTTATTGCCTAAATGTATAACCTTACTTTTTTCACAATTGAATTTCATTTTGTTAGATAGCGCCCAATGTTCAAGTCTGTCAAGATCCTTCTGTATCTTGAGCCTATCTTCTGGAGTCGTGGCTATTCCTGCCAGTTTGGTGTCATCTGCAAATTTGATGAGTTCCCCATCTATCCCCTCGTCCAAGTCATTGATGAAGATGTTGAAGAGTACTGGGCCTAAAACAGAGCCTTGGGGTACTCCACTGCATACTTCCCTCCATGTAGATGCAGTTCCATTGAGCATTACACGTTGAGTGTGGTTGGTCAGCCAGTTTTTAATCCATCTGGTGGGGTTGCTGTCTAACCCACATTTTTCTACTTTATCTAGTAGTAGGTTATGGTCTACTTTATCAAATGCCTTACTGAAGTCCAAGTAAATTATATCGACAGCATTCCTCTGGTCCACTAATTTTGTCACTTTGTCAAAGAATGCATTATCTTTGAAAAGTATTATCTTACATACAATTTTCAAAAAGATTAATTGAAATGACTACAGGGGTGGGGCAAATATTCTTCCCCACAACCCTTCTAGAACTGCAATAAACACAGGCATGATTTCATCAATATTTACACAAAATTAATTAAATATAATAGATACTAGTAGCTTTGCTACTAGATACCCGTGCTTCGCTACGAAACTGATCGGGCTTGATAAATTGACAGTTAAAGCTAGTAAATTAATAAGTATTTACAATCAGGATTGATTCATATAGGGCTTGATACATTGACACTTAAAGCTTGAAAATTTATGTAGAATGTGTAACTCCTTAGCATCGGACCGTGTTATATTTAAGGCAACTGGCAGTTGGAACAGAGTTCTTTTCAGGTGGGGAATGGGAGTAGAATGTCTAAACTCCCAGCCCACAGGCTGGATGAGTCACGCGCTGGCCACGCCCATGCCCGGTTTAGGTGGGGAGGGGGAGTAGAACGTCTAACTCCTTAGCATCAGAGGGTGTTAATATAATACTGTATAAGAAATACTAGTGATCTGATGGTCATTTCGAAAAATCCTTTCTTAGCGAGCACCTAGAAGCCAAGAGGAACATACCTGCCAAGTTTTAAGTTTGTAGGCTTTACAGTTCTGGAAATTTCGTGATGAGTGAGTGGTATTTGGCTTTTATATATATAGATTCCTTTCATTTCAATTGTTTCCCATAGTGGAACATAATGTTTCCTTAAGGAACAGCTACATTTTAAGTTCATCCTTCTTGTTAAAAAAAAATGTGTTGAATTATTTTGATATTTAGTTGGATGTTAAGTCTTCTTGAAGATTTAGAGATGAAAACACTTCTATTTTTTGAAAACCAGGGATGTCTTCTTTAAAAAAAATAAGGAAATGTGGCTAACATTAAGAAAGATTAAGGCTTCAAGCTGACACACCCTTAAAGGTTAGGCTTATTCAACCAGGAATTCAGCCATAATCTTTATAATGGAAACTAAAGTTTGAACAGAGTGGAAGGCATACAACATTTTCATTATTTTTACCCTCATCTTTTCCCAAGGTAGCTTTCCCCAACAATGTGATGTACAAATAAATTATCTCCAATCATCATTATCTAGTGTGAAAACATCCTGGTTATGAAAGAAGAGAATCATAATCCAACATATTTGTAAGGCATTCAAATTGTGAAACTTCCATATTAAAACATTTTCATCCCCTCTCAAATGAACTCCAGTGCATGATAACTGAGTTCTACCTATAACAGAAATGCAAACATACAGCAAATTTTAATCCTTTAATATCCTACGTAACTGAGACAAAAATGTTCATGGAATGGAACACATCAATCCTTTTTTTTTTAACAACTGTATTTTTTTCCTGCATAACTGACTCAACCTGTTTGTCCAGGATGTAATATCCTCTAACAAAAAGTTAAGTAAACTTCGCTACTCAACTTCATGCATACCAAGTAAGTGTTTGCATTTTGTTTAGGTAACAGTACATGGAGCTGCCATTCACAAAACTTGAAGTAGCTTTCATCTTGCTGGCTTTTGTGATTTTTACCTTGTTTATCCTGGCTTCTATTTACAGTGAACCTGACACAAAGGATGCAGGTAAATAACGCAGATTCTTTTACATTTGGTGGTATATAGTACTACGCATTTTTCATTAAACTACATGTATCAACATGGTCTGTACTATTGTGAATGTTGTTTAGCCCTCTTATTGCCATATGTACTGGTGCAGCTTCATAGTATCTATGATATAAGAGTAGTTTTTTAGCTTTTCACTAGACTGCAGTGATTTGAATTTGTTATTACATACTGGTTTTCAGTTAAGCCCACAATACCAAAATGTTGTATTAAAGGATTGTTGGAAGAAATGTCCATCTGGGTTCAGTTCCAAGTGGGAAGAAAGACACTGGAAACATGGAGACAGCTTGGAAAGACGGTTTAATGGTGGACAGGACCACAGGTTTTGTTTTCCTGTGNGCAATCTTCCCAGGTGCCATGAGGCAGAGGGCTAATCCTATCTTTCTTATGTAGAATAGACTGCCCATTGACAAAGGTGGGGGGATGAGTGAGCTGGGCCATTCCTTGATGGCCCATTGACAAAGGTGGGGGCTACTAAGAGTGAGTCTGTTTCCTTTCTAAAAGCATGTTTCTCAATTTCTCTAGGGATATTCTATATAATATGCTGCCTTTTTAATTTTTCCTGGGATATTTCATTCTTCTAGGAGAGGGGTGGGTGCTAACTTCCTACAGGATGGTGCAGTGAAAGAGCATGATGATGAATGGAAATTAAAAAATATAGAAATTAGCTTTCTAAAAGAATTTACTTGCCTGTGATTCCGGTTTCTCTTGCAGTGAATTACCCTGAAACAATCCTTCACTATAACTCTTTATAATCACCCCAGCACTACTGCTCCCATATCTGTCTATGGTCAATTCAGGTGGGCAGGTCTGGCTCAGTCATTAAGGAGAACAAGGCAACCCTTTCAGATAGCAGATGTTGTAGGAGACATAGTTAATAGTTAACTAATAATAATAGTTACAGCCAGATTCCATTTCATCTGAGTTAAACTATTCTGTGGTTCCAGGTATAGTGGTTGATACTGTTCTATTGATACTATTAAAACAACACTTCAGAGTTGTTTCAGGTGGCCCTGATTGTATGGATACATGATCCCCAGGAAAGAGGGTGGCAGATATAAGATCTGATTTGCAGTGGATCAATAAGGTTTTGTATCTCTCAATGGTTTAAAAACACATTTTTAAAAATGCCAAAGGTTAAGAGGTCTTTTTTCAAACTTGCTGCTTGTTTAACCTTGATATTCCCTCCTTTTAAAATAGGGATTTAAATAAGTTACTTTGATCAAGATCCTTGCAGCTCTATTAATCATACTGAGAGTTCTGCAAATCTTCATGTTTATCTTTATACACATAGTGGTGGAGTTCCTATAAGAAGCTGGGGCTGTGGGGGGGGGGGAGAGGAGAGACATAGTAATTTATGGTTCAGTGTTAGGGTAACTCACTCATACTATAACTTATTGTGTGTAACAGCCCATTTATCATGTGCTTGTTTGCTTATTGAACATAGAAATTCTACCTTGTTAACCAGGGTTTAGCACGTTGTGTGAACGCTGCTTGCAAATGGCCATGTAGTCCGCTAAGTAATTGATTTGATTTCATTCATTAGTTTGTACAAAATGCAAATTAGGGGACTTTGGAGATCGATTAAAACAACTACTTAGTTTTCATAAATCCATAATTTACATGGTTCCTCAATGAATATTTCCATGAATATTCAATAAAGCTTAATTTTATATTGAATTGGTCTTTCCATTACATTACAAAAAAAAAACACCTAAGTTTCACTGCCTCTGTCCTGTACCAATTTTTCTCTTGTTTTGATCTTATAAATGAAGAGGTAAAACCAAAACAAAGCACAATTTTATATTAGTAGCCAACAGTAGCCTAGGCCTAACATCAACAAAAAAAATCCAGACAATAATTGTAGAGATACTTTGCTGCAGTCATCAGGAGTTTTGCAAGCCAAAACTGATAGTTTTATAATACCTAGATGCTGTCATAACATGATAGGAGCCTTTGAAAAACTTAGATGTTTATGCATTATTAGCAAATACTTTTTCCGGCCCTGGTAGGTCTAGCCTTCCTTCACCAAATACTTTTAAAGGCAGTAGATGTTTAGTTAGAATTATTATGTAAAGAACTATGCAAATTCTCATCTATAGATTTATGTAATCAGGTGCTCTCCAGATCCATCTAATTCCCATAATCTGTAACTGGTATGATGGCCTGTAGTTATATTGGCTAAGGTTTATGGAAGCTGTAGTCCAAAATATATGGGTGAATCTACTGTGGAAAAAATTATTTGGGGAAAAAAAATCCTGAGATTAGCCATGGATGATCAATGGAAAGCAGTTGAACATTATTCGTGCTATACAGGTAGCCTTCGACTTACAACCCCAATTGAGCCCAAAATTTCTGTTGCTAAGGGAAACAGTTGCTAAGTGAATTTTGCCCCATTTTACAATCTTTCTTGCCACACTGCAGTTGTTAAATTAGTAACACGGTCATTACGTGAATCTAGCTGCCCCATTGACTTTGCTTGTCAGAGGTGGCAAAAGGTAACGGGTCTAGGACAACTCGCCATGACCAGCTCAGCATGGCCAGCTGATTGCCACCAGCTCACCACTGCTAAGTCGCCTCTGCCAACTCACAGACCCCAATGTGCTGCAGGACAACTGCACATGGCCAACTTGCTACAGGGGCATCTTGCCACAGTTGGCTGAAGGAGAACTAGGCAGGCAGGTGGGCAGAACACATAGCATATCAGGATGGGGCAGTGGCCAGGGGCTTTCCATTTTCCCAACCTCCACCACTGCCACCTCTGAGTTCGGCACTAATACTGACCCACGCCAGGCTTGGAGCTGTCATTAATGTCACTGATCTGGATGCCGATCTGTGCCAAGCTCGGAACTGCTGCCAATGTTCCCAATCTGATGTTGTTCCATGCTAGGAGCCACCGCCGATACCACTGGACTCTGAGCCTGGCATGGCAGTGGTGGAGTGGGTTGTGAAAATGGAAGCCCCTGGATGTCGTTATCTCCCCGCCCCCCCCCCACCCTGATGTGCTTTGTGCTCTACCCACCCACTCACTCGTCTGCCCACCCGGCTCTGTTTGTACATCTCAGAAACCCCAATTTGATCATATCTGTTAGGGATTGATATTAGATTTTTAAAATTACAGATTGAATACCGTATTGTTCGGAGTATAAGACGCACTTCCCCCCCCCCAAAAAAAAGAGGGTGGAAATGTTGGTGCGTCTTATACACTGAATACAGCCATTTTGGGCCTCCCGAAGCCCCACACCGCATGAAAATGGGTGCGCAGAGGGTTTGGGAAGTCTGCAGAGTGCTCCTGGGGGCTGGGGGAGGGCAAAAATGCAGTTTTTGCAAAAAACGGGTGAAAAACGGCCCGTTTTTCACAAAAATGGGGTGCGCAGAGGGTTTGGGAGGTCTGCAGAGTGCTCCTGGGGGCTGGGGGAGGGCAAAAACTTTTTTTTCTTACCTCTTCAAAATCTTGGTGTGTCTTATACACCGGTGCATCTTATAGTCCGAAAAATATGGTAATTACCCATGTGCCTGATATCAGTTAAGCAACCAGAAAAAGCTTTATAAAAACTTAATTAAGAAAGAAAAGCAAGTTTCCAAATTGGGAAATTTTATCCAGGCAGTGAAAGATAAGAATACTTTCCTACACTAGAAGCTAATTGTCAGCAGAGTGGCTGTCCTCCCAGCGGTCATACCAGCAAGAGGCAGTAGTGGTGGCGGGCTTCCTCTCACAGATGCGCCATGCCTTCCAACTGAGTAAATAACCCTGGAGAAATCTGTGACGCCTTTTAAAATAAAGCTGCTGAAGAGCCCTGAGCCCACCACTTCCCCTTCCAGCTCTGTGCATTTGGCAAGGCTAGAGGCATGGGACCAGTACTTGGATATCAGCAAAGTGGCTGGTCCTCGCAGCAGCCACACCAGGAAGAAGCAGCAGCAGTGTCAGGCCTCCTCTCACAGACACACTGCATCCTTGGCCTGGATCCATGCAGGGACGCCCAGGCATGCCGTGCTTGCTCCACAGTTTGGCCAACAGAGCGCATGCCTTGGCTGACGGGTCACTGGGATTGCACACTCCAGCTCATCCCAGCCTTGAGGACTTCTAACTTGAGAAGGTTCAAACCTAAAGCAAGACAAGGCCTGTTGGAATTTGCTTGTCCCTCTTTTGAACTATCCTGTGGCAAGTTGGCCACAGCAGGTTGGCCTGGGTGAGTTGTCCTAGACCCAAGTAGGAGAAGGAAGAAGTATTAAGTACACCTCGAATTATTTATGAAAAATAAAGGTGGGATCTAAATAAATATCTAATCAATAAAATAAATAAATAAATAGCAATAGAACAAGTTCTTTACATTATCATCTAGTTAGCCTATTAAGCATGCCTAGCAACTAGATACCCATTTCTTGTACTACAAGTTACTGGCTTGAATGGACCAGGAGAAACTCTTTGCTGATGAAGAAACAGGATTCAAGGAAGGCAGAGATATAATCAGTGTATCATCTTATGATGTTTGATAGAGAAATACATACAGTATATGGACAATACTATCCTGTATGTCAGTGTTGGCGAACCTTTTCGGCACTGAGTGCCAAAACGGGAGTACACGCGCACGGGGGGTATCACCAGAAACTGGAAGAGCAGCTCCCCAGCGCGCACACATGGGAGCTCCAGAAACTGGAAGAGCAGTTCCCTGGAGCCCATGCGCATGCCGGGAAGCTGAGCTTCCTGTTTCCGGCGTGAACAGGCGCACCAGTCACCTAGTCTTCCGGTTCATGAAGACCAGCTGGCCGGCACGCATGCACACGCTGGAAACCAGAAAGTCAGCTTCCCGGCACACGCATGCGTGCCAGGGAGCTGCTCTTCCAGTTTCCGGTGCTCCCGCATGTGTGAAGACCAGCTGGCTGGTCTTCGCACACACGCGCCGGAACCCGGAAGAGCAACAGGCGACGGCTGGTGTGCCCAGAGAGATGGCTCTGCGTGCCACTTCCGGCACACGTGCCACAGGTTCGCTATCATGACTGTATGTGTTGCCTTCATTGTCTTAAAATCATCCTTTGAGTCTATTCCAAGGACAGACTTTGGTGGAAGCTGTCCCTTAACACCTATTGATCAGAGGTTACATTCCTAATTAAGATGCTGGGAGATAGTAATCTGGGAATACTATCTCCCAGATTCAATGTAATAGAATTGGTCATCTTATTGCTCACATTCTGATCTAAGTGTGAAACAGGATTGCGTTGTAGCTTTTGTGTGCTTTTATATCTGGGCAAATTCAGTGATAGCTAAACGTAACTGAAAAGGAATTCCACTTTTTCAAACCCAGTGACAGGCATTTGGCAGTACAGCTGTGTACTGATGATAAAGCAATTCTTTCTCTCACACAGCTGGGCCTCAGGAGAAATCTCTGAGCCACAGCAGAATTCTGTAAGGAGGAAAGGCTTTCAGTCAATCACTCTAAGACCAAAATTATGATTTTCTTGGGAAGACCAAGATCAAACACCCATGTCAAACTGGAAATAGTAAAAGTGAAGGAGTTTTAAATAGCTTGTAATTTTTCAAGTCTCTAGAGCTTGGCAGGAACACATTACAGTCACTTCTGCCAAAATCAACAATAGTGCCAAGGCAATTTGGGCCCTTTTTTTTTTCCACTCCAAAGAGTGCTACCATTAAGTTTTTTAAAATAGATAAATCAAATCCCAAATGATGTGTGCTGCACAAGTATGCAATTACAATGATTTAAAACCTTGTTCAGTGTAGATTTTTGCAACTACCTTTGCATGTCTCATGCTGTCTTTCCAATGCAGTGATCCACATGGAAGCTGGAATGATCCCACTGGAGGCAAGAATTCACATTTTCTAACTCCCTTACTGGCTTAAACTCCTGTTTTTTAATGGCTTATTGGTCTCAATGTCATTCCTCAATGACTTTTGATCAAGGTGAAAAGAGAAAATCTCAGCTGACCTGTGTTAGTGTGGTCTTTCTACTTACTCTTTGCAGCCTCTAAGTTTAGGGCGAGCTAAAGCTGAAATGTGTCAAACATTTTGTGATTAAAACCATGATAATGTTGGGTTCTAAATCATTCTGGAGCTTCAGATGGGCAAGAGGGCCCATCTCCAGAAGTAATAAGAAAAATGTGATGGTAGCAATTTGGGGGACCAAACCAGCATGACTTTGCAGGCAAGGCTAAATCTGTTATCCCACATAATCATCATCATTGGCATCCTTCAGTCTCGAAAGCCTATGGTATCGTGCTCTGGAAAGAGTTCCTAAAACAGCATCTAGTGTGGCTAAAAAGGCCAATCCAAGAGTGGCAATCCCTTCCACACTGAGGCAATCCCTTCCACACTATTATCCCACATAATAGGAACTCAGTATAAAGAGAATACTCTGGTAGTAAGATATTTATGTGGAGCAAGATATCCAGAATCTCAAAGATACTACAATTTCAAGTTTGTTGGATCAGAGTATTCAAACCCAAATCATAGAGCCCTTGTTATCTGAACAGGGTCACTTCCATATACTTCAACCAAACATTAAATATGCTTTAAATATGTTTTAACCTCTCTTACCTCACAAAGTGTTTTTTGACACAAGAAATCAAGGTTCTCTGCCACCATTTTAAAACAAAATTGTTTTAGAAAAACAGATTTCCATTGTAAGTGTTAGAAATTATTGGTTTTATGTAGAAACAGAGAAAAGAATTAACAAGAAATTTAATAATTGGGGTTGCACAAAATACAAAGGTAAGCTAAAACAGAGCTGGGTGATTCGTGGTTTAGGATATTATGAAACCAAGCCATTATATTTGTGTGTGGTGTCAACTAGGTCATTTCATTCAACCATAAAATGGATGTTAACACATTGTTGTTGTTGTTTTGTGAAGTTTGACTAAGTATGAATGGATGTGACAACTCTGTAATAGAGTCTTAAATTTAATCAGCAATGATCATAAAGTTCACAAGCAAAGTACATTTTATTCACTGGACTTGTTTGCATAAACTAATAAGCTTCTCTTCTCTGTTTAGGATTTATACTGGCATTTGTATGGAATAAGTAGAATTTATCAATCTGTTTACAAGCGAAGATGTTTTCAACAACATCTAAAATCCCTATTTTTAATGAAAATGTAAATAAATGGTGAATGGAGTCTTACAAATGTCTAATAATTCCCATTAGCAGGTAGTCATGTCATAATGTCCCATTAGTCATGTCAGCTGACAAGATATAATAGTAACTCACAGCCCCATTTTCCATTCATCCCCCTTACCCCCAAAAAAACCCCAACCCACTACTTAGCATACAGTCTACAAACTTCCCACTGGATGGAGCTCTCCTCTCATCATGATTTCACACCATCAGTTTCCTGGGTAAAATCCAGGAATCAGCTACATGGTTTTGGCTGGTGTATAAAAGAACTGCATATGCCCAGATTTGATGAGACTCCATTAGCTCAGATAGTAAAAGTAAGTCAGGAGTACTGGAGCCACGCAAGGTCTGTTTCAAGGGGTTTTGTCCAACTATTCCTCCAATTACTTTTCCAGAACAGAAATATATATTCTTGATACTCTAGATTCAAGTATGAAATCCAAATCTTGAGAAATTTTTCAACTTCTAATTGAGGTAGTTCCTCAGAACCATCAGCATCTGAAATATAAAAATTATTGTATTTTATTCCAATTCCATTTTAAATCGTATTTTATTCCAATTCCATTTGAAATTGTATTTTATCCAATTCCATTTTGAATTGTTTTTATCAGATTTTAGTAATAATTTGTGTCTGGAACTCTGCACTTCGATATGGCCCAAGGGCTAATCAGTAAAGTAAACTAACTAACTAACTAACTGAGATCTAAAAGCAAGTGTGTTAACAGAGATAATATATTGTTTGTTTGTTTATCTCCAACCTTTATTATTTTTATAAAGAACTCAAGGTGGCAAACATATCTAATACTCCTCCTTCTATTTTCCTCACAACAACTCTGTGATGTGAGTTGGCTGAGAGAGAGTGACTGGGCCTGGGTCACCCAGCTGGCTTTCATGCATCTGGCGGGACTAGAACTCATAGTCTCTCAGTTTCTAGCCTTGTGTCTTAGATACTAGACCAAATTGGCTCTTGTTTTTCTTTTCTTTTTTACATTTTTTTAATTTAGCAATATTTCTAATATCTGTTTGTATATGTATCACCAGAGTTGGGTTCCTCCCGGTTCGGACCGGTTCTTCCAAACCGGTAGCAACCCGCTGGTGACGTCACGATGATGTCACCAATCCGGTTTGGTCGGTGCCGGTCCGTGGGCACCGCCATCTTTTTTTTGAATTTTTTTTTATTTTTTTATTTTTTGAATTTTTTTTATTTTTTTGAATTTTTTTTTTCTTTCTTCTGTGCATACACAGAAGCTGAGTTTCCAGCACTGTGCATGCATCACCATCTTGTTTTTGGCAAGGGGGGGGGGTTGAATTTGTTTTTATTTTTTTGGACTGCACATGCACGCGCGCGCCTATGAGGCGTGGCCACGCGGTGTGGGAGGAAGCGAACCGGCAGCGAGGTAAGTTAGAACCCACCCCTGTGTATCACTAAATGTTCTGTGCAGAGATGTGAAACACCTACTACTTTGCCCTTTGATATGTCTTAGAAGACATGCAAACTGAGGCAGACACGTTCAGAAAGCTAACAAGTTTATTCAGCTCAAGGTAAATGCTAACAGTGAAAACGATGGCCTGTCTGCTCAGCATGGCACGCTCTGGCTAACAGAGAGCGGCAAAGTCAGTACCTTTGACAGCTCCTTATATAGTCGAGCCAGAACGGCTGCGACCAATCAGCTTGCAGCAGCAGCCAGCGTCAGCTGTGGACCTGAGTGAAGACTGGACACAGCACCCTTGCCTTTTCATTAGGTCCAATTCAATGCATGAATAGTTCGGCTGAAACATAGCATTGAAATTACCTACAGCATTTTGCATTACAGTATTCTTTACATAGAGCATGCTGAAGTATGAGGGGAAAAATTAGCTTACAGCTATTTGTCCTGAATTATGTAAATTAAAGATAATTCAAAATGCTATACACTTTGAAAACAAAGATTAAAAATGCTTTAAGTCTTAATTTAAAGTAATAAAGGAACAGATTACGTAAAATGTGATCTCCATAGAAGATTGTTTATGATCAAATATTAGTTGTTAATTAGTATTAACAAAGTATCAATATATGCCTAAATTAGAAAGTCTTAATGTGCTGCTTAATGAATTATTCATAATATGAGTTATTTACAGAATTGGAAATAAATTTACAGCTAAGACCTTTCTGTTTTACAAAGAATACAGCATTAGGCTCTTCTCCAGTGAGTCCTTCCTTCTCATTAGGTGGCCAAAGTATTTGAGTTTCATCTTCAGCATCTGGCCTTCTAAAGAGCAGTCAGGGTTGATCTCCTCTAGGACTAACCGGTTTGATTGCCTTGCAGTCCAAGGGACTCGCAGGAGTCTTCTTCAGCACCATAGTATGCTGTCTAGATTTGCCATAGCTTTCTTCCCCAGGAGCAAGCGTCTTTTAATTTCTTGGCTGCAGTCCCCATCTGTGGTGATCTTGGAGCCCAGGAAAATAAAATCTGTCACTACCTCCATTTCTTCCCCATCCATTTGCCAGGAATTGAGAGGGCCTCTATTTTTTACTTAAGTACAAAATAAATGACATAATCAGCCCTAAACATTTAGCTAGCTGCCAGGTGCTTAGATGGATATGACTATTTGGATAACTTAGAATATACAATCAGGCCACATGACATTTGCTGCATTGAAAACAAAAATACAAACCTGATATTTTGGGAGTTCTAAGGATGAACTGAATGATTTAGACTTTGAAAAGTCTTAAGGCAATGCCGTTGTAATTTTGAACAGTCACTAAATGAACTGTTGTAAATCGAGGACTACCTGTATATAGGTCCTCAATGGAAAGCAAGCTGGCTGCAATTGTTTTTTCTGCAGTCCTATTATTTTAGATATTCCAAAATACCACCAAACTTGTTTCCAAAATTATCAGTTTCAAACAAACTGCACAAAACGTTTGTTAAATATATTTGCCAGCTAACTAACCCTGCCAGTTCAGAGAGTACATGGGGCAACATGAAAAAATATCTTAGTAAAAGACTAAGTGTTTTGCTTTCCTAAATCTTTCCCATCTTTCTACTAGCATTCCGAGTGACCTAGTTTTATGCAGGTATTTAATATTTATGCATTTACCTCAGGAGGGCTAATTTCAAAATATACATGAGTGACACAAATGCTAGAGAAACCTAATAAACAGCCACCACAAGATACTATATCATGCTGTTGTACATCTAATTTTATTATGGCCATAATTTCATTTTTATCTTCCCATGTAATATGGTTTTGAACAATTCAGAATTATTGATAATAAAGCCTGGGATTTCAAACATGAATCATAGCTGATAGGAGGGGGCACAGTTATGTCATCTTAAGTCAACTAGTGAACTTCAGACCAAATTCATATTGCATGTGGCAGGACTTATCTTGGGAGAGAGTTTAAGGAATTTGAAGATGTGCTTAAAATGAATCTTTTAGACCCATAACTTTAAGCCTTCCTTCCCAAATTGAAAAAGTCTAAACTTTTGTCTAAACTTTTATCGCAGGAAACTTGGGAGATCACAAATTGTTTGTTTGTTTGTTTGTTTGTTTATCACATTTAGAGACTGCACATCTCCCTCATAGAGCTATAAATCTGGGCAGTGTACAAATAGGCATAAAAACATTAAAGCTATACTGTATATAAATATAATAATAACAAAAACTAGAATCAAATAATTAAAATTTATAATTAAAAAGGCAAGGGCGGGAGATTTAGGGTGGGGAGGATTTAACTCAATGGCTGCGCGTCCCTCTAGGGGGCCCTAAGTGAGTTGGTAGAGCCAAGTCTTCAAGCATTTCCGAAAGGCCAAGAGAGTGATGAGTCCAGCTCACTTCTGGGAGGAAAATGTTGCAAATGGTGGGGCCAACAGTAGAGAAGTCACTCTTTCTGGGCCCCACCAGTCAAAATTCTTTAACTGACAGGGTCTGCAGCATACCTCCTCTGCCTGACTGCATGGGACAGGTCAATGTAATGGGGTGAAGAAGGTAATATTGGTATTGCCTCCACATATGACTCCTGGGCCAACTTTTTGGTATACTTTAGTTAAGAATATTATTTAAACAACAATATGTAAACAACTTGCTCTATCCCCAGTGCAAGAAAGAGATGTTGTATACTGTTTTCTAAAAGCATAATAATCCAAACTCCATTTTAGTACATAGTCCATGAAAGAAAGCTACATTGGTTTCCAGACACAAAGAGATACATTTAAGAATAACCCATTCATTTACATGTGTTATCTGATAATCTTTGAAAACCTTTCTGCAGTGCCACAAGTGTGCCTTGCATGTTTTGGACTCCATGGCTGACATGAGAGAAGAGACCAATAGACATACTCACTTGCTTCACTAGATAAGGTTGGCATCATCCATTGTTTTGATCCTTCCACTTCTCGTCAACCGTTCAAGGTAGAACAGATTAGGAAATCAAAATATTGTATGCCATATATACTTTTATTGTAAAGAGAGAGTAAAAGAATATTGCAAGTCTGAAAGTGCATCTCCCCTCCTTATATCTTTGTGAGAATTAGAGAAGGTTTGTCTGACAAATTTTCTTAGGTTATATTCCTACCCTGAATACAATCCTTTTTTATCTGATCATTGTCTTGGCAGTGGCTCTTCCTCCTGTCCCTCAAGGCTATTTCCTCTTCCCATTGTAATTCCAAGACATTTTACTATTTTTACTGTGTTGTTATAATTATTTCTCTAAGATAGTATCATATAGAGAAGGAGTATATCTGAAAACAGATTGCTTGGGTTGAAATAGCACGGGTTTGTGGATTCCATTTTACTTTTGCATTACAGAAGAAATGTGGCAGACCTTTACTATCCCATAAGTCAAGTTGCTGTCAAAATATTTTCAAAATTGTCATCACATATGCCAGACTAAAACCTTCTTCAGTAATTAAGGAAAAGGGAATACTGACATGTTTTTTTCCATTTCCTCCTTACCCCTGTTGATAGTGAGACCGAGGGAGACTCTAGCAACTGGAAGCTCTATGCCAGGAGTGTCAAACTTGTGTCGTCATGTCGTCACGTGATGTATCGTGACTTTTTCTCCTTCACTAAACCGGGGATGGGGGTGGCCAGCTAATGATGCATCTGGCCTGCAGGTCGCGAGTTTGACACCCCTGCTCTATGCAGTTAGGATATCATATTATACAGAGGGTTGTAAATTCATTGATGTGAATGTGATTGCTACCATTAACACAAGGAAGCCATACATGACTAAAATACATATATAAAAGTCATCACTGTCTCCTTTCCATTCATTTTTTTTTGAACACTTAACCAGTGGTATGAGTATTGTCTACTTATCTTCATTCAATGCATATTAGCTCATTGTCAGGATTCAATCAATGAAGTCAAGAAATAAATGGTTCCTAGGTTATGCTGACTAATGTCACTGAAGAAACTTTTTTGTTTCTTCTGTGTGGAGCTTTGTTTATTTGCTTGGAATAGCAAATATCCACATTAAAAAAAAATTCATTTTGCTTGCCTCACATGCCATACAATTCTCAAGAAAGAAAATAGAAGAAATTATATCTTAGGTACAAATACAGCGTTCAGCATAACTTAAATGCATCTTTAACATTTAATTGCTACCAATAAAGTTTTTACCATCATTGATCATCCTTGCACTTCATTCATTGTCCTGGCATTCCAAAGGTACCCACTAGACTTCCAACTCTGATATATTTCCGTAGAAGGAACATTCCATTAAAACATTACTACAACTGGAGCCGATATAACTTCTAAATAGAAGCTGCCCCACAGAGTAGAAGGTAATATTGAAAAACCTTATAGGAATGGAAGATCACCAGACATTTCTCATGGGGCATACAAATTAAATGGGTTGATTTCAGTTGGAAAAGAAAATCTTGATGATACCTTGATGCCAAACTACCCAGGACTTAATAATTGATGATCAACTCATTGAGCTGCACCTGGAAACAAATAGGAAACCAGCATAAGGCCCAGATCAGATATACTCCTAGCTAATCATCAAGCTGCTGTATTGCGGACTAACTGAAGCTTCCAAGCAGTCTTCAGAGGCAGCCCCATGAATAGCAGATTTCAATGATCTAAATGCATAGTAATGGAATGGAAAAAAATTGCTGTCAAAGTCCAGTAAGTATGACTGTGTCCTATCAGGTTCCCTAATACCCAGGGAGTCTTCAAACAACCAGAAGAATGACTATATACATTAACATCATCCTACAGAGTCCATCAAAATCTAATTGGCTATACAGTGTATTATTGGTATAAGAAGATGCAAAAGCTCAGTTACGAATGGTCACAAACTGACCATCATCTTCTTTTAATGACCCCATGATCCATTGCGGGGTGGAGTCTGGGCAACTGATTGGAGCTGAGTGTTTACTGGCCAGATGCCCTTCCTGTCGCCAATGCAGAGTTTTGTTCAGCAGATATATTCTCATTTTGCCCAGAGAGAGAAATATCTACCTCTACCTAGGATCGAACTCACTGCCTCCTGATTGTGAGGTGAGAGCTCTAGGCCACTGCACCATCATCACAAACTGACCATGTACATTCAAAATTAAGCCATAGTGGGAAAATAAAGCTAACCAATTTCCATAATATGATATTTACCATCTGCCCATCATTTCCCAGAAAACAACAGGAATTGCTGAGAAGTTCTGAATTCTTTAATAGAGAAATAGGAATATGGAATGAAATTAAAAAGTTATTAAGTAGAAAGTGAAAATATATTGCAAAAAAAACAAGAAATAAAAGAAAGCACAATGGATAGTAGGACAAATAGTGAAAATTGCTAGAAAAAGAAGACAAGCCAAAGGAAAGAAAGACAGGAAAGAACTTAACAAAGAACTTAAGAGAGCTGTTAGATTAACAAGGATAAAAAGCAGTAATACAACAGCATCTGCAAAGACATGTTGGAAACAGACGTGGAAAACATAAAGCTTATCAAAAAATCTAAAAAGGCATCAACATGAAAAACCTTTGACAGTGTCAATTATGACAAGTTATAAAATGGGCTTAGGAAAATGGGAATCCCAGAACATCTCATTGTCCTCAAGCAGAACCTATACAAAGATCAGGAAGTCACACTACAGACAGATCATTGTGAAACACATTGACTGCAGGCTGGCAAAAAAAGTGAGGCAAGCTGGTATACATTCCCCTTGTTTATTCAATCTGTGTTGAGCATTTTGAGAAAAGCTGGATTGGAAGATGAGCATGGTTTTAAAACTGGAGAAGAAACATCAGTAATCCATGCTATGTTGAGGTCAAAAAAGGATAAAAGAAAGACTAGAAGTGAGGTGATAGCAGTATTCCAGTATTTAAGGGGCTACCACAAAAAAAGGGAGTCAAGTTATTTTCCAAAGCACTAGAGGACAAGACAAGAAACAATGGATGGAAACTAATCAAGGAGGGAAACAACCTGGAATTGAGGAGAAACTTTCTAACAGTGACAACAACTAACCAATGGAACAGCTTGCCTTCAGGTGCTTCACCACTGGAGGTAGGTTTTCAAGAAAAGACTGGACAACCACCTATCTGAAATGGTAGAAGGGTTCCTACTTGAGCACAGGGTTAGACTAGAACAGTGTTGGCAAACCTTTTTGGTACCAAGTGCCAAAATGGGAGCACGCCTGCGCACGCCAGCGTGCCGGAAACCGGAAGAGCAGCCGCCTTGCATGCGCATCTTCCAGTTTCCGGCATGCACATGCGCGCCGGCCACCTGGTCTTCCGGTTTCTGGCATGCATGTGCACGCAAAGACCAGCTGGCTGGTGCGCATGCGTGCACCAGAAACTGGAAGAATGTCAATAAAGCGCCCCCCAGCCCTCCACCAAAAACAAGCCAGCACAGCCCTCCCTTCCCACCACTTCTGCCAAGGGATTGCGACCTCTTACCCCGGCACCGGACAGACGTTCCTCCCGCGCGGACTCAGCTCCTGCGCAGCCCCAATGCCCCAGAAGAGCAGTAGCAACAGCGGCAGCCACAGGGTGAGGGGCAGGAGCGAACAGCCGGCCCCCGCAGCCGCTCCCCCACCGGCGAGCCAGGCCCTCAGCGGCGTCTCTATGCGTGAGGAGCTGCACTCTCCTCCGGCCCTCCTGGGCAGCTCGCCTCCCCAACGGCGGCTCCTCCTCCAGCATCCCAGCCGGAAGCAGCAGTGCGAGAACTGCCGCCACCTCCTCACCACTCGCCCCCAGCGGCGGAAGGAGCAGCAGGCAGGGCAGCGAGCTGCCCCAGGAGGACCAGCTGGTCTTCCTGCGTGCATGTGCGCCAGAAACCGGAAGACCAGGTGTGCACTGGGTGGTTGCTCTTCCGGTTTCTGGCACTCCCGCGTGCGTGAAAACCAGCTGGCCGGCACACCGGAACCCGGAAGAGCAACAGGTGATGGCTCGCATGCCCGGAGAGATGGCTCTGTGTGCCACTTCTGGCACACGTGCCATAGGTTCACCATCACGGGACTAGAAGATCTCCAAGGTCCCTTCCAGTTCTATTCTATTCACTGTTCTAATAGTTGAAAATGCAAATGATCTGTAAGCTGAAATAATGAAAGTTAACAAACAGAGTGAAAACAGGACCAAAATTAAATTCGTCTTGTCAGAGTAAAAAATATCGGTACAGCAACCAGCCTTAAAATTGATAATAAAATATTGAAATGATGGACAGCTTCTGCCTTTTAGCATCAACTATTAATGTTAGGAAAAAATCAAGAAACACACCACAGACTAGAACTTGGTGGAGCAGCAATGAAGGTGTTGAAAAAGATATTAAGTTGCTGGGGTATATCTATATCTACAAAGATCCAAGTTGTTCAGGCAATGGTTTTCCATATGACAATCTGTGGTGGTGAAAGCTGGACTTTGAAGAAGCAGAATAGAAACAGTATTAATGCTTTTGAACTTTTTTGGGGAGAAAATTCCTGTGAATACCACAGACACCCCCCCCCCAAAAAAAAACCCAACAAATGGATCATTGAACAAATCAAATCGGAGGTTTTTTTACTTGCAGTGCAAATAACCAACTTCAAATTACCATTTTAAGCACATTATGCAAAGATCCAGCTCTCTAATACTATGAAACATGGAAGAAAGAGAAAAAAAGAAGACAAACAGCAGCAAGAGGGATGAACTCAATTATAACAGCTTGGAGGGCCTGAAGGACTAGGTTGAGAACTGATCATCAAAAAAAAAAAAAAATCTTTGTGATTGCTAAGAGACACTTTTGACTTGTTGGCACATAATCAATTAAAAACTGATAGCATTCTAATTAGCAATACATTTTACATGTAAGACATTGTGCAAATTCAACTCATAGAGATGAGAATCCACGGTGATGATTGCTGCTAAACAATTAAAGCAAATGCAACATACTAGTTCATCAGATCTGGTATTGGCCATGCAATGGGCTATTACCTTGAAATGGGACCATCACTGTTGAAAACAAGTTTGAGTGGTAAATGGCAAACACTTTATTAAAACAATGTGAAATGTTGTGAATTTTTCAATTCATTGAAAAATAATATTTGGGGTCCAGACCTGTTGAGTAATATGTTTATATACATTTTTTTATCATTATTTTGGGATATGTTGACCATACTTATGGTAATTCATGACAAGAATTTTAAGTGCTATTATATTAAATCCAGCAAAGGCCACCATCTGGCAGATCAAGGCTTGCCTTCAGTAACTCACATTATGTCATTAAACTTAGATTTCTCTTAGTTATCCCATAAATGTGTCCAGCTTTTTCTTGACATATGTTCCACATTTTTATTGCTGACTTCAGCACTTCATTCATTCATTCAACCACCCATTGTGTTAATCAGATTAATGTTTTAGCAACACAGCATTAAAAAAAAAAGCCTCTCTTTTTCTTTTGAAGCTAGGGAGGAAGGTATGTTTATGAAGTCAAAATGCAGCCCACCCTATGTTTAATATGAAAATGTGAAATCAATTAAATCTGTAGATTTTTTTTTTTTTTTGCAGCACAAGCAACAAGCTGTGAATTATGTTCACTGTCGCTTTTTCTGTGCATATCTCCAGTGTATTATCTCCTACAGGTGTTGGATTACAACTCCCACAATTTTCAGGAAACATAGTTTATCTTTTCAATTGGAAAGAATTAGTCAGTTTAATATTATGTATTTCCTTTTAGAAGTAAGAATAATTGAATTCTGTGGCATTAAATCCTAGTGAATTGCACAGTATACAGTACAGAAAGAGCTGGGCAATATTTCAATGACCAGAGAGCACAATTTTCCTAATTTCTTTTTATATGATAAGGACCACATAGGTTATTAATAAGATTACATCAAAATAAGGGAATATGGAGCTTATTTTTGCTCTGTGTGCACTCTGTGTGCATGTGTGTGTGTGTGTGTGTGTGTGTGTGTGTGTGTGTGTGTTTCTCTATGTGCTTTAATCTTTTGAATCTCATAGAAAGATCAAAAAAATACATTAAGTTGCTCAGACCTATTCATCTATTTGTCCATCAACACAGGTTACCTTTCTGGGAATTGAACAGAATGAGATGTGGAGGGAGAAGCTGGCAAAAGAAAGATTGAAAACTGATCAGGTCAGGTCAGGTCAGGGACTGCAAAGAAAAAGATTGCATTACATTAAACAATTCCTCAACCAATCCCTATGGGAGAGGCAGTTTAACGGCTACTCAAAATACTGCCATTCTAAACTGCAATACTGCCACATAAGAAAAAATGAAAACACACACACAAGAATACACTCATTACTGTGCAACACAGGAAAAAATATATATAAGCATCTTGTATGATTTCTGTTGCTAAAGAGATTTGAAAAATTTCAAAAAGCCATGACGTGTATGCTTTTTCTTTCTTGCTTTAACTTTTATAGATGAATTAAGTCAAAGTGAATCTTACCATGACTATTTAATTGATTTCACAATCAAATTTGAAGATTTTGTTGCCATTATTTAATGATCAGCCATTGAATTTGAAATTGGCACTAATTAGAGGGCTGGGAGATTAGCAGAATGTGAATTTGAGATGCCCACCTTTGGAAAACAAACTTGAAATTAAACAAAATGTCAGGATTGAGTTAAGGGAAATTTTTGCCTTAGTTCATCAAGGAGAATTTAATCATACCATGAAAGATAGTGTTGACTTATCCACACTCAGCTTGCTTTCCCCAGTTACAGAAGTATCAGTACATATGAACACATTATTACCTCTAGTGATTATTTTGTCATGAATAACGTACTTTGAAGTAATTTTAAAGACAAGAAATCAATATTGTTCAGGTATATGCACTAAAATGCTAGATAAAAGGAGAGTAACTTTTTCTCCCAAGCTATTCCTGTAGCAAGAATAGGAGGAATGGAAAGTAAAACATTTTCAATCTTCTTTATTAAAGAAAAAGGCTCCAGAATAAGCTGACTCCTGAAGTTCTCAAATAGGCTATAAGAGGGACCCTTTAGGTATTCTATGATGCAGTTATTAATTATTGGACCAGGACCAAATTCATTCCATTGTCAGTCATGAAACTCAATGAATGACTTCAAGACAGTCATTTTCTCAGTCCCACCTACCTCATAGAATGAATGAATGAATGAATGAATGAATGAATGAATGAATGAATGAATGAATGAATGAATGAATGATCTATTATGCTCCAAAGACAGCAATTTAAAATTGTCTGCAAAAGTTAAAATGGCCAGACAATAAATAATAAACAGTACATAATAATACAGATTTGTTTTTCTTTCGTTCAATCGTGTCTGATTCTCAGAGACTGAACAAGTCCCTGCAGTTTTCTTGGCAAAGATTTTTTCAGAAGTGGTTTGCCATTGCCTTCTAGGGATGAGAGAAAGTAACTGGCCCAAGCTCACTCAGGTGGCTTTGTGTCCAAAGCAGGACCAGAACTCACAGTTTCCCAGTTTCAAGCTCAATCTCTTAACCACTACACCAAACTGATAATAAGCATAATGATACTATAGCATGAAGATAGTAGACGACTGTTTGCTGCACTGTTGAGGGAGCTGCATCACCTGTTTTCCAGAGAACCCTTGATATCTATGTTACCACTTCCTACAGGCCGTTATGTTAAATTTTGCTGTATAGCTGGTAGCAGGCTGCCTGTGCAAATGTATAATAACTCATATAGGCGACCAAAAATATTTACTACTGACATAATTTTACTGCATAGATCTTTACAATGTTTACAGTGTAACAGGACTTGGCCAAGTGTTTCATCCATGCCTAAAGCTTGATTTAGATTTCCCCATAACTGCATATAGGCACCAATGCATATCTACTCTATGAAGGGATTGATGGGTAAGTGTAGATTGCAGATAGTGGCAGATGCAGGGGTGAAATCCAGCAGGTTCTGACAGGTTCTGGAAAACCGGTAGCGGAAATTTTGAGTAGTTCGGAGAACCGGCAAATATCACCTCTGGCTGGCCCCAGAGAGGGGTGGGAATGGAGATTTTGCAATATCCTTCCCCCCAGGAGTGGGGAGGGAATGGAGATTTTGCAGTATCCTTCCCCTGCCACGCCCACCAAGCCACGCCACGCCCACAGAACCGGTAGTAAAAAAAATTGGATTTCACCACTGGGCAGATGGGTCGACATACAGACCTCCCAAATCTCAACGATGCATTGTACAGAGATGTGCATCCTGCATGCCGATTGGTTGATGCGCTTTCCCGTTGGTGCTTTGTTGTTTGAGCGCCCCCTAGACAGAACATTAACATTTGCAGAAATATAAATGCAATGACTATGCAAGCATCTCTAAATGACAGATGCATATGTTCCCTGACATGCAGTGATGCAAAAGTCTGCCTTAAGCTGCAAGAGTTAGTGCACTCTTTCTAAAAGGTTCTGTTAAACCTGCTTTCCGAGAAAGTGGATGGAAAAAGTGTTACACTAAAAACAGCCTCATAGGATTGTTGTGAAGAAAAATTGAAGGTAGGACTTCTGTATTTTAAGCTCCTGGAAGAAAGTTGAGATATAAAGTAAATCAAATCTATCAATAACTAAGAAAGAAAAACAGTATGGTGTTAATTTGACACCCCACAACATTTTCTTTGTACATGTTACTGTAATTCTCCATTCTTTTTTGTTATTAGTCCATTGAAGTGAATTAACTCAGTTGTAATAACTGGTTTGTTTTATGCATTTAGTGGCAACTATTTGAATCATATGTTGAATCATGAATGCAGGTTCAATGGAAAATATTGATCCAGCTAATCATTTCAAATTTTGAATCATCTTCCTAATGGGGAGCCGGTGGCATCTTTCCATGACTGCCACTGCAGCTCCTCTCAAAAGATCTTGCCTGTAGGAACAGAATTCATTATACCAATAAATCTTTTAATTACTTTCTTACTGGAATACACATCATGCTTGATTGCAGGATATCCAGAAATCATCTAAAATATCACAATCTTTTAACCATCTAAGAACAATGTTTCTATAGACATTCGTGGTGTTTTTTTTTTTCTTCTCTTTTTTCCAGCCAAGGAATATTATCCACACAAAGAAAGGAGAAATAAAAGACAGTCCAGCAAGATAAAGACAAAGCCTTCTGCAGACTCCATTGTGGTTAAAACTGTTTAGTACAGAAAAAACTCCTCAGTTGGGCTGCTAAAAATTCTCTCTAAAGAGATTTTAAAAGAGCTGGTTCCTGGAGATGAATAAAGACAAAGGAAGTGAATGTGAATGGAAAAGGTTCTTCAGGCAGCAAAAGGAATCTAAACATTATAAGCCAGCTCAATGAACTATGCCATGGAAAGCAATTTTACTCTCTCTTCCGCTTTTAATAAAATTGCTCTTATATTGCTATGATAGAAAAAAAGATACTGAAGCTTTTTACACATTTTATCACCTCCAATTGTTGGAATGATCAAAACTTTTTAATTGCAGATCTTCTTTTGTTCACAGTTCCTCTACCCTTCCCAGGTATTTTCCCCTCTATCAGCAACAACTAAGGAACACAAGACTTGATGCGATTGAGCAAGATGCATGAGCAAGATTATGGAAAAATTGGCATTGAGATTTTCATATAAAAGGAGAATATCAAACACTTGCTTACTCTAAAATCTTTTCTACCCACTGCTTCGCAACTGCCTTCCTTGCTCAGAAGCTGCTGACAAAAAAAAAGCACTGCAGAGAAAATCCACAATTACAGAGACAATAAATACCTCAGAATGTTTGTTGTAGAGTTAGTCAATATTTCTACTATGAACTTGTATAGCTGAGTGTCAGCAAGAGAGAATTATTAACCGAAAGGGAAGGGAGGGGAAGGGAAGGGAAGGGAAGGGAAGGGAAGGGAAGGAAGGGAAGGGAAGGGAAGGGAAGGGAAGGGATTTGTTTACCACCACAGTTTTTGCTCTCCAGGAGGGAGGGGAAGGGAAGGAAGGGCAAGGGAAGGGAAGGGAAGGGAAGGGAAGGGAAGGGATTTGTTTACCACCACAGTTTTTGCTCTCCAAATCATTAGAAAAAACTTTAGGCCAGCCAGCACTTGTCCTCATCACTATCAACTTCAAAATGCAAAGAATATTGCAGGAGTTATTGGTTAGATGCTGTTCAGCTGAACAATAAGAAACAGCATCTAACCAATTTCCCACAGTTGGCCCATAGTCCGTTTTATCTGACATCTGAAGATATGAATGCTCACAGTCACTATTCAATTGATTAAAGCAGGAAAAATTATAGCCATGAAGTTATGGTGCCTTAACCTCTGTAGGGAGAGGGGAGAGGTCAGAAGCATGAAGCAAGATGAAGTAAGGTTTCCCATCTATGAGAAACCAGCCTGCCCTCCTGTTCTGCAAAGCTCCAGCACGTACACTGGCTAACGGAATTCAGCGTATATTGTGTTAAACTGATGCTGAATGGGAATAAATCAGCCCAGCTGCCAACTGAGACTATATCTCACAGACATGAAGCATATCCAAGGACACCAATATTGTGTGTATAGAGGTGTTCAAAGAAAAATCTAAAAATAAAAAAGGGATGCTTAGCAGTCTCTAGAAGCCATGCTACATTGAGTGTCAACTTCAAAAGCAAATGGAAATAGAAAACTGGGCAGTGGGAGGGATGGGAAGAAATGAGGTGTGATTTGGTCCCTGTTAAGTGCTTACAGCTTCATACGTCCTGAAATCAGCCTGCTAGCTGAGTAGTTGACATTCTGAAAGTAAATAGTGAAGTGTTGCAGGGGTGGCTGTCAGGAACTCAGGCAGACACCAGGCTTGTCAGAAACACAGGAACCTTTATTCAGCACCTTTTAGCGAACAGCGGGGCTAAGCGGCTTTGACAGCTCCTTTTATAGCCGGGCTGTCAAACGCTTAGCCAATCCCGACGCTTGCTTTTCCCGCCGGCTGCTGCTTTTGCCTTAGCCAATTGGAAGCGAGCAGCAGCCAGCGCGGTCGTTAAGCGAGGACTTAGCACCCTTCCCCCCCCGGATGGCGCATGCGTAATCTGCGAGATAGGCGGGCGGACGGCGGCTCCGCCCAGAACGTCTCAGAGTAGGGCAGGCAGTCGAAGCAGGAGGGTGCAGGATCTCTTCGCCTCGTGGGTCGGCAGGAGACATGGGCGGCGCCATCTTGAGAGGCCCGGGCGACGCTGGAACAGCAGAAGGTTCAGGGAGGGCTTGCGATAATGGTTCGCGGGGCGGGGAGTTGGGCAGGCAGTCGAAGAAGGAGGGTGCAGGATCTCTTCGCTTCGTGGGTCGGCAGGAGACATGGGCGGCGCCATCTTGAGAGGCCCGGGCGACGCTGGAACAGCAGAAGTTTCAGGTAGGGCTTGCGATAATGGTTCGTGGGGCGGTGAGTTGGTCGGTGCCGGAGGTGATGCAGACTGGGAAGGGGAACGGTCCTCTGGAGTAGGGCTAGGAGCGTCAGAGGGGATGCGGCGGCGTAGCTGGTTTAGATGCCGCCGCCAGGTTCGTCCGTCAGCCAGGAGTATCCTATAGGAGCATGGGCCCGTTAGCTGGGCCACATGCCCCGGCATCCATTTAAGCCCAGCCCCGTAATTCAGGGCGAAGACCGGGTCCCCGGGGCTGAACTTTCTAAGGAGGCTAGGGGTGAGGTTTTGTTGGGCTGTAACATAGCCCGGGTGCAGCCGGTCCAGCTGGGTGCGGAGGCGGCGCCCCATAAGTAGCTCGGCCGGGCTAAA
>QLTV01002109.1:2797338-2808151 GCA_003457575.1 Thermophis baileyi | reverse complement strand
TGGGAGGCGTGCGCACATGTGTGGCAAAGACCCGAAACAGAGCTGGGGTGATAGCACGCATGCCCACAGAGAGGGCTCTGCGTGCCACCTTTGGCATGCGTGCCATAGGTTCGCCACCACTGGGTTAGGGTATAAGTTTGAATTGATGTAATGATAAACATAAGATTTGAGCATTAAAATAAATTATGTTACCAGGATGGTTCTTATCCATCAAAATGGAACTATAATAGTGAGAGGAATAGGGAAACACTATCCTGTATATATTTCCATCTTTCTGTCTCATTAGGAACTTTTGAAGATCCCCTTAGTTTTTAAAATTCATTTGCATCCTATAAAAAAAACTTAGCTAGTACAATAACAAATTAACAAAAATGTAGCAAATGTTGCTAGTGATCTATGCAATACAAGTGTCAAGCAAATCATAATTATTCTCTTTTCAAGTCTGTCAAAGCTTATATACAACACTGGCTCCAAAAGTTTAATTAAGTAAGTAAAGATTATGAGATCATGTAAATATTATTTACAAATAGTTATAATGACCACATACTGTTTTATGCCACAGAGAATCAATGAAGCAGTATATAAGTCTAACTGCTATTGCTATTGCTATTGTAAGATAGATTGCTATGTAAATTTGATTAAGAATAAACTAATTAAAAAATTCCAAATGTGATTTTTGGTTGATTCTAATTGGCTTTTTAATGGACTTCTTTTCTAATGTAATTCCAGTCACTGCCCAGTTCTTTTTCAGTGTATATTTTAAAAGATATAGACATATTTCAATAAGCAATTTTGAGCATTTCCCCAAAGGCCATCTGAGCACCAAATGCTCTAAGAATTTTATTTGCTCCATAGCATGCAAAGACTTCAGCCTTCAGAATTCATTCTGGCAAAGCTAAACAAAATGAAGAAAAACAGCACTGATGTTGCAGCAGAAAAAAAAATATGTAAAGTACATACTGATTACTGAAGTATGCTGGGTATATTGTTGCCTACTTTTCATTTACAATAGAGGAGCTTGGTTTTTTTTCCCTAAAGATGTTCATTTTTCCCAAAACAATGACTTTGTGTAGGCTGGAGTGTCATTCCATCTACAGGAGTGTTAACCTGATACCCAAAACCAAAAATGGAATATTTATTTTTCACCACTTGCAAAATGATTCAAGTCTGCATATGTTTTGAAGCACCTGTACACGAAATCTGATGCGCAACTCTCAACAGCGTCTTCTGGGTAAAAAGTGGTGTGTGTGTGTGTTGATGTGGATGTGTATATTTGTGTATAAGTATCCACCCATGCATATCACACAAAGCATTTGGATGATATGACTCTCCCAACTGCTTGTATTTGATCTATAAGAGATCCTTGTTTTATTTATTGCACTTCTAAATTTGCATTATGTAAATTATCACTTCTATGCTGTCTTATCCCCTGCGTATTTTTCCTTTGCATGCTCATCTGGAGGGTGTAATTAAGAATGGAAAGTATAGAAGGAGGCCAAAAACTCAAGAAACATCCCATTCAGCAGGCCACTTTAAAGAAAAGCAATTAATCACCCCAGCTACCACAAAGTCACCCAACTATGAGAAAACCCAACATGCACACATTTTTGCAGATAAGTCCACAAAACTTTCCAAGCACATGATTATAAATTATTCATGCATTCCTGACCAACATCTATTAACCGTAAGTATCTCTTGATGTCATGGAAAGGTCATCCTTACTTGTTCTTCCTGTATCCATTGAATATATCTATCTGAACAAAAATACAGGGCTAATCAAGGTCGCTGCTTGAGACAGAAGACAAGATGGTGCTCCCTTCTATCTCTATGTGCCCAAAATCACCACCTTAGCTGTTATATCTGCCTTCCACATTAATAACATCTATCAGACCTGAAGGTAGTAAGCAAATTCAAGGGAGTCAAGATAGGCTGTCTGAGAGAGTCAGCTCTGCCCTGTAGTACTTTAGTATGATTCACTTAGTTTTCCACATTGTTGCCTGCTCAAAAAGTGCTTCAATGTAATAGCATCAATATGTAACATTGAGGCAAAATAATACATGTGCACATGCAATTAACTAATGTTGGACTGCTACATCAAAGGTTTTTTTTTTTCCAAAGATGTGTGATGCTTAACAGAAAACTTCTGAAACAAGATAGATTGGCTACAGCCACCACTGTCATTGAAACATAATCTCAGAAACATGAAAATCCCTAGAAAATACATGTTTGGGAATGGGGAAGCTTGTATAGTTTTTTATGCCATTTTGATGGCTCTGAAAATTGTATTATCCAAGGGTAGTTGGACGGATGGACAGATAGATATAAAAACACACCTGCTCTATTGTTTCTTAATGTTAACCTCTAGCTTTTCCAACTTCCAGCTTTCCCTTTCCTGCTGAAAGGTCATTTTAAGACTCAGGTTATGTGTTCCTTTAAAAAAAACTTATAAAAAGAATTAAATGAAAAGTGTGGTCTGGTTTCTTGATCTAGTTCAAGAAAATAACATTTTTTTTTCTATGAGAATTCCATTGTATTTCTAATACAGTATGGTATTCCAAAAGCGTAGATGGAATGAATGGATGGGGTAGCTATTAAGATAATAGGATTTTCATTACTATCACAAGATACTTACTTCAGCACCCTATAGAATACTGGACTCACTCAACTCATCAAAACCACATTATGTGGAGATGTCCGATTTAATAATGTTAACCTTCTTACAAACTCTTAGTGAAGTCTTAGATGTTATATCAGTCAGAAAGCTACAGAAGAAATGTGTTATTGTGCTCCAAGCAGAAGAAGCCCAGGAAACTCCTGATTCCAATCAATGCTAAATTCAATACACCACATATTGCTGAATATATTGTTATCTATAAATAAACACTGCCATGATTCTATCTTAGCAGGAAAACAGGAAAAATTCTAGGGATTGAAAGAATAAAAAAAGATAACCAGATATAAGATTCTAATGCCTCCTTAAAATACTATGCTTGGTTGGTTGATTAACTTCAGTTTTACTAATGTGATTGGTCTACTGAAAACATATCCTATCTCTTATAGATGGTAGTCATTTTATGTTCCCATGTAAGAGTCAACCAAGCAAAACACAAGGTAAATTAAGAAAAAGAATATATAAATTGCTGAAAAAAAAGTAATGAGATTATACACTCCAGCACAGTACTTTATTTTTTTGATTTTTTGATGTTTTTTCACTTTATTCTTTTTGCATTTCTCACCTTTTTATTTACTAGCCAGTATTATTTCTCTCTAGTGACTTTTCTTAACTTGCTGCTCCTGCAATTTGCTTGACACAACCAAAGCACCAATCTGGAAAAAAAGTACTGTATGTTCTCTAATATCTGTCAGCTGAAGAGACAGCACAGTAGTTTGTGAGCAGGAGTGGAAAATTTGCAGTATAGCATTATCATCTAATTCAGTTTACATCGTATCTATCATCTTTTCATATTCCAAGGGTCAAAAATAATCTCCTTTCTGTATTTGCCTTGGGACTACCATACTTCTTCAGTGTAAAAATATTTTCACTTATCAGCATTGCTTCCTCATTAGTATTGTTGTAACCATGCCAATTACCCAAATGTTTCATAGATACATCTGTGATATTAGCTATAATCCACTCTCAGGACTCCCAAATTGGCACATCAAGTTTCACTGCTCTTTGCAGCGATCCATTTTTCCATTTTGGGGAGCTTAGGTTTTACAGTTAGAACATAAAGCAATCTCTTGCTGCATGAAATAAAAAAGCAAACTATTTTCCAGAGTTTCAAGAAGTTCCTAACAAACAATAGAAGGATGGCAAAAGGTTTTCTCTAATGATGTTCCCCCAGCAAATGGCATACTGAATTATACTCTTTCAATCTAGGAATTCCATTCGACCACAATGCTTAAGAGCTATTTATAAATGAATGCTTAACGAATCATTATTTAAAGTTTCTAGTCCTCATTACAATTTATTTATTATTTACACATTAAGAAAATTTATATGGCCGCCCAACTCATTCATGGTGACTCTGGGCAGCTTACAGAAGTAAAACCCAAATACAAGACCCAATAAACCCTCACACACACACACCCCTACCTCTGGGGACAACAATCAAATAAATCACTTAATGGACTCTGTATCAACCTGGGGTCCCCAGGCCTTCTGGCAAAACCCATGTCTTCAGGATCTTTTGAAAGACTATCAAAAGGGGGGCAACCTTATGGAGCCGAGGTGGTGCAGTCAGGGGTGAAATTCAAAAAATTTTCCTACCGGTTCTGTGGGCGTGGCTTGGTGGGCGTGGCAGGGGAAGGATACTGCAAAATCTCCATTCCCTCCCCACTCCTGGGGGAAGGATATTGCAAAATCTCTATTCCCACCCCACTCTGGGGCCAGCCAGAGGTGGTATTTGCTGGTTCTCCGAACTACTCAAAATTTCTGCTACCGGTTCTCCAGAACCTGTTCAGAACCTGCTGAATTTCACCCCTGGCACAGTGGTTAGAGTGCAGTACTGCAGGCTACTTCAGCTGACTGCTAGCTGCATTTCAGCAGTTCAAATCTCATCGACCCAAGGTTGACTCAGCCTTCCATCCTTCCGAGGTGGGTAAAATGAGGACCCAGATTGTTGGGGGCAATATGCTGGCTGACTCTGTAAAAGCGCTTAGAGAGGGCTGTAAAAGCACTATGAAGCGGTATATAAGTCTAAGTGCTATTGCTATTGCTATCTCCATGGGGATAATGTTCCATGGAGATGGAGCCATCATGGAGAAGGCCCTTCTTCTTGTCCCACAATAGAGGGGATCTAACCTACCCTGCCTTCCTGCTCTGGTGGATTGCGTAGAAGTATTTAGGAAAAGACAGTCCTTCAAATAACCTGGCCCCAAGCCATGTAAGGCTTTAATGGTGCCAACCAGCACCTTGAATTGGATCCAGAAGCAAATCAGCGACCAATGCAGCTTCCACAAGAGTGGTGACATGTATGCAAATCTAGATTTGCACAAAACCATGCAGGCCACTTTTTTTTTTTTAACTAATTGAAGTTTAGTAATCTGGTAATCAAATGGAGAAGGATCTATTCACATTCTCTACCATTATGAAAGGTTGATTATTCAGTCATCATCCATGTGACAATAATCTGATACATTTGACCATTCTGCCTTCTGCTACCACTGAGGAGGTATTTTCCTATGTTTGAGAGCATGTGCTTTGTTCCTGGTTGGCACCATGGGCTGCTTAGTACTTACAGAGGTAGAACACCTGAATGATGCCTAAATAGGTTATTGAATATACCCAAGGTTGTTAAGTGCCTGTTGTCCTTCACTGTTAACTTGTACATTGCAGGGATCGCAAACAGAATAGCATGGGTATTCAAGTACAAACTTGAAAGGCTCTCATATCACGCTGTGTTCAGTGTGTAGCATTTCGGCACACACATCTGCAGCATTTCTACTCAATTGGTAATGTGTGTTTTGCTGTCACATCTGGGACATCACTTCTGTCATATGCTATGACTCAGATTCAGAAGAAGATATCAGCTTCTCATCTTGCCCTCTGGCTTTAATCTCTTGGCTGACAAAAGAGGTGAATGAAAGTGATATAATGGCCTGAAGTGTTAATACGTCCACTTCCACCTATACTGAGGAAGCATCCACCATAGTAACACTTGTAACCAGGAGAAGTGGGCATAATACTAAAATCTAATCTCTATATAGCACTGTCCTTTTTTCTCTCTTGATCATTGATCTTTGACTGGCGTAATTTTCCCTGTCCTATTGTGGAATATCTGCATATCAAGGAAGATAGTTTGAAAATGTACCTAAAGCAGCTCTTAACTTGTGGAAGACAAATTTCAAAGCCAACTTTCTTTAAGAAACAACAAGTTTGAACTTGTATCAATGTATTAACACAATTCTATATTCCAGATAATCTTTGGGTACACTAGAGCAGATGAGCCATTTAGCAGTCTTAAAATTGGATACTGCTCAGTTTCTATCCAATATGTATTGACAAACACAAACAATAAATGTCCTGCATTGCTGATCTCAAACCACGGTAAATGAATTGGCTTCCCAATTGCAAAGATCTTTGAATTTCATTTTATTTCATTGTCAGATCCTGTTTCCATCTTTTTCGTTATTTGAATCTTATTTAAATATTCAATGTATTACTTGAATACTTTATTATGAATAGCCTTGCTTTAATTACTTCTTGCATTCTGATGTATAGGTTGGTTGGGAGGAGGTAGAAATTATGTTCTCACAAAGCAGGACTGCTTTTAATATAAACAGCACTAGTTCAAAAACCGGGACTAAAAGCAGTAACATTAGCAATCCTTGAGATTTAGGTTTACTAACATTCAAACTAAGCTTGACAGTTACATATCTTATTAAAAAATGATGGATTATTTTCATCTATTCTAGGGCAACTTTTTTTTTTAGAAAATCTGCTCATGTGCTTTTTTTTTTCTTTTTCTTTTCCCCACTAGGTCCATTTTCAGTAGTGAAATCCTGCTGGAGACAAAAATATCTGGAGGTTGCAGGAGAGGAGAATATTCTTCAGATCCATATGTCTTCCTGAAACTTAAACTGGAAACCCATTTTTTCCATGACTGTGTTAGAGCCAATGAAATACATGAGCCTGCTTGGCCATTACATCTAAGGAGATAGGAAGATTCTACAAAGTCTGCAAACTCAAGATTAAAATACTAATTTAGTGTATAAAGTACTGTAGTTTGTTGAACTTAGTGGAAATTACATTTCCAATGCCTGTTCAATTCAAAGGATGGGAATTTCAAGCTCTCCTATTCACTTGTAGAGTTAACAAGAATGAATCTGCAAGACACACTGCACTGATACATCAATTGCCTCTGGGGGAAAATATAGTGCCAAATGACCCTCTTCAGTCTAATTTTTCTCAAAAATAGTTTCCCCCCTGATTATTATAGGGGCTCTTTCAGGGAATAACAGCTTTTGTGTGCTTCTGAACATGATGCATTTCAAATGTTGACTATTATCCGTTTTATTTGACAGACACTCTGGAAAGTTTATGCCATGACTAGAAAAATTGAAATTCAGCTTTGAATTACAAAACTGGGGGGGAGGGGGGAGAATGCCCCAACCAGTATTCCCGCAGAGATTGATGAACCGAAAACGATTAGTTTCTTTTAAAACATAATAATAATAATTTGCAAAATGCATGTGAACAAAAGGATTGAACTCTGCTTATGAAAATTTACGGATAGAAATTAGACCAAACAATTCCATGTATACATTTGCAAAGATATGTGAATTTACTTCTGGGTACTTCCCTCTGATCTTGCAAATGTAACAGGGAGAAAGTTCAGTTTCCTACTGTACATATCACACCCAAATGAACTGTTCCTACCCCTAAATCAGAGGTGGGTTCCTACCGGTTCTAACTGGTTCTTTAGAACTGTTAGTAAATCGGTGATGACATCACAGAGCCGGTTCTGTCGGTGTTTCCGTGGGTGCCGCCATCTTGGATTTTGCTTCTGCGCATGCGCAGAAGCTATTTCTTTTATTGCTGCGGGCACGCACAGCGTGACCCTGAGCGAACCGGCAGCAAAATGATCCAGAACCCACCCCTGCCCTAAATAGCACCCCCACTTTCCTTGCTGAAAAGAAAAGAAAAAATATTGCTCACCATAAGATTGAAATTGACCAGAGACAGCCAAACTCCAGCCTAGAGAACTGACTAACCCTAATGAGGAAATTGCAACAAAATACCGTAATTGGCTGATAGTCATCTGATCCCATCAATGTTTCTCAACTACCAAGAAACATTAGCTATTTTCAGCACTGCTGCCACCTCTAAACAGCATAGTTTTCCTTATCAATACAACGTGTCTCTTTACACAATCATTATTAAGTTTTCTCTATAAGGGGATGCACGATCTTGACAGTTAATTAGAGCCCTAGAATTTTCTGCCTCACAATTCAAAATGCTTATAATTCTTTCTTTCTACTGTTTGCTGTTCCTCTTCCTTTGTAAGTTGGAATCTACCAAACATTTCAGTGAAGTGTGATCTTCCGCCTCAGAGTTATGTTCCATCTTTCATGTCCATGACACATACATAATAGAAATGGCTGTGTTATTAGGCTGTCTAGAATAATAACCTCTCCAGTATTTCTTTCTTTAATAAATGTATATGGCCCGCCATCTCATATAGATTGCCCTTAAACGTCCTGCTTTACACAGTTCCAAGGTGTAACTCATGCTTTTGCTATAAACACAATGGATATTGTGCCATACAGTTGGCTAGTGAACTGCAACTACATTGTGGAAAAGTATTAGATATCCTTCTTCGGGGGATCATTTTCTGCAGTCAGCTCTGATGAATCCCAGCCATATTCAGGTCAAAATCAGGAATTTTCAGTATAAAAGATTTTGAAAGCTGTCAAAAGCTGAACACGTTTTCTGTTGGCCTGACTTTGCTTGGCCTTAGAGAGCTCCTTCTGGATCTGATGGTGCTTTGCTACTCAGCCCTCCTGAACTTTGGCTGAGAATACTGAATATATTGCCTTTGCTTATTGACCAGAGCTTGACAAAACATCTGCCCACTGGCTTTTTTGTGCTTCTGATGTTTGTTTTCTAACCCCAACAAACCTATTTGACAGTCCTTTCTACCTTACTGTCTGAAAGCAAGAACAAGGGGGGGAGGGAAGTGTACTGTAGCATATTGAACAGATTACATGGTACAATTCATGTATGCTGATCCTGAAATCCTAAAGATTTAGGAATGCAAACTTTGATACATCAGTTTTTGAAGATGTAAGATCATTAGGTGGATCAAAAAACAATTATCAGGATTGCAAGTGCAAATATTTCAAAACTTATATTAATATATATCAAATTAATATTAGAATAGATGAAATCAATTACACTGACAAATAAATTGGTGTCATTTGTAAAAGTAATTGGCCTACATTTTGAAATAAGAGTTTAATTAGATCACCTTTATAGATATCTCTTGCCTAAATGTATAATAAATAATTCTATAATTTTCCAATGGCATGTTATGGAGGAGGTTGAGTAGCAGAGCTATGGTGCAGTTCCTGTAGCTTTAATCTGTTAATACCATGTTCATGGTAGAAAGCAGTATTCAATACATTTTAATTCCTGTCATATTTTTCTTTATCAAACAATATAAAATATTCCTTATCTATTTTAAAAGCCAACACACTGAGCAAGTTTTCTGAACCAAATGTGCACGTTCAGCATTTTGCTTTTGAAGGTTGATAAAGCAAAATGGACAAAATAGACAGACCTTTATATCAACTATAAAGTTTCATCTATGTTTATATTTACAATATATGTGTGCATGCATGGCTGCAAAATGCAGGACTCCTGTATCCTTTTTGTATATTTACAATGTCATATGCAAAACAGCAAAATGGATTTCTATGCATGGATAATGATTTGCACTCATAGTTGATGTGTAAGTATATGTGCTATGCGTAGTTCTGTTTTATATGCACATAATAGAAGTAGATATAGCCATAGTTTGGCCAAATATATAAACTAATAAATTCCAAACCCCAGCAATTCTCATCTAGCTAGGCATCTGCATCCACACACCAGAGGTGGGTTCCTACTGGTTCTAACCGGTTCTTTAGAACTGTTAGTAACTCGGTGATGACGTCATGGAGCCAGTTCTGTTGGTGTCTCCGTGGGCACCACCATCTTGGATTTTTTTTGCTTTTTTTTTTTTTTTTGCTTCTGCACATGTGCAGAAGCTATTTTTTATTGCTGCGGGCACGGGTGCGAGGGAGCTGCTCCAGATGAGCCATTCCCCCCCTCACCCTGCCTGAACATACAGCCGCCACGCCCGCCTCTCGCCTGCCCCACTCCCTTGCACCCGGGGGCAGCAGGGACAAGCCGTGGGCTCAGCTGCAGGAGAGCAGCTCCAGACAAGCCATTTCCCCCCTCATCCTGCCTGAACATACAGCTGCCACTCCCGCCTCTTGCCTGTCGCGGCTCCAACGGCGGTGGCTTTGGGAGACGCGGGCTCGTCTGGAGCTGCTCCCCTGCAGCTCAGCCCACAGCTTGTCCCTGCTGCCCCCGGGTGCGAGGGAGCTGCTCCAGATAAGCCATTCCCCCCTCACTCTGCCTGAACATACAGCCACCATGCCCGCCTCTCGCCTGCCCCGCTTCCTCACACCCGGGGGCAGCAGGGACAAGCCGCGGGCTCATCTGCAGGGGAGCAGCTCCAGATGAGCCCATGTCTCCCAAAACCACCGCCGTTGGAGCCGCGACAACAAAGAAGTGTGGAAGTTCCAGCTCATCTGCCCCATGAGCGAAGCGGGCGGCGTGAAGGAGACCGCTTGGCGGCAGCAGGTTGCGCAGAGGAGGGGCACTGGGGGTGGGGGACCCCCTGCCCTCCCCTCCGTGCACAAAGATGAACCACCGCCTGTCCTGAACTCCTCGCCGCTCCCGCACTAACGCCCCGGCCATGCTCAACCGCGCTTCTTTGCTGGTCCTGGAGCCGAAGACTGGAAGGCGAGAGGGGCGGCGGTGGTGGCAACGGTGCTCCAGGATGGCACATGACAGGGGACGCACCGCGGCCAGGCCGGGCCACCTGCCCTCCCAGTCCCAGAGCACTTTCTTCCTTCTCCCACCACCGAGAAGAGAGAAAGAGAAAGAAAGAAAATTGGAAAAGGCATGGCTGTTTCTCATGTGCATTCACACATTCAGGGACACCCTCACTTTCTCTCATCCAGATATACCTACACACATGGAACTGTTTATAAGCCATAAACTCTATGTCAGGAATCCCACGTCTTGGGAATTTGTGAG
>QLTV01002109.1:2750650-2794588 GCA_003457575.1 Thermophis baileyi | reverse complement strand
CACACACACACACACACACACACACACACACACACACATACACACTCTCTCTCACACACACACACACAAACGGCAGAGACCGGCACTCGGGCCCTGCAGAGGGGGGAAGCAGCTTCTCCCGTCCTTCCCGGAGAGCGCCTCTGCTGATGGCTTCCCCCCCCCCCACAAAGCCTTTCAGTGCAGCTGAGTGTTTTGCTTTTGAGGCTGCGGTGAAGAAGAAGAGCCACTGCCCTCCTCCTCCTGGCTCCTGCCCAGCGCTCTCTCTTCTCTCTCCCCTTCGTCTCCCCACACTTGTTTACCCGTCCCAGAGAGCTCCTTCCCTCAGTGGTTCCTTTTCTTACCTCTAGGCGGCTACGCTGACTTTGTCCTTAAAGGCTGCTCCGCACCTTTTGATCTTTATCAGGCGTGGAGAAAAGTGACCCTGTGAAGGGACCGAGCCTGCTGCTGAACTTGGACGCTTAGAGGCTTCTTTTCCACCCAGCCGCTGGTTCAGGGTGCCCAAAACTCGGCTTCTGCGCATGCACAGAAGGAAAAAACCCTGGAAAAAATAAAAAATAAAAAAAATAAAAAAAATAAAAAAGAAAGATGGCGGCGCCCACAGACCAGCACCGACCGACCCACTTCAGTGACATCATTGTGACGTCACCAGCAGGCTGCTACCAGTTCGGGCGAACCGGTCCAAACCGGGAGGAACCCACCCCGATGTACCTTCCTTTTACAAAACACAGCAGTCTTCGCAATTTTCCTAAAGACCATGAGGCATGAAATTGACTGCATTTCTTGGCAGTTCCAAAGAGTGGAGGTGGCTGCAAAAGACTGTGAACCATCTCTAAGCAGAAGGGTATTTGGGTTACATAAACTGCTGAGTTCAAGAAAAAATGATGGATGAAGGATGAAGAACATTGGGAAAATTCAGTGTTAGTTCCAGCCTTCTTGTTTTCATTTGGAGCATTTTGCCAGACATCAGTCATAAGAAATATCTCATTCTTCAAGTTTTGGTATAATAGCTGAATTGACTCACAATAGAACTGCCTGTCAAGAACTAAATTAGAAAATTGAATCTTTGAAAGGAATTAGCATGGATTGTCACAGTAATTTCCTCATATTTCTTATGCATATCTTAATTTGGCCAGGCAAGAAAAAAAATATGTGCAATCTTTGGGGAGGAGGGAGTCAGATAGCATTTATTTAATGGGTACTTTTCTAATTCTCAATCAATTTGCTGCTTATAACTGTAGTAAGAAAATACCCATGTGCCACTCAGAATATCCATGTGCCATTCCATCCACTCTAAATCATGGGTATAAGGTAAGTGTATTTATTTAGAAATTGTATTTAAAAGGGCCATAACAGAGTAGTGGAGCAGTGAGTCTACAGGTAGACCTTGACTTAATACCACTATAGAGCCAAACATTTCCATTGCTAAGCAAGACAGTTGTTAAGTGAGTTTTGCCCCATTTTACAAACTTTCTTGCTACAGTTGTTAAGTGAATGACTGTAATTAAGTTACCATGTTTCCCCGAAAATAAGACAGGGGGGGCGCGCGATTCCGACGGGCCGCATGGCTTTCTGCCTCATTATAGCAGGAGCCTAAGCAACACCCACGGAGCGCAAGCTGTGGTCGCTGCTTGCTCCATAGCCACAAGGTGAGCTGTGGAACAGAGGGGCCCTCGGCTGCAAGGTTGCCTAGTGCTGTGGGCAGAGCTGGGGCTAGCAAGAGTGCGCTGGAAATATCTCCAGGCACCCAGAGACACAGAATTCCCGGCCCTCGCTCGATCAGCTGATCAGCGGCTGTGGTTAAGGGGCCCAGCAGCCTTGAGGTGACCAGGGAAGGGAAGGGCTGCCTCCTGTGCTGGCCACGCCCACCCCTTCACTAGGGCTTATTTTCAGGGGAGGCTATATATTTACGCCCACCCCAAAAATCAGGCTTGGCTTTATTTTCAGGACATGTCGTATTTTCGGGGAAATACGGTAGTAACAGGTTGTTAAGTGAATCTGACTTCCCTATTGACTTTGCTTGTCAGAAATTTGCAAAAGATGATTGCATGATCCCAGGACATTGGGATCTGTCATTAATATGAGCCAGTTGCCAACCGTCTCAATTTGGATCACGTGTGGATGCTGGAAAGGTCGTGTGAAAAATGGTCATAAGTTACTTTTTTCAGTGCCATTGTAACTTTGAATGGTCACTAAATGAATGTCAAGATATATATGTTATATAAAAGTTGTAAGTCAAGAACTACTTGTAATTAATCAGCACAGGTAGAAAAATCCTGAATCTGAACGTCCAAATAAGAACTTATACAACATATCTGAACATTATCAAATTGTGAAAGCAAACTGCAAAAAAGTAAATATGGATTTCCCTAGGTATGAAGAAAAAGGGGGAGAAATATTTGGAATTTCCTAATGTCTCTCTGAGTAACAGAATAAATGCTATATAGAGAAGTATTTTTCATTTCTACAGAGAATGCTTGCTTTTTCATTTGTCTGGAAAAACAACATAATACTGATTGATTTTCTTGGCATGATATAACAAAATGAACTAATAGACCCTATTTTTTAAAAAAACAGATGATCATACTTACTTCACTTCAAAAGCAACACAAAGCTATAGCAAAAGAAATGGACATTGTAAAGATAGTGCGAAGGACGTATCTTTCATCTGGACTACATTGAAAACATACTAGTGTCCCCAGATGGCAGAAGACATAGGAGATAAAATTTACCCTCTATTATTTATTAACTCTGTAAATCATTTTGTAATACAGTAGGGAGAGAGTGTGGGGACCGAGTGAAGAGAGAAGATCAAGGGAAGAAAGTTTATGCATATGCAGCAAATAAAATAAAAGGGTCAAAAGGCAGACTGAAGCCAGTTCTATTTGATATTATATCTAAGGACAGTGTTGACAGCAATAAATACTGGTCAAATAATCTGAAGGGAAGCTAAAGTAGGATTGCAACAAAAAATAAGTGAAAGACACACTGCACTGTCATGTGCTTATTATTTCTCTTACTCCAGAACCAATTTCATATCTGAGTTATAGAATAATCACTGTGTCTTGCAAGGGAGCAGCATTTGCATGGAAACTCATGTAGGACAGAAGCTCTGGCTGTTTATTTACACATTTTTGTCATAATATTTATTGAACACCCCAGTCAACTGAAACTATGGGCAGAATGCAACAAACAAATAAAGCCAACAAAACAATATAGCAAAAAAGAACCTTGCAGATAAAACAATGATATGCAACTCTTATTGCCTAGAACAGCGGTTCTCAACCTGTGGGTCGCGACCCCTTTGGGGGTCGAACGACCATTTCACAGGGGTCGCCGCGCGCGTTAGCCCGCCATCTTGGTTCCACCGTCACTTGCAGGGGTAAAAAGGTCCCGGTTCGGCCGTGCCTGCGGGTCGCCGTCAGCTGGTAGCCCGGACGCCGGCATTTGGGTTCTTCTACCCTCTGCGCATGCGCAGAATGCTTTGCGCATGCGCAGAGGGTAAAAGAACCCACATGGCGGCGTCCAGGTGAAGTCTCCCGCTTCCGGATTGGATTTGTGGCAACGCGCACGCACGGGGAGGGGGTGGGGCGGGGGTCGTGCCATTAGAAAGGTTGAGAACCACTGGCCTAGAACAAGGGTCAGCAACCTTAAACACTCAAAGAGCCATTTGAATCCTTTTTCCACAGAAAAGAAAACACTGGGATCCACAAAACCTACCGGGGGTCAAAAAGCTCAATAAATCGCGTGCCGGCGGGTATCGCACATTGGCGGTTGTGACACATATTTTGAGTGACAGAGAGCCACAGCAGAGGGATGAAAGAGCCACATGCGGCTCCAGAGCCACGGGTTGCTGACCCCTGGCCTAGAACCTCTAGAAGCCTTGATTGCAGATCACAGGGTCTCTCCAATGATAGCCATTTGACTACAATTTGATAATAGAATGGGGGAAATTAAATATTTGTTAAATAATCATATTAAGACTATTTAAATGAATTGGATTTAATTAAAATTGCATTTAATTTTTTGTCCAACCTCCATCCCCTTCTTTGTTCTGATCTCACCTACTTTTGTGACTATAGCCAAAGCATGAAACACAACAGGGAAATGTAGCCCTCATCCTGGAAAATGTTGTCATACTTCATGCAAATAAGCCTACATGTTAAATTATATCCATTTAACAAAAAGGTACAATGCTTTCACTTTTGGCTATGGTCCCAGAAGACACATTTGAAATTTTAAACATAAAGATCTTATGCCATCTTATATATATTGCTTAATGTATTGTACTTTCCTGGCTACTGCTCAGCTGAGTAATTGTGAGCTGGCATTACTTAGTAGCAGAATCCAGTCATGACAGACTAAGTGGGGAGTGCTAGTGTTAATTAAAATGCACAAATACCAGAAAGCCAGTTTGGTGTACTGGTGAAGGTGCTGGCCTAGAAATCAGGACACTGTGAGTTCTAGTCCTGTCTTAGTCATTAAAGCCAGCTGGGTGACTTTAAGCCAGTAACTCTCTCAGCCCAAATCACCTCACAGGGTTCTTGTTGTGGGCAAAATATGAGAGGAAGGAGTATTAAGTATCTTTACCACCTTGAGTTATTTATAAAAAATTATAAAGATAGGATAAAAAAAACACACAGGGAGAGTTGTATAAGGTCTGGATGTAGCAACAGTTGGTGTATCCTCCTACTTGACATACATAGAGATTCTTCTCTTTTTAAAAAAAAGACAATTTTTTTTTAAAGAATGTAAAATAACATCATTAGAAACACCGTTGTTTCTCCTTCAGTACCATCTAATCCAGGGGTGTCAAACTCGCGTCGTCATGGCGGCATCACGTGACGTATCACGACCTTTTCCCCCCTTCGGTAAACCGGGCATGGGCGTGGCCAGCGCGTGACACATCCGGCCTGCAGGCCGCAAGTTTGACAGCCCTGATCTAACCTATGGTTTCCTGTTCTAGCCACTGATTGTTTCCAATATATAGTTCTGAATTCCCCAGGAGAACTGAGCTTGCAAATGAGGTTCTAACTGTTGCTCAGTTTAATTCCAATTCTCACAGAAAGGTTGGATGACAGTCTTGACATATCAATAGGACAGAACTATTACTATAGCATTAAAAATGGATGTTTTCGGCATGAACTCAAAAGGAAAGTTAGACTTATCATTTACTGCTCCCCGTGAACAAAAATAATTCAACAGGTGTCAGAAAATAAAGGACAAGTGGAAAAAAATGTTCTGGTTCATTGAAAGTAGGGTGATGATCAAAATCTACCTGCTCAGGCTACGGCCAAAGATGAAAGATATCTGCTTGTGTTTGGGGAGTAACCCTTGATAAATATCTTGTTGTGGAAGGAGACAAACTGATGGCTTTCCAGCTACCATCTATCTAGTACCTCAATGTGTATTGAGTTCAGTCACACCTATATTAAATTGGGCAATGAAGGGGGAAAAAAATCAGCACCAACCTTAGCAAGGATAACAACACACACATTTAAAGCATTATATGTTTGTGTTTCTTCATAATTGTATAAGACATCAATGTTTGTTATTATATTATGTACTTTAATTCTGCTGCTCTCTATATTCAGTCAAAATATTTTTTTTATATTTTTATGTTCAGTCAGAAATTTAATTTGGATTTCTCAAAAAATAGATAAACGTGAAACTGATACAAGTGATTATTTTTTAGTTTAGTTTATTTCTAAGGCTTTTCCCATCAGTTTCAGTTTCTTAAAATAACTAATGTAGAATTCACAACATTTCTATCTAACCCTGAAGCCATTTTCCCCATCTTTAAGATGCACATCTATTTTACCAGCACCAGTTTTTGGTCTCCACTGTCATTAACAAAAGTTGTCAAAGGTTGCAATTGTAGTTCTTTGTACCTGGGGATAAACTCAGTTATAATTATTTCTGTAAAGACAGCTTTTATTATAAGCATGAAAATACAAATTAGAAAATATTTTAATTAGATTATAGTATAGGTAGTCCTCGACTTACGAACACAATTGAGCCCAAGATTTCTGTTGTTAAGTAAGACATGTGTTAAGTGAGTTTTGCCCTGTTTTACAACCTTTCTTGACTCAGTTGTTAAGTGAATCATTGCAGTTGATAAGTTAGTAACCCGATTGTTAAGTGAATCTGGCTTCCTCATTGACTTTGCTTGTCAGAAGGGCACAAAAGGTGATCACATGACCTTGGGACACAGCAACCATCATAAATATGAACCAGTTGCCAAGCATCTGAATTTTGATCACATGATCATGGGGATGCTTCAAAGGTCGTAACTGTGAAAAACTGTCATAAGTCACTTTTTTCAGTGCCATTGCAACTTTCAACAGTCACTAAATGAACTGTTGTAAGTCAAGGACTATCTGTATTCCATAATTTGATGCAAAAATTGTCTCATTGGATACAAATAACATGCTCATATACTGTGTACCATAATCCAATTTATATTTAATTAATTGGCACTCATTGTAAAAGCACACATCGAAATTCAGATAAAGATGAACTAGTCATTCTCTTCCAGCTAAGAAATCTGAAGAAATGAGATAAAAATTAAACATTTGGAAGGTCTTTTTAGCTGATGCAAATGATTTGTTACCATTTATTATTGATTTAGAAAAGGAAGATATGCTAATATCTCAGTCATTAGCAACATAAGAAGCTGTTTCCTTTTAGCCTGTCCTTTTTATTCATCTCTCCCAGAATTGTTGACACTGACCTGAAGCAGCTCTCCGGAGTTTCAGGTACCGAGTTTCTTTTCTTTTAGCCTATCTAAAGACTATGGAGCTTTTTTCAATCTGGGCTCTCCCTTAAGCAAAGCATGTGTTATGCCACTGAGGCAGGCCTCTCCAATATTTTTAAAGCCAACAATCAACAATGTGGTCTTGGTCAACCAGTCGTTCTTTATTTATATATGTATACAAACTTGTTTAGTGCTTGGGTGGCCAGATTCCGAGAACAACTGACTGTCAAGTTTTAACACCCCCCCCCCCCACTTTCAACAGCCCACTGCCCATTCAAAGCATTCCTGTGGAGCAGACTGAAGACTGTATTCCTATTTCCCAGACCACAAAATTAGACACTCCACAAAGGCCAGGTTGGCAAGATGTTCTAATACCACATTCTTATTCCTTATTTACACAGGGGACAATCTGACATACAAATTGATTAGCTACTGAAGTGCAGCCTCATAGGTCACTTTAATTTATGTTAATGCAATCCTAAAAAGTTATGAATACTGTGTAACAAACTGTGCATTTATAATGCCAGGAGGGAAAATGAGCCAAGCAGCTGACATATTAAAGATATTTTTTATGTATGATAACTCAAGTTTCATTAGTCTCTTATATCAATCCAAGTAGGCAGTGGTGGGCAACGGTTACAGATGGGCAGTGTTATGCAATCATCGTCTTCATCATCATTATCATCGTCATCTGAGAGTTGCAGAAGGTATGATAAAGCACCGTGGTATCATAGAGTTTTGTTTTTAAATTTTATTTTGAAGGGAAAGCTCTTAGGGGAATTTCTGTTTTCAACGGTTTGGAGTTTCAAAAGGCCAACATTTGTACTACTAAAGTTTCATGTTTTGCTACTGTACTCTTGCAGCATGATCCAAAAGGGTTCAGAAAACCACAAAGTGGTGTTGATGGCCATTCATAGTCCAAGGGTCTGTGGCTCATTCATTACTAATATGCATCATTCAGGTGTTGGTATCTTTTCTGTTAGCCCCACTTAATCAGGATTAATTTATTTCTGAGCAAACAAGGTCTTCTTGCTTCAAAATTGTATTCACCTTAGATTAGCCAATCATCTTACCAACTCACAAAGTGAGCACAAACATGCTTATAGTTTAGCAAACTGTAAGTCTGAGTCAATATAGCAGAAGTTGGGAAATTTTGCACTAATATTATAAGGTCTCTGCAGTTCAGGTCAGTGTGTTGAGTGCCTGCATTGTGGTTATCATTCTTGTTAGTTAATATGTAACTAGCATTATTCATCAGGTTTTCAACAGCTCATAACTGCAGCAAATGCTTTTGGTCCATAAAACCAGCAAAAAAAAAAAGTTCAATGCTGCAATCATGATATATAAATATAGGTATAGAGCAGTGATGGAGAACCTTGACCACTAGACTCATTCTGTGGCGAACGGATTTCATTGCGCTGTAATGCGCCATTGCAGCCATCTCCAGTGAACGTGGTGAGAGCCCTTGCAGCAGCAGAACCCGGCTGGGTGTGACTGCCCCCGTTTTCCGAACTTCCAGTTTGCCCATTGGGCCATTTTTCACACTCCAGAGGCTTCAGGGAAGCCTGAAGCCTCCAGAGTGTGAAAAACAGCCCAACGGCAAACCGGAAGTGCATTTTTCCGAACTTCCGATTTGCCCGTTGGGCCGTTTTTCGCACTCCGGGGCTTCAGGAAGCTTCCCTGAAGCCTCCAGAGGGCAAAACGGCCTTCCCCAAGGCCGAAAATCAGCTGGCAAGCGCGTGCATACGCGCTGGAGCTGACATAGGGCAACGCCTCGCGTGCCCTCTGATATGGCTCTGCATGCCACCTGTGGCACGCGTGCCATAGGTTCGCCATCACTGGTATAGAGTATAGGTATATAGGTATATAGGTACCATTTCTTTTTCATGAAACATAAGCTTTTGTGATTTTAACATCAAAAAGGACTTTCATAAAGAAAAATTTATTACCATTATTTATTGCTTCACAGTGAAAGCACTAATTTCATACAGACATTATTTTGAAAAATGCAGAAGACATGTATATTTGCACGGGTTAACATATGCTGTCATTTAGAAATAAAGTGTGATTTGTTGACAGTTACAAAACCAATGGCAGTTTTCTAATTTTAATAAGCTGTTCCCACTTTCACTGGCTGACTTTTTACTCTATTCAATATGTTTTAAAGGGCAGAGTGTCTCAGTGATAATCTATCTCATAATTTTGCCCTCTCTGGGGGCCCAAGTCTCACTCCAAACAAGTTATACATAACAATCTATTTAGCAAACATAATAGATACCATCTGGAAAACGTGAATGTTGGGAAGGGGTAGTGAGAAAGGAGGAGATTCAAATGTCTAGGCCCCTTCCTCCAAATTCTAGCCAGTAGTACCCTCCTAATTGTTTTATAAAAAGAGTAGCTAAAAAGGCTGTAGAAGCCCTCCCCCGCCTCCATCTCTGTAATTTGAGCAGTGTAATAGGGCCTCAAACTGGAAAAAAATGGACTCTAGACCTACACTGGGTATGAGGTTTCTGATGGCTGTCTGCCCACAGCTTCTGTTTTTCTCCCTTGCTGGAATTTAAAAATTTCTTACCTTAAATCAAAGCCCTTTCGGATCCCAACATTGCCTGCACATGATGAGTTTTGAAATATTTAGGAACCTCCACTTAGCTGACTAAGTTCTGTCAGCTACCTGGGAGCATATACAGGTGGGTATGTGAGAATTCTACTTTATTTGTTAGAATAATAGAGGATGTCAAGATGAAATGAAAGCATGTACAGACTACCATTTGCCAAGTCGTAATTCAATTCATTCTACTAGGGTGATGAATCATAATGAGTTATCTAATAGATTGGATATTCAGATGTAACACTGTCTATACGTTGATGGGATACTACAGCCATTTTTAATATTACCAATTGTAATATTCCAAATATGATTATTTACAATTTTCTAATTTTCTTTCTAACTGATCTTATTGTAATATATTTAAAAGTGTACTATTCAAAAATTACAATGTATTACAATGGCAGAAAAATATGCTGAAATAGTTTCTTGAATAAGGATGCACTTCCCAGAAATAAATAAATATTATTTTTATTTATGTATACATACAAATACACATACACAGACATACTCCAGTTTAAGCAACCTAAGAAAAACTCTAAGCTTTCACGAATGTGCATAGAATATTAAATTGAAAGGAGTCAGTTAGGCCATCAACTCCAACCCTTTATCCATACAACAGTGCAAATGAAATCATTCCTCATAGTTTGTTGCCTAATCTCTACCTGAACATATCCAGCCAAGTGGAGTTTACTGCCTACATAAACAGTTCCACTACTGAAATGTTGTAGTGATGTGAAATCTTTATTTATGTTGTCTTCCATAACCCAATGCTACAGTTTCGTGTTATGTGCCGAGGTGGCGCAGTGGTTAGAGTGCAGCACTGCAGGCTACTTCAGCTGACTGCTAGCTGCAGTTCGGCAGTTCAAATCTCACCGGCTCAAGGTTGACTCAGCCTTCCATCCTTCCAAGGTGGGTAACATGAGGACCCAGATTGTTGGGGGTAGTATGCTGACTCTGTGAACCGCTTAGAGAGGGCTGCTGTAAAGCACTATGAAGCGGTATATAAGTCTAAGTGCTATTGCTATTACTATTGCTATGTGTTTTGAAATAACATAGAATTGATAATGGCCTTCTTCAGGGGGTTATTTTTTCCGAGAGCTAAAAAATGCTATTGTATCCCCCCTCAGCCTTCTGAAGTTAAGATCAATTCCTAGTGTTTGTTGCCTTTCACTGAACCCATTTCACTTTGCCCGAATTCTTCTTAACCTTGCAAAGTTCTGCAGAATTGTACTTTGGCCATGCTCATGATCCATGAACCTAGAAGAGAGCCATATGTAGTCAAAGCAGCACAACGTAGAGAAATTATCAGAAACTCAGAACCCGAAAGTTCAAAAAGCCAAAAAGAATGCTTATAGAGAAAAGAAAAAGTGTTGTGGGAGGGAAGGCAGACAGGATTAAGAACGCTCAGTGCTCATGGAACAGGAAATCAAGCAAGAAAACAAAAGGGAATGGAATAGGTTTTTTTTTTTTTAAGGTCATAGTTATCCACCTGGCTAGAACACAGGATATCTTGTACCACGTTGTTAAAAGTCCCGTTGGAGGTATAGGAATGCTGAGTCTCTTGATTCATTAAAAATAAGTATACATGAGTTCTGTAGCATGAATAGCTTCTAACAGCTTCATTAAGACATCCCATGGAAAACAGCTCTTAAGAGGTGTCTGCCTTATTATGTTTCCAGACATCTAATGAAGTACCTGTTTTTTAAAACGTTGCTTGCATTTGACAAGAAAAATATATTTCCCTTGGAAAATGCATAAAAAAAATTTACTCAGGCAAGGGACTTATCATGGTAAACAGATGCCAACTAATTGGCTTCCAAGTGGTTATAAACCAGGAAATGAAAGCACAATGCCAAAGTTGTGCCTCTCTAAGTAATTCCCATCTTCCCTCCCACTCAGAATCCACAAATTCTTCTTTGGTCATGTTGTGGTATAAATAAATATATAAATAGAAAAGACAAAACTGGCAAAATTTTAAGGGGAACATAAGCATTTCTTCAGTTTATATTACAGTAATTGCTTTAGGTTGTCCATGCTTTAGGTTGTTCCACATCTGGAAAGATTCAAAGGCATAAGAGTGATTTTACAGAGCCTATAATGCTTATTTGCAAATATGTTTTAAATCCCAAAATCCCAGATTCTTTCCACTTCTGCCTTGCCCGAACTCTAGGCCAGCACAATTTCAAATATGAATTGTTTTTACCTTGTCCAATAGGGTCATTTTACATAACTCTTGTAATGAATTGTAAATACATACTGCTTAATATAAATATCCTTCTCTGTTCTTTTTTAAACATGTTTATAACTTCTTTTAAGATAATTTATTCTAAGATTTCTGCAATATATTTATTATAAAGCATGGCACTAATCCCGGAAAATGAAGTAACTGAGAATGAAAGCAAATCTGGGAAATTTTCAAACAAACAATTCCTGGTGTTAGTAGCATCAGGAAGACATTTTGATTGACCCATATATATCCAGTACCAAGCTTGGCTATGTGGCTGAGTCTATTTGATGTTGGCTGATCTTGAAAAGTTAAGCCGCATCAGGGAGCATTTTTGCTGTAGGCTATACTGAAAGAGTATCTTTGTCAAAAATTGCATGACATGAAATGTCCATGAAATCACTAAAAGTTGAGCCTGACTTGTGAGAAACCTTACCTTTATCCAATACCATATGGCAGACTAAAGACTACCACTACAATCTGATACAGTTTCACTCTTGACATCAGAATATATTCTGCTACTGTATATACATACAGGACAAACGCTTACTTCAAGAAGGCCTATAAAGGAGAGAAGAAATATGTAAGTGGGAAAGCAGGATTGCATTTTTCTTTGAGACTAAGAAAGTAAAATGAAAAGGCCTGATTTTATTTGAAGAATTCTATAGAGCCAAGCTTCAATGACTTCCAGATCCATTCAAAGAAGGGAAGAATATCTAATACAAAACAAAATTGCTGATACCTTGTCTTTCATTAATATCCCTTTGTTAAGTATGGTACATACTGTATAATAGGCTTAAACGTCTCCATAACTATTATTAGGTAAAATGCAGTACCAAAAACTAATACCACAGAGAATATAACTTGACTCCTTCATGAAACATAGAATTATTTATTTATTTATTTATTTATTTATTTATTTATTTTTATAGAATAACAGAGTTGGAAGGGACCTTGGAGGTCTTCTAGTCCAGCCCCCTGCTCAGGCAGGAAACCCTATACCATTGCAGACAAATGGTTGTCCAATCTTTTCTTAAAAACCTCCAGTTCTGGAGCACCCACAACTTCAGGAGGCAAATTGTTCCACTGATTAATTGTTCTAACTGTCAGGAAATTTCTCCTTAGTTCTAGGTTGGTTCTCTCCTTGATTAGTTTCCATTCCATGCTTTTTGTCCCGCCTTCAGGTGCTTTGGAGAATAGATTGACCCCTACTTCTTTGTGGCAGCCCCTTACACATTGGAACACTGCTAACATTCTCCATGTTTTAGCCACCAATCCCCTAATCATCTTTGTTTCTCTTCTTTGCACTCTTTCTAGAGTCTCAACATCTTTTTTTTATATCATGGTAACCAAAACTGGATGCAAGTATACCTTACCAAGGCATTATAAAGTGGTACTAGCACTTCACATCTGATGGAATACGTTTTTTAAGTCTGCTGCAGAAATGCTTGCCAATAATGTGATGTTTTTTATAAGCAATTGGTTCTTGTGATATAAATTTTCTCAGAGTACAGCCAGTTCAGCAGACTTAGGATATCTCTATACCCAATGCCATCTTAATGCATGGCATGTGCTTTATCACTGATTTTCATTCCTCTGTTCCTTTTAAGTAGAGCAGCTGCCCCAAATGGGACACCAATTCTAAGAATTCCAGCCAGATTAGGAGGAATCTAAACCAAGAGCTAGAGAGATAATGAAGAGGGGGGTTGGGATGAGCTGGTGGGTGAAAGTGTGTATTAAAGTTGTGAAATAACTGAGCTACAAATATGTAACCTTAAATCACTTCTTAAATTTCTGACAAAATTAGGCAATCTTGGGCTAGGCACACCTATTCCATTTTGATTTCCTGTTAATATAAAAAGGGAGAGCTTTTTGCATTGTAAATTTGTCTGTTGTAAAGTGTTGTAAGAATCACTACATGACACTGCATGAGAAATACTATGAAATATTTTGAAGCACTATATAAATTCTTTGCGGAAGTTAAATTTTGCTGGAGTTTAGGAAATGAGTGATGTGTGACCCACATGGCTAGATCAAGTGAATTATTCTCCCTCAGATTTTCGAACATGGAGATTTAGTAGAGGATCAAAGTTTTATAATTCTCTGATGCCTTTACTTTTGTTTCTCCTCTAACAATGGTATCATTCAGGGTGGACAAAAAATTCAAACTGAGCGGAGAAACACTCAGCAGTAGGTCTAAAAAGACAGGAGCCAGAGGTACCTTGAAATGGCTCCTTTCCTCTCTCCCCAGACAACTTTTTACAGAAGGCTCGGCTCAACAGAGAAAGCCATCAGGGCACTTCCAATCAACCTAAAAGAATGATTCTTATGTAAAATGTATTTGATGAGGGTGGATGGTAATTGTTGGTGTTTTTGTTGGGTTTTGGTTTAGAATCAATACAAGTTGATACTTAAGACTGATAGACATACAATCCTACAACCATTGATATTATTTCCTGGTCCTTAGCAAGCAACACTTATACTTGAATTAAAAGAACAAGTTTTAACCTCAAGAGAAAAATTCCAAAAGATGTACAAATATTTCAATTATCCCAGCAGACTCCCTTAATGTTCATTTGTAGACAAAATATAAATCATTCAGACTTCCCTGCTTTCATGCATACCTCACAGTGACAAAATGATACTTTATATTTCAGTCAGGAGCAGAAAAAGATGTTGATTTCCTATTCCTCTAAACCTTATCTCTGCTTGAAGCATTCTGGTCCAGAGTCTGCTAAAATTAATGACCCGATTTTTATAAGTCTGCAAGAGTTTTAACCTTCTGTTTAGTTGATAGGAATTATGGAAGCTATAAAGCTGGGGGAAGGAAATGCAATGTCTCTCTCCGTGTGCTTGTTGCATGTTTGCTAAAGAACTAATTGGAAGAGAAAGGAATAAAACTGTTTTTACTATCATCTAAAACTGTCACCTAATAGTTTAGGATTAGGTAATAAACTAACTTATGAACATTTTATAGAATCAGGACACTTTATTTATCATGGCTGCTTTTCAGCTGGATTAGGACACTGATTGCAGAGTTTCTAAGAAAAAGATTTTCTAGAGGGTGTATGTATATCATGTCATTCCTAAAGTGTTTTAATCTAATAGAAAAAAAGCTATGTGATCACTTGAAAGAGAGAAATCTGGTAGCCAAGAATGGCTGTAGTTACATAGAACGCCACTCCATGGTTTACTTAGCTAAATCAGTCTTCTGGTTTAGCTCAACTGTACTGAAATATAAATTAATCACACTGGTTGGGTTCATATTGTACATTTTGAGCCGCTTTGCTTGGTATAGCTAAGGCTACCACATCTGGGGCTGCAAAAATCTTGATACAGAAAACTTTAGTTAGTGTCATTTAGTGGTTTTTACTGAGTTTTACAGCCTATAACCGGCTGACCTAGTAATTACATTATGGATACCACCAGGCAGTAACATTAAAGTGCTATCCTCTGTCTATGAGTGGGCCTAAAAGGATGCTGGCATCAATTGTGCAGCTCTTCTTACTGATTCCTAGTTGGCCTGCCATGTTTTATTTATGTATGCATGCATGCATGCATACACGCAAGCTTGCTTGTAGACAACTTCAGTCACAGCTGACTCCATGTAGCAAACTATTCTGTATTTTAAACAAGGTTAAAACAATACATAATAATATTAATAATTAATAATAACCAGCATCTTAATATAGCACAAAAACAACTTTATTATTAGATATCATGGGGACCCACATTTATGATTTACAAAACATGTTTTATGGCTTATTGCTACACTATATAGAAAGCCAATCACTGTGTGTATGCATATTTAGGTAAGAGCTTGTCCCTGAACTTTTGTAGCATTATTTTTGTTGTTGGTGTGAATGAAATATTTCTCACTCCAAACATAACAGCCACCTTCTCTTACTGCATCGTGGCTGAAGTTCAACAAGCTGTTCCTGATTGCCTGTTAACCATGAAAAGGATTGCTTGAATTTTTGGATAGAAAACTGGTAAAAGCATATTTCAGAAAGCCAGTATCAGCAAGTCATATTATATTCTCTTTAAAGACGGTTACTGCAGCAAAATAAGCTGAGATAGTCTGTAAAACTTGGGGGGGTGGGATCAGAGGTGGGTTCTGGCTTACCTTGCTGCCGATTTGCTTCCTCACGCGCTGTGCGGGTGCGGGCGCATGCGCAGTGCTAAAAACCAAGCTTCTGCATGTGCACAGAAGCAAAAAACAAGATGGTGGCGCCTATGGCGCCGCTGAGAGAACCGGTTCGAGGGCGTGTCCAGCCGGCCATCGCTGCCAGTTCAGCAGGGGGGGGGGAATTCCCGCTACCGGTTCTATAGAGCCGATCTGAACCGGCAGGAACCCACCTCTGGGTGGGACTGATTTCAGTTGAAGTCAAATGCCTGATTTCGCCATTTGGCTTTCCTTGTACTTTTTAACTTTCAGTTTTCTAGCAGTCAACTGTGTTTAATTCATCTCGTTATGCATAGATTGTGATTATGTAGTAGAGAAAACATGTAGTTTCTCATCTACTAAATTAATCTTATTTCTGTCTAAAACTACTTGGTTTTAATTCGAAAAGAAGACTTACATCTTATAGTATTACAATGCTTTGTGGCACTTTGTTAAAGCAACTATTATCCTGGCCTTCTAGACAGTGGCCACTTGAATTGCTGTCAAGATCATATAACAGATGTTACATTTCAGTAGTACAAAAATGCCTAGGGAGTAGCAGTAAAGCGACTAGCTGCACTTTGATTTATGGTTTGTGAACCCATGTAAACAAGGGGTTTTGGTTTAAAATGATATGTGAATCCAGCCAATTATAGATAGCAATAGCAATAGCACTTAGACTTATATACCGCTTCATAGTGCTTTACAGCCCTCTCTAAGCGGTTCACAGAGTCAGCATATTGCCCCCAACAATCTGGGTCCTCATTTTACCCACCTCGGAAGGATGGAAGGCTGAGTCAACCTTGAGCCGGTGAGATTTGAACCGCCGAACTGCAGCTAGCAGTCAGCTGAAGTAGCCTGCAGTGCTGCACTCTAACCACTGCGCCACCTCGGCTCTAGATAATTCAGCAGCTTAATAAACTTTGCAATATTTATGTTTTTATGTTTAAACTTGGGGGGGGGAGAATTATAGGTGTATTTAATGGTTTGATATGTGTGTCTGTGTTTCTCTATTAGCTTGTGCATTGTCATGGATGGTTAGAATGTGATTTCCCCTGCCTCGCTCCCCATGCCCAATCTTATGCAACCTTCAGTAAAAACAAAAGTTAAAATAAATGAGTCAGGTACTATGCTGCTCCAAGTGCCAAACAAATATCTATGCTTCATTAATTCACTAAGTGCTGAACACTAAATTATGTCCAGAAGTTTAACTGGCTTTTTTCCACTTTTTTTTATTCCATGTTGCCTTAGTTTAGGAGTTATAAGTACTTTTAATAGACAAAATAAATATGCACGTGGGATTTAAAACAGATGGGGAGACCTGGTGGTCTTTGGATGTTACTTGCCTTACTGTCCTGTGTACATGTTCCATTGTAGGATCAAGATGAGCAAAAAAATGTTTTTGCATGTTTTGAATGCCGTTGACCCATATAGAGATCCATACTGTGCTTTGATCAATTAATAAGGGATGGAAATGGTAGACAACTCTCTTGCAGATGAGAAGACAACACAAGAAAGGTTCTTGACAGATCCAAAAAGATCCAAAAGATCCAAAAAGATCTTGACAGACTTGAACACCGGGCCCTCTCTAACAAAATGAAAGTCAACATAGAGAAAAGTAAGGTTTTACACTTAGGCAAGAAAAACCAAACGTACAGGTACAAACTAGGTAAACTTGACTCAACAGCAGTAACTGTGAAAGGGATCTTGGAGTCAGAGTGGACAATCACTTAAATATGAGCCAGCAGTGTGCGGTAGCAGCCAAAAAATCCAATGTAATCCTAGGCTGCATTAATAGAGGGATAGAATCAAGACCACATGAAGTTCTAGTACCTCTTACAAAGCCTTAGTAAGACCATACTTGGAATAGTGCATCACATTCTGGTCACCACAATATAAAAAAGATGTTGAGACTCTGGAAGAGTGCAGAGAAGAGCAATTAAGATGATTAGAGGGCTGGAGGCTAAAACATACAAAACGGTTACAGGAATTGGGTATGTCTAATCTAATGAAGAGAGGAACTAGGGGAGACATGGTAGCAGTGTTCCAATATTTGAGGGACTACCACAAAGATAAGGGGGCTGATTTTCCAAAGCACCAAAAGGCAAGGCAAAAAACAATGGATGGAAACTAACCAAGGTGAGGAGAAACCTAGAACTAAGGAGAAATTTCCTAACAGTGATAACAATTAACCAGTGGAACAGCTTGCCTTCCGAAGTTGTGGGTGCTCCATCACTGGAGGCTTTCAAAAAGAGAGTGAATAACCATTTGTCTGAAATGGCATAGGGTTTGCTGCTCAAGCAAGGGGTTGGACTAGAAGACCTCCAATGTCCCTTCTAACTTCTATGTTCTAGAAACTATATTGAATGTTCAGAGTAACTCTCTCTTGACTGCAGCACAAGGAAGCTGATCTCACCCATTCCAAGAAAAATAAAAAACCCTACTTGATTTTTCCTATTTCTACTTTAAAAAAAACAAAAACCTTTGATTTTTGAGCAGAAGCATTTGACGCACCAAATTCCACGCCAACAGTGACATTGGCTTGTCTTCTTCCAATGCCAACATCTGTCCTGATATGCTTTTTCTTGTCTTACAGCCAACTCTGTTTCTCAGCAATTTATGTCTCTTGACCTCCATCATCTCACAACACACTAATGGCCCTCCATTACTTCTTCATAAAATGGAATGCCACACCCAGAACACCATACAAGTTGCTTCTGAGATGCAGTTTTGTATCTTAAAGGATAAATATGGCTGGAAACACCTGACTCACAGTTTTCTTCCCAGGTAAACATCTTTAACCTACAAAAAAAATCTGTAGGAATTCCAGTTAAAAGCCTTTGCTTGCTTGCTTGCTTGCTTGCTTGCCTGCTTGCCTGCCTGCCTGCCTGCCTGCCTGCCTGTCAAATTTATTTGCTGCCCATCTCATGGTTCAAGGTGACTCTGAGCAAGCTTACTTATCAAACCACAGTATTCATTACAATCATAAAAACACACAATTCAGCAGGTCAACTCCTGATGTTTGACTGTGTTATACGGTTCAAGATGGGATACTTTCAAGGCAGGTACATCTCATGAGTATCTCCTAAATTTTTAAGAACTTTAGACTGTTGACTCATTAATGTAAAAGCCCTAATAAATGCATTTCATGTTTAAGATGAATCAAGGTGCATCCTTTGTTCTTTCTACTTTATGGCTGCCCCTCAAGGCAATACTCATTTTTAAATCCTGTCAGTCTCAGAAATAATACATTTAAACTCCAGGGGTTTCAGCTCCTTAAAAAAAAAAAACCACCTTGCTGCCACAAAAGGCACAGCTTTAGCACTTTGCAGTTAGTTGATCAGGATTGGGGGTAGCGGTAGCGGAGGGGCCCACAATTCTTTTTGGGGGAATCTTAAGCCTTGCCTTTCAGAGCCAAACAAAAGACAGGACTTTCCATCACTTCCCTGCCTTGTTTGCATATGGGACAGAGATGGGCAAAATAGCAAAAGCGTAAACAGCTGCAAATGGGAGGAGGAAACCAGTAGCTGGAGAGGTGGGGGGGGGCATATATTTATTCTTCCTGGACTGAATCGGGAAGGAAGTTTGGATCGTTGCTGGAGGGGGGGGGAATCTCCAGTTCCACACAGGTTTTCCTTCCTGTTGTTTGCTTAGGGAATCGAAGGGGGAGTGATAAAAGGAAGAGGCAGGGCAGGGCAGAGTCGGGGGGACCCAGGAGGGGGGGGGGAAAGGCACTGACCACAACGTGCCCAACCAGTAGCCTTGCCTCCCGCGGTCATTAACCTTGCTGGGAAAGGCAGGGGAAGCTCCCCGGCAAGGCTTGTCATTCAGAGAATGTGAGCCACGCCAGAGACCACTGCAGACACGTTTCCGGGAAGCTGCTCCTTCGCGGCGAAGTGGGGTTAAAAGAGCGGGTCCCCTTGCGTGCGCCCATCCGCCGACATGAGATTCCCTCGGCTCCTTTTGAGCTGGGTTTTGCTGCTGACGGGGTTGCTTCTGGTCAACGGACAGAGGCCAGGTAAGACCTTGGGGGGGGAGGTGTTTCTTGCCTGGCTCTCCCCGACCAACGGGAGAATAAGCTGAGACGGTAGTCGGTGCTCCTTCTGCGCTCCGGCAGAGCGCCTACTGTCCGCTTCTGCTTCCTTCTGCTCGTTGGACGACGATGGCAAATTTAGAAATCGTCCCGAGCATATCGGCCACCTCTGATACCTGCGCGCGTACCAGCCTGGTGGGGTTTAAGTACGAGTGGCTAGATTTGCTTAGGCTGGTTAATTTTGTGGCTTTATCAAAATTAATTCACACTAGAACTGGAAACGGTCGGGTTTTTAGCTAGATTCTCTGCTCATCTTTAAGCTCGGTTGCTCTCTTATTAAAATGGAGCTTTTAAGAAAATATCTTAGTTACGTTAATGGCAATATATAAATATATATGTGATTTTCTGCCCAGAACCCTTAAGGGAATGTATATAAATTTTCATTTTATTTAAAAGTGCTGTAACGGCATGCAAATCTATATTCGAAGTTCCTGATGTTTTGTCAGCTTTCTAACATTGATTGGAAATTACCTGTGTTCTTCAGATAATATCTTGATAGTATCTCCCAGGACTGCTTCCTATGATGGCTTAACCCTATTAGGCTGGCCAATATCACAGTGAGAAGTGACTTGATTTGAGCCTTTCATTTCATTTCATTTCATTTTGCTTATTCAAATTCACTGACACTCTCTTGATTTCTATTGCTGTCATCTCAACAAAGCAATAAAAACAACAACAGCAAAAGTAACATGGTTGAGATATATGGATTGTCTGACAGAATAAGCCAGCTCTCTAGCCCTCTACTGACTTTCCAGCTTAAAAAAAAAAAATCAACAGTCAATTGACTTTTCAGAGGGGAGTTTAACAATCCTACAGCACTGAGTCTGGCGTGGTCTCATGAACTCTAAATAAAACAAGAGTTTGAAGTTGCACCCTTGAGGCTGCAGGGAGACAAGACTCCTTTAATGCCAGCTGGTGATAACTTACATTTCCAGTTCTCTTTGGCTGAAAGAGAAAAGAAAACAGCAACAAGGCTGGAACTGGGGGGTCGGGGAAGGGATATTTAACTATTATTAAACACCTCCCCCCCATTTCATGCACATATTAAAAGCATTCCACTGCAGGTGAACCAAGTTTGTTTTATTTTTCTACAGAAAAGGCAGAGCCATGTATGCATATTCTTCTTTTAAGATAGTCCCCCATAGATCTGATGAGAAGTGGTCTGTGCTCCATAAAATATTAGGTAACAGTAGCTGTAAATGATTATGGGATGTCACAAAACTTTTCCGTGTTTTTCAAAGGAACATATGATCCATAAGTCATTTGGTAGTCTGATCCAGCAAAACAGTTCTCTTAATGCAGAGGTCTTCAAACTTGGCAACTTTAAGACTTGTGGACTTCAACTCCCAGAATTCTCCAGCTGGCTGGAGAATTCTGGGAGTTGAAGTCCACAAGTCTTAAAGTTGCCAAGTTTGGGGACCCCTGTCTTACTGGGTAAGAGGAGATAAAAGAGCCCTTTAGTCCATTTATGTGGGTATGTATGTGTGTGTGGAGACTGAGGAAAAAAATGTAGATACAATTACAGATAATAAACATTCATCTGTCACCTATATCACTGCACCTGTAACTGTCCAGGGGGTTGAAGAATTATAACAGTGGCTCTCTTGCTGTCCTCAGAATGTGATAAAAAAAAAACCCCGGTAAGATAGCAATAGCAATAGCACTTAGACTTACATACCGCTTTACAGTGCTTTACAGTCCTCTCTAAGCGGTTTACAGAGTCAGCATATTGCCCCCAATAATCTGGGTCCTCATTTTACCCACCTCGGAAGGATGGAAGGCTGAGTCAACCTTGAGCCTGGTGAGATTTGAACTGCCAAATTGCAGGCAGCCGGCAGTCAGCAGAAGTAGCCTGCAGTACTGCACTCTAACCTCTGCGCCACCGTGGCTCAGGATGGCAGCCACAACAGTGCAATAGAAGCTCTGCCCATTTTTTTAAGGGCATCACGTACCCTGCAGACACTCTGGATACAGGGCAAACCTACAAAGACCAGAACAGCAAATGTGGCGTGGATTCATGTTCTACAGCAGGACTGTCAAACTCCCGACCCACGGGCCGGATGCGTCACGTGCTGGCCACGCCCACGCCCAGTTTAGCAAAGGGGGGGAAAGTCCCGATACGTCATGTGACGACGCTGTGACGACGTGAGTTTGACACCCCTATTCTACAGGATGTTGGATCAAATTGCCACACTATTTGTATAGCCCAGCTACCAATTGAAGAATGCTTGATTATGATGTGATGGAATTATTCTTGGCTTAGTTTCAAGCCTAGAAAAATATCAAAACGTTGAAGCAATTGTTCATGCATCTTTACATCCGTGAAAGTACAGTATGTCCAATGGCTTTAGGAAAACTATTACATTTGGATTTAAGCTTTTCTTTGAATAACATGGCACAGTAGGTAGCAGCACCTAATTTGATGTTGGCCATCTAAAAATTGCTAACAAGTCAGATATGGCTAGTCTGTTGGAAGGAAGACCACCAGGAGATCCCAGGAATAATTTATCAAAAGAAATGGCAAAACTGTTCCGTATTAGTGCCAAGAAAAAAAAAAACACCATAATGGTGTAGTCAAAAGGAGTAAAGTTTTCCTAAGAGAAACTTACTTTGTTTAATTATTTATATAAAGATAAAGAAACATTTTAATTACACAATTCTCTTGAGAGAGGAGAAGTTAGCAGTTTATGATCATTCAGGCAAAACTGGGCATATTTCTGTCTTCGTACAAGATTTTTAGCACTTTGCAATGAATTTTGCTTTCCACTTTCAATGGCTCATGGTACACCAGCATTTCTTAATTATTCTTCCTAAATGTTCAGATATGCTTTGCATGTGTTACAAAAAAAAAAAACACCTCTGAGGCAGACCATTATTATGAGGGGGCTGAAGCAGAAAGAATGAACAACTGTCTGCTCAATGCTTTTCCAACTGTGAACACAAGCATTGAGATGAGAAGCTGTTCATGCCTTAGGATATAATCCAATATTTCCCATTCTGGATCTTTCCAGCATACATTAGATTTCATCCCCTGTCATCCACAGACAGAATACTGGCTGAGATTAATAGAGTTTCAGTCTAACACTCTGGGAAAGGATCAAGCTGGAAAAGCTTGTAGTTTAGAAACTAAGCCAAAACAATTAGCAGGCTTAAGCCATTTATATTTTCAAAAAAAATATTTGAATTTATTTTACACAGTGTTGTTTTTTTATTCATGCAATAAAACCAAAGAACACAATCCAGCCACACATGGCATCCTCTAAAGCTAATCCCATTGCATTATGCTGGTTGTTCATTCTTTAAAGTTTTAGTTACACATCATGTACAAATTATGTGGGAGTTGAACACCATGGGACATACTTTGATGTATCCAGGCATTAATTATACAATAAGCTGCTTTCTGGCTCATGTTTTTAAACAGCTGATGGATTTATACATTATACTAGTCTCAACCAATGGTTTTATTATATGCAAGTATTTATAAAGCACACGCACCCCCATACTTTTGAAAGGGGAGTTTTGCTAGAGATAGCCTATTATCTTAACAGGAAATTTGTCTTTGGACTTGGAACAAGCAGGCATATTCTATGTTCCTTCTAAAACACTTCTGATAGCAAGCTGAAGTCACAGTTGCTTCTATCTTGTATTAATCCTAATATCATAATACTGACATCTCAATATTCTCTTTCCTGTCTTCCAGCTAACTTGGCCAACAGACGAAAACTACACAGACATCACTGTTCCCACAGGAGATGCATGTCCCTTCATTCCAGAGTGCCCTTCCCTTGAGGTATTTCCCAGGGCTGGGATTAAATTTAGACAAGGAACAATCAACACCGATTTGGTAATGAAACCAGGTGCCATGAGGGTGCAGCCATCAAAGGCTGCTCCTCCTCTCATGTTGCCAATCGGAAGGGCTGAGTGGCTGGCTGGGTCACCAGAATATTCCTCTTTGCAAATTACGTTTCCATTTTCAAAACTTTATGTGTACGGGGTTGGGGGGGGGAGGAGAGATTTGATTGACCCCAAACCACAAACAATTTCCTTTGGGCTGCTCCCATTGTGTTTTTATTTGCTCTGAAAATAGAGTAAGGAAGAGGGAGTACTGGGGGTAGGGTGGGGATGGGAATAAACTAAAGGGAGGAACAGAACAATAAAAGTACTTGTTTTATGTGAACCCCTGGGCATGGTTCCAAATGATTGAGTAGCACTGGGCTCTCTGTCAATTATTTCACTCTCTGAAGCTGTACAGAGAAAGAGACTCATTCGAAACCCTGCTGTCTTGTTGAAGCTTTCTACTCACCAAAGGCCAATATTTCCTCTTCCAATGAAACTGCAACTATCTCATCCCCTGTTAATGCAGAAATACAAATTTCTCACATATTGGTTCATACAAGATTTTTAAATAATAGCATTGGTTTACATGGATATTGGACAAATGTCCAAATGTTTGATTCCTGTCCGCTTAGAGCAGGATGCATATGTAACCACGTACAGATGAAATGCAAGCTTGAGAGGACTGTCATTGTGAAAAGGACAGAATCGTTTTGTGCTTTAACTTCAGGCCATACAAATATAGCAGCCAATATTTCCAGCTACGTAGTACAGACCATCTCTGCAGTTTTAAAGGTCAACCTTATTAATTAACGTTTCTAAACAGATACTAAATGAAAAATCATAAGCAGAAGTAAATTTCTTTGCCTAGTTGGTCAGAGAATCGCATTTGGAGTTTTCTGTATTTGTCATATATTGTTCCTCCAGTTTTGGAAACAAATTTTGGGATGAAAAGCTTTATTTAAAATCTTAAATCACTAAGGGAGGAACCTGGAATGCACCGGTGCTAACAAGCTAAGTAGTAAACTAATATTGTACTAGTTATTGAATGGCAATTTAACACATATACGTGTTATTTAGCAAATCATGCAAAACACTATTGATGGAGCTTCTTTTCATCCACTTCCTAGAGTTGTTTTTTCCTATTTGTCTAAATGCCTCAACACATGGACTATGTTAATGGAAATACTGTTACAGCAAATCCTTCATCTAATTAATTCCCTTATACTAGATTGTGAAAAACAAAGTGACATTCATTTTTTATTAAAAGACTGGGAATCTTTGCTCTGTAGGTGTTGCTAAGCTACAACTCCCAGTCACTATGCTGATTGTGAGGGATGTTGAAATTTGAAGTTCAGGAACATCTGGATCATTACAGATTTTAGTTCCAGAAAAGCTGGAATTTGCTGATGTTCATCTATTCAAAGTTTCAATTTTATGACAATGTCAGTAAGACTGAAACTATAGATCTGGATAGGGCTATGAATTTAGCTAAGTGGTAGTTAAATTTAATATCTAATCTAAGTCCCCAGAACTTAGACACACGTTTAATTTAGGTGTCAACTCTTTGTGGCCCGTGACAGCCGCTCATGAGGCATTTTGTTCAGAGAGTTCACTGGCAAAAGCTGTTGCCATGAGGACCTGGGAGCACTTTAAATTTTAGATTGCATTCCAGCAATGTATAAGGCTAAACTCACGAACCCAGTTGGGGTCCTGCAGCTTAAATAATGGAAAGTGCAAAGAAGCAGGACTGCATTCTGTGACAGCATATAAATGCAAACAGTCCAGAAGGATAGAATTAGGACATACTAGAGCAAGGATCAAAAGAATGCTAAGCTCTTCTCAAGGAAGCATCCCATTTACAGATGAATAAAACATGTGGTCAAACACTTTGCATCTGGAAACTTCTTTTGTTATATGTAGGCAACTACACAGCCTTTGATACTCTAGCTGTAATAAATAATTTTTTTAAAAAAAATACAGGGGTTGTAATCCCTGTCACTTCTCCTAAAGGCTCTTTAGAACCAGTAAGACCCACCTCTGAGTAGTTTTAAGTGGTTTTAAGTTATCTTTAAAGGAATGTTTGCTTTTTCTAGGCACTTAAAGGCAAACAAAAACCAAGCACTAAATTTAGCCAGTGCCTCTACTCCTTTGAATCCTGTCTGTCACAGGGTTGGGAGAAAATGGCATAGCAGAAACCTTTGCTATGGTACCTCCTGAGTACATATGTGACTTTACATGGTTTGTTTGTTTTTTTTCTCATTTATTTGCATTGCAGAATTAGTGAATCACTTTTCTGCCTTAGAGGGAAATGAGATTCTAAAATCTTGGATGTAAGAGTCCATAAATGGCAGCAAAATGATTCAGAGAACTTTAGCTCCTGGGTGTCATCTAGCAGCTGTATGGATTATTGAAGCCCAGATCTGGTAATGCAAGCTGCTTCTTGTATCATACTGGTTCAGTAGCAACTAATCTGGGGTACTGCAGAAGTTGTTGAACTACAGTTTCCAGCAGCTCCAGCCAGTGTTGACCATGAGGAAGAAAGCTGAGAACTGGTTCCTGCTCCTAAGTCCGGGGTTTGTTCATTGAGAAAATCACTGTGAGATCACAAAACATGCTAGGCCATCAATGTTTCACTAGCCCTACCCAAGCAAATCAGATAATTGATTTACCTTTTCTATACCCTGTTAACTGATGCAATGTAAATGTTTAGATTAAGGTAGGCAATGGATATTTCTTCTGTTCCAAAGCAAACCCCAGTGGGTGCTTTTTCCCCAAGAAAGTAAAACATGAATACCTTATTAAACAAAAAATAATAATTTATCATATGTAAATGTTTGTTCATCATGTCCTAGAGTGGGAATAAGAAATATATTTCAAAGCTGCCTCTGCACTGTCCATTACTTTTTCCATGATCCAGTTTAGTTAGACCATTAGAGTTTAAACGATAGGAGATCAAACAAAGCAATTAGGGCTTAGGCTTATCTTGGGGTTAAATTCAACTCGTGCCAGATTAGGAGACTGGTGGTGTCAGCAGAAGAATATCTAGCCAAAGGAATTACATCTGTTCACTCACGACATAAAATGTAGTCACATTGTGGAATTTAGATGGAAGGAGAAGCCTTGGGCCATTCCTGCAAAAGTGATTCAATCATCTCTTTCCTGCACATCCAGGACTTCCTGAAGTCTTTAATGTGCATTGAAATATAATGCATGTGAGTTACTGTTGAAAACCCCGGTGATAAAAATGCACTTAGGTGGATTTCCACCCCCCCCTCCCTACATACCCATTTATAGAATCGCTATTTGTAAAACTGAAAGCTATTTTGTAGCTAGTTCCATTTATGGAGCTGCTTGCTTGTAACAAGAGGCAGGGTACAGAACTACATGCTCTTAACTATCACTTTGTATATGGTACATCAGTTGAAGGAAGGATTTAATAGAGTCAATGTTTCTAATGTATTTCTAAACTTTCTATGTTGTGAACCAGTGAAAGGCAGCCTGAGACTCTACAGCTAATTATGGCTTGATCCCTGTTTTGGTGGGTCTAGGACAGTGATGGCGAACCTTTTTTTCCTCGGGTGCCGAAAGCACGTGTGCGCATGCTATCGCGCACGTGCGAGTGCCCACACCCATAATTCAATGCCTGGGGAGGACAAAAACGGCCTCCCCCGCCCCCCGGAGGCCTTCCGGAGGCCGGAAATGGTCCATTTCCCGACTTCCGGTGGGCCTGGTAGGCCTGTTTTTCACCCTCCCCACCGGAGGCCTCTGGAGGCTGGAAACGGTCCATTTCCCGACTTCCGGTGGGCCCGGTAGGCCTGTTTTTCACACTCCCCAGGCTCATGCCCTCCCCCGCCCCCCGGAGGCCCTCCTGAGGCCAAAAGCGCCCTCCCAGAGCCTCCATGTGAGCCAAAAATCAGCTTGCCGGCGCGCACATGCGCGCTGGAGCTGAGCTAGGGCAACGGCTCACGTGCCGGCAGCTATGGCTCCGCGTGCCACCTGTGGCACGCGTGCCATAGGTTCGCCATCACTGGTCTAGGACAACTTCTCAACTCACCACAGCCAACTTGCCGTGGCCAACTCGCTGCAGCCAACCTCCCACAACCAACTTGCTGTGGCCAATTCGCCATGGGACAAGAGTAACACTAATATCAAATAAATGGTAGAATAGAATCATTAAAGAAAGAATGCAAAGGAGGGACAAAATGAAATATGAATGACAAAAATTAAAGTAATTTCTTAATTATTTTCAATAATTAAATTGAATTGTTAAGCTGTCCCATGGCAAGTTGACCATGATGAGTTGGCTGTGGCCAGTTGTCCCATTCCATGTTTTGGTAGCCCTTGGATTCTCTCTCATTGAAATTCCAAGATATAGCTAAACCATGTACAACAAGGAGATGAGCTGCATTTGGAATCACTTGTAGAACCTAGAACAGAGAATAATAGGGTTGGAAGGAGCTGTAGAAGTCTTCTAGTCCAACCCTGTGCCCATGGCAGGCGATCGTATACCATTCCGGACAAATGGCTGTCCAGTCTCGTCTTGAAACCTACACCCACACAAGTTCTAGAGGCAAGCTATTCTACTGATTAATTGTTCTCACTATCAGGAAATTTCTTAGTTCTAGGTTAGATATCTCTTTAATTAAATTGTTTAAATTCATTTTTTAATTTGTATTGTAGACATACAACATTAACAAAATTTGTTTATATGTTTTAAAACTGACCATTAGGGTGTTACTGTTGTTTCTTAAGGCTATTACAGCAAACTTTCCCAGTTCCCAGCCTACAGCACTCCAGATGTGTTGAGACTGCAACACTCACACTGGCTGGGTTGTAGCTGAGTATAACTGTCAGGAATCCAAAAGGAAGGGCAAGGCCATACAAAAGTAACATACGTTTAAAGTTGGTCATTAAGCGAATTAATATATATTTATAGTATCCCATTTCCAATGACAGTTCATGTAGCTCTGGGCTATATTTCTTATTAACTACTTAGAAATAAAAGGGATGCAATGGGAGTTTTGGGGGAAGAAAGATGTTACATGTCTACATAAAAGTTATTGAGACTGAATCTAATTTAGACTAGTTTAATAATAAGGAACATCTTTTTGGTATACTTTGATCATTCTCTGTCTAAGGAAAATATTTAAGATGTAATGAGGAAAAAACCCCAGTTGAGCTCTAATGTATTCAGTTATTGCACTGGCCTAATTTTAAGAATTTAGATGTTTCTCTGGTAGACATTTTTACTACAGCAGATTTATCACATGTCTTAAAAATCCTGATCTGCAGTCTAATGTAAATAGATTCCCCTCTGTTCCTTAACAAGGAACTGAAAGCCAATAAATTATATTTTTACCAAACCACTGTATACCTGCCATCCTATATTTTCTCTGTATGCTTATGCATATACTGTAAAATGCTTATTGGACAGGAAGATCAACGCAGTTCTACTGATTCCACCGGACCATCCTTTACAATGTTTTTTTGTATGAAGTTCATAATATTAGCAATATATAATACCAGATTATTATATTTTGTATAGGATCAAGAATCTCCTAGGATGGAAGTTGTCAATAATTTTTTTTTAAATGCATAAAGTAAATAGTGGTATAATTCAGAAAGATTATGGTACAAGTGCATATGAAACAAGATTCAGCAGGCACAGAAAAACACGTCCACCTTTCATGTTTTCCATCCTCTGTCTGACTGCAATGGACTGCCTAGCATAGCAGAAAAGAGGATAGGGAGAGCCTATATGCATGTAAACAGGGACGCGGTGGCTCAGTGGCTAAGACGCTGAGCTTGTCGATCAGAAAGGTCGGCAGTTCGGCGGTTTGAATCCCTAGCGCCGCGTAATGGAGTGAGCTCCCGTTACTTGTCCCAGCTTCTGCCAACCTAGCAGTTTGAAAGCATGTAAAAATGCAAGTAGAAAAATAGGGACCACCTTAGGTGGGAAGGTAACAGCATTCCGTGAGCCTTTGGCGTTTAGTCATGCCGGCCACATGACCACGGAGACGTCTTCGGAGAGCGCTGGCTCTTCGGCTTTGAAACGGAGATGAGCACTGCCCCCTAGAGTCGGGAATGACTAGCACATATGTGCGTGGGGAACCTTTACCTTTACCTTTATATGCATGTAAAAATGCCATTTTTGTTTTGTGTTTGGGTTTTAAAATGGGTTCTGAATTTCAGGTGGCTAAAATTTATTCTAAGCGCCATACATCAGAGCACCAAAAGGTGCTCTAATCAGCTTCTCCATTTTGCCCAGTTCTTTTATTAAATGATGGAATTCCCACTGGAGAATAAAGTTGTATGTAATTGGGTAGAGACAATTTAGCTGACCATATATAAAGAATATATTTCTTGTAAGGATAAATCTGCGGTATGGGTTTTTCCAGACAGGAAATTAAGTCAGAGCAGAAGTGACAAGATGTTAGAATCACAGAGGGCTCCGCATGCATCTTTTCTTCCCAACAAACAAGCAAAGTCTTTTGGACATATTGCAGTTTACATGTTTATTCAGTATTACCCTTCCAAGGCTCTCACTTCAGCACAGCTAGACTTGTAGGCTCCTCTTGAGCATCCACAAAAAGAAAATTCTGTTTGACTAAAGTACCAATTTAACTACTGGCTAAACATACCGAGGCAAATGTATCCTGTTTGCTCAGTTTTAATCACTTGGTCCAAGGAAACAGGTGGATCACAGCTCCTCTATATTCCCATAGGAATCAGCTTTCCAGATACAATTACAGTACAATTGAGTGATGACTTTTATCTCTTAGCTATTTTTGTTACACAGCAATAAGCTACATAATGCAAGGTTGTGCAAAACACATCTTAAAACAATGAAAACACCTGGGGTAACATCTAATCTGACATCTATTTCCAGCACAATATTTTCCCAAACATTTCCAAACAAGCAGATTTGGTAGAATATCCCAAAAGGTACTTTTTCAAAAGGCAACTGGGCTTTCTTTTATTTCTCATCCAAGAAGCTTCTTCAGTTCTGAACTGAAGAAGCTTCTTGGATGAGAAACGGAGAAAAAAAAAGTCCGGTTGCCTTTTGAAAAAGCACCTTTGGGACAACCATGTCTTGGATGGCTGTGAATCTCCATAGATGATTTAGTAGGGTATTTAGTGATGAATCTGTTCTACAGACAATCGAACTTTTTTTTCAGTGACCAGAACTAAATCAACCTATTAAGATTTTGTAATAAACTGAATGGGTCCCACATTCTTCCCAGAATTTCATGTAACTTGTCAGCTGCTGTGTATAAAATTTGAAGCTGCAGCATGATTTTGCAGTGCAGACTTTCAACATTTTAATGTTGCATTTGCTCATGGTGTTTTCTAGTTCTGCTATGGTCTCAGTAACTCTGTTCCATGATCCCATATTTTATATTGATTCATCTTCACTATAACAAGTCCCTTGGGAGTTGGGCGGCATACAAATTTAATAAATATAAATAAATAAATAAATAAATAAATAAATAAATAAATAAATAAATAAATAAATAAATATTACTAGGTTTTTTTTTTTCAAAGGGAGGGAAGAATTACCCCCTACAAATCTACAAACAAATGTTGTTTTCCTGACGTATGCCTTCCTTGATTATTTATTTTCATGATCTGACTACATTGGCAGTTGCATAAATTTAATGTTAATAATATTTTTATGGACCATCTCAGTATGACCATTTTAAATCCAGTCCGGTTCTCTTTTCTCTATAAAATAGTTTCTTCAAAATGCTGAGAAAAAGAATTAAGCACAGAAGTCCAGATGACATTTTGATAATGGCAGAGTTATAATCTACAGAGATATCCCATAAGCCATCATCAGGAAACATAGAGAAATCATATGAGAAGACTGTTGGAGCAGCTTTTCCTGGAGCTTGGGGATTCTTTAAGAAGGAAGAAACTATCAACCAAAAGATCTTATCTAGAAGCACTGGAGAATCATCGGTGCAGTATACTCACCACTTTTCTTGGCATGTCAACATAGCAATCTAGTAGCCAGAAAGCAAACATTGCAATGTTAGACAAATTATGTCCTTGAAAAAGCTTTTGCTGTATTAAGTGTCTCTTACTCATGTATCTTTTAACACTCTTATTAAAAATATGCAAGAATGAAATTAGTATTTGATAAACAGTATGACTGCTTAAAGCCACAATTATTTAATTAGTTTCACTATTGCTTGAAGATCAGGCTGCTTTGTTTTATTCCTGTTGTGTTCAAAAATTTCTCAGGCCAGTACTCCTACCATTCCAGAATTTCCAACCGCAGAATGTCAACAAATGCCAGGTTGGATAATCTGGCTATTTTTGAAAGAGGAAATTCTCAAATATTAACTAAAATTAACAGAAAAAGCTTACAAGCATGTTTGAACCTTAAATATCACTTATACCAGTGGAAATGCACTGTGTGATAAGGCTTTGTGTGATCAGATACTTATCAATATTGTAATGTATATCTTGCCATAAAGTAGTCCTTGATACATTTGTAGCAATTTTAACACTACAATCAATTTAGATCATATATTGTGATTCAATAATTTCTTAAAGCATGTTTGTAACTGTATATGTTGTACAAAATGTATTTCAAATAGTACTGTCACATTAAATATTCATGTATCTTTTCACATTTTTGTATGCTGTATATTGAAATCATCCACTTTCACAGAGACGTGAAATCTTTGCTTCATTTCCTTTTAATTTACATAAGGGATCAATATAAACAGTAATGATATATCTACCTAAGTAAAATATACATTAAACTATTCTTTTTTAAAATGTTAAGCCAAAACTATTACTAGAATTTAATCAGATAATGGCACATTAAAGAAATTGTAGATTTCCAGTTCTAGCAGAATAAGAATTATACACCTTTCTTTGGAGAGAACTACTGAAATTAAAGATCAATATTTTTAAATATCAGTGTGTTATGTTGTGTTCATATTACAACAGTTGAATAATTATTAAAGCTTCAAGTAAGTCAAAGGTATACATTTTTAAGTGTGCAAATAATTAAACATCAATCAAAGGCATTTAAAATATATAGGTTCCTTCAAAAGTAAATAGGAATGGGAGTGAGGAAACATAAAATACTTTATGTTTTAAAGTCCTTTAGGAAAAAATAGACATCAAATACTTAAGTGGTATGTGAAATGTCTTAGCCTTCATGTTGCTTCAAAACCTTTATTGCAACTAAGATAATTTCCACAAATGACTTGCTTCTTCCTACAAAACCATTTTTCCAAGCAAGAAATATTTATATGTAGTTTTTATTATCTTGCATTACTTTGTCTGATATTTGGCATTAGGTTAGCAATAGCAATAGCACTTAGACTTTTATACCGCTTTACAGTGCTTTACAGCCCTCTCTAAGCGGTTCACAGAGTCAGCATATTGCCCCCAACAATCTGGATCCTCATTTTACCCACCTGGGAAGGATGGAAGGCTGAGTCAACCTTGAGCCGGTGAGATTTGAACCGCCGAACTGCAGCTAGCAGTCAGCTGAAGTAGCCTGCAGTCCTGCACTCTAACCACTGCGCCACCTCGGCTCTTAGATCCTCCTTTGCCCTGATAGATTCTGCTGCCCAAACTGAGAAACTAAGGAGAGTTGCTGACAGTCCCTCTATTTTGTGATGCCATGGGAATGGGCTTAAGAGTGAGTGGTCTCTATAGGGCAGTGGTGAAATCCACATTTTTTTTACTACCTGTTCTGTGGGCGTGGCTTGGTGGGCGTGGTGTGGCTTGGTGGGCATGGCAGGGAAGGATATTGCAAAATCTCCATTCCCACCTCACTCTGGGGCCAGCCAGAGGTGGTATTTGCCGGTTCTCCGAACTACTCAAAATTTCCACTACCGGTTCTCCAAACTACTCAAAATTTCCGCTACCGGTTCTCCAGAACCTGTCAGAGCCTGCTGGATTTCACCCCTGCTATAGGGGCTCCCCTCTTTTGGAAACCCCCCCTCCCCAATTGAGGATGCTTTCCATTCTTCTCATGGAGTTCTGAAGTCTTGTAAACATCTGGCTTTTCCAATTGATTTTGTGTTGAAGCATGAGTAATTTTAGACCCTTTCTATTAAATACAATTAATCATTATGAATTGTATAGAATCGCTGTATTCTATATTTGAACTGTGTACCTGGCTTAATGTCTGCTTCCAGACTGAGGCAGTAAATATATTGCAGGGAAGGAGGAGAGGGGCTTGGGGGGAGGACGGAGGAAGGAAAGCCTGAATTCCCCTGAGCAAAAGATGGAGTGGACTCACTGAAAAACATCTTCAGGTTCAGCCAAAGACTTTAAACATATTTAACGTTCAAGACCCTTCTTTTTTTTTTTTTTTTTATAAAGTATACCTCATCTAGCCTGATTCCAATCTAGTGCAGTGACCTCTGTAAATCAACTCATGTACAAGTGTTTGAAAAAAACTGGGGTCAAAGGGACTGTGTACATTGTAGTTTAGTGCCAATCGCAGTCCAAACAGCCAGATGTGGGAAGGAAAACTTTACCTATTGGAAAAAGCAATTGATATTTGCTCCCATTTGCATACTGATTAAGGATTTCCCATTGTATAATATTTACACACTGGGACAGCGGAACAATTTGTAGCCCAGTTCTGTCTCCAAACACATTGTTATGCATCAGAGACACTTTAACCAGTCAACATAGTGGGCTCTGTGGGAAACGGTTATCTCAGGATTAGGTTGTTGATAGTATTATCCAACCAGATTGCTTTTGCCTTTAATTACCCATCACGGTGAAAAGAAGTGTTGACTCTGATGTTTCTTTTCATGTACATTTCATTCATATTGTTTCCAGCATTAAATGTTTATGGGAAGTTGATTCAGTTAACATAAATCTGAAAATTCATAAGGGGGGAGGGGGGAATTAAAAACAGTCCAGAAACACTATGGAAAAATATATATCAAATCTTATACTTTCAGCTCTACTTGTCTTCTTTTTTAAAAGGAGCTATAAATATCCTTGCTATTGGGTACGTACCTGAAAATATTCTTTTTTGTTTACTTACATTTCACAGTACAAATATGCAAGATAGTAAGATCTCTTTATCTGGTATTTGCAAGAAAAAAAGTCTTTGTTGATATTCAGATCATGCATTCAATATGATCTTTAAGGTAGAGTGTGAGAGTACACAGAAAGCATTTTTCAGCGTTAAGAAAAAACTCAAGACTTTTGTTTTTTTCTTCTTTTGTCTTATCCAATTTGAAAATTATTTTGTCATTTAAAGTAATTTTAGTAGCTTGCCCTTTTTTGTGAGAAATTTCGTGAACTTTTAAAGCAACTAGGTTGCTCTAACACAGCGGTTCTCAACCTGTGGGTCGCGACCCCTTTGGGGGTCGAACGACCATTTCACAGGGGTCGCCGCGCGCGTTAGCCCGCCATCTTGCTGCCACCGTCACTGCAGGGGTGAAAAGGTCCCGGTTCGGCCGTGCTGCGGGTCGCCGGACAGCTGGTAGCCCGGACGCCGCCATTTGAGTTCTTCTATCCTCTGCGCATGCGCAGAATGCTTTGCGCATGCGCAGAGGGTAAAAGGTCTGGCGACCCGCAGGCACGCCCGAACCGGGAACATTTCACCCCTGGTGCCCCGCCCCCTTTGTCACCTCATCATGCGCAGGGAGAGCGGGGGGGCCGCAGGGGGGTCGCGGCATTAGAAAGGTTGAGAACCACTGCTCTAACATGTTTTGAAGATTTTCTTCACTTTTAGTTTTTGTAATGTTTTTCTAGATGTTTCCTTATTTTCCAAACACTTGAGTTATATTATGAATTACACTGATGCTTTTTCTCCACATGATATCAACTCGTTTGTGAACTATTTAAGTACTTATGCTACTGAGTCATCAATATAAGAATCCAGTTGTTTGTCCTTTCAACCAGTCCATGTAGAAACAGACAATATTTTATTATTATAAAAACTGTACATAAGGAATTCTTTTAAGTTGAATTTTTTAACCATCGTGGATAGAGATGGTGTTGACTGGGAATAATTTTGTGGTGTTTTAAAAATATTTTTACTTCGATTTTTTAAAGTTCACCCTTACTTTTATTTTCCATTTTCATTGATCAAATACTGAAAATTTTAAATCAATATAAAAATACTGTAAGGAATCCCAAGTTACTGGGTGGGGAGAAGGAAGGATAGTCTGCTTCATCATCCAGCATGTAGAACAGGCAGTTCTTAGGTGGATATGTGTGTCTATTCCAGAAACTGAATAATTGTTTAGGTTGTATTATGCATTCAATATTTGTAGACACACTTCTCTATATAAAACTGTCTGTATAGAACTTAATGGATACTCTCCTTTATACAGACTGAATTGTGACCATAGGGGAATGGGAGGATTCCCAATCCTATAACTGGGATGTCCATAGGGCAGTGGTGTCACGCGCTCCCCCCCCCAGCTCCGTTTTCACTGGCAGAGGGCGGCAGGAGGCCGTCGTGGCTGAAAATGGAGCTCGGGAGCCCATTTTCGCTGGCAGAGCACTCGGGCCACCACAGATGCCCCCGACACGAGTGACGTCAAGCTGGCCATGCCCACCCTGGCCATACCCACTCTGGCCCCCGAGGTCAAACACAACCCTGATTCGGCCCTCATTGAAATCAAGTTTGACACCCGTGCCATAGGGGAATGGAAAATGTCAATTTATGCAGCGTCAGATGGAGGCTATGCAATGTATTTTATTTTTGAGATAATTCCTGCTATAAGCCTCTCACTGATGCACAAAACTCATGCATCCAGTACCTCTTTATCAATACAAGCTTTGGTGAGAGTCATGACAAGTAACAGTATGTAACAGAACTTGACTGATCCCTAAAATGTTAGGTGGGAAATCATCACAAGAGCCTGAGTCTTAAGACGAGATCGGGAAACTAGAAAAAAACAGCAAACTGTGTCCACATTGTTGTCAAATGAAATGCATAGGTGAATCAATGTGGTCAGGAGGAATGAAGCTTGTCCTAACCTTAGTAAGACAGCAGTAGGAGACAAGATGGTTACCAGTAGATACTATCGCTGGTATCATGAGCTTGAGTTGAGAACTTAAAAAAAGCAGTCACTGACAGTCCTGGGGAATTGTAGCCCAATATATCATGAATAATTAGAAACAACTGAATTACTGATGATCAACATGGTAAACACTGTAAGAAATTATTTCTGATTCAAATAATTTATTCCTTTATAAAATAGATAAAATTGAGATGTGCTTTTTTAATATATTGTTAGCTTCATAACATAAGCCACTGATCTACCCAAATGCCAGAGTGGTGGTGGCTCCCTGGATCTCTACATATAGTCTGCTCCAAGTTATGTGATCAGGAGAGTTTAGAATGAAGGAATTGTTAACTCTCTGATGCATTCCCCAACTGGGATGAATTGGAGATATTTTTTCTTTGCAAACCCAGACTAGTTCAGCCCCATTTTAAAATCAGATATATATATATGTATAGTTTTTGCCAGTTTCTCCCCACTCTGGTTCAGTTATTGGAGTATTATTCTGCTAATGGGTGAACAGATCAGCAGATATAAAGGAAGCAAATACAAAGGAAGCATTCTTAAGAAAGAGACTTCTTATATGGCTTGAGCATTTTTATTTTATTAGAGCAGCATTCTTCTCGCTGGGAATTTGGTAATTCTGGGAGATTATAGTTCAATGCATGTCTGGGGACTCAGTCTGAAGCAGCCAGTCTTTTAAATGAATTTAAAGGTATTTTGTAATACACTTAAAACCCTTATCCAAAAGTGGAATTTACTAGGTGCCCTGAGCCAGTAAAGATATGAACTCCTTGATAAAATATGAACTTGAGGTGGAGGAGAGGCAATTTGAAGTGTAACAGAGGGTGCACTTGAAACAGGGAGGGTATTAAAAGCATTGATTTGTGACTCAGTTCATAGATATTGCACAAATTAGCAAAACTACAAAGGAAATTAAATGGGAAAACATATCTTGATCAAAGGATGGATACTGTGAAAATAAAATAATTATAGCTGAACTGGAAGGATGGAAGCTTTATGACTGGTAAAAAAGAAACAAAACAGAGGTTACGATCTTTGGCATTTACCAGATGCTCCACAACTTCAAGCAACTTTAGCATGTTTGGCTGAAAACAACAACAGATGAAAAGCACTCTTGTGCAGCTGGAATGCCACAGGGTGATTACTATACTCTACCCCAGTAGCTTTCAAACTTGGGGACTTTTTGAGGGGAATGGCTGAGGAATTCTAGATATCCACACAACTTAAAGTTGCCAAGTTTAAAACAACAACACTGCTCTAAATGTTCAAACCCAGTAAGAGCTGCAACTGAAAGAGCCATAACAAAAATAATAGCAAGTGTTTCTATGCAATTTAACTAATTATTGGCTTAAATTAATGCACAAGTGTTTATATTGATATCTAATATTCTAGACTAGAATTGTTTTTAAATTCCTGTTGACATTAATAGAATCATAGCATATCAGAATTTTATAAATGGTTGGATAATAGAGGTAGAAATTAAGAGCTGAAAAAGTATTATTATGTAAGCATATTGACCCAGACAATACACTGTTCACAAAGCACTTATGTATGTTAAATGAAAATGCATAAATAAACTGTTAAAAAAAAAGAATATCAGAGTTGGAAGGGACCTTAGAGGTAGCACTTTCCTGCTACCAATCACATTTGATAACAAGATGATTTCTTAAGTAGGCAACTAGATCTGATAAAGACATAATTTTTTCACAGGCATATTAACACAGGGTTTGAAGAATCTTTAGGTACAGATTGCAATAGATTAGGATTTATTGCATTTATTCATTTATCACATTTAATACAAAAGGTAGAACAAATTACATACAAACTGTGATGAAATCTAAGTAACCTTTAAAAGGAAAGCTCATCTTCTATATAAAATCTTACCTGTGCTTAAACCACAGCCTAAAAGACATGAAGGAATTAGTGTTAGAAGCAGTCAGTTGCAATATTAAGTTATTTTGTGCAATATACATGCATACATATATTTCAGTAAGCAGTGGTCAAACAATTAGTTTGTATAATTTATAGCAGGATGGTTGGTATACTTTTGTTCTTCCCCAGACAAAATCACAGAATGATCCGATTTGTGGAAAAGTATGCCTTTCTGACTACAGAATACACAAAAATTACTCTTCATTGGCAGCAAAAAGACAGAGCAGGTAATTAAATGTTAACAGAGAAAAGGGAAATTAAAAACTTTAGTCGAGCAGATCCCAGCAACTAATTTTCACTGAATTCAATAGGATCCACACACTTTTATCTACGTATTTTGTGCAACAGCTTTCAGGGGGAGAAATCGTTAAATATAGTAGGCCTGAGTATTTTCAACAATTATGACAGGTTTAAAGGGCAGAGGAGGTGGATTTTAATCCCATATGCAGGGATTAAAGAAGTAGCTTTTCAAAATAAAGAAGTAGGTCTTAAGAAGAACATAAAAGCCAGAAACTAACGTTTCTTCACATTATAAACAATATTATACCATAAACCTCTAGGATAGAGATAAAGACTTACATGCAGCTTGTTAATATCCCCACACATTTAAAAAATATTTTCACACACTTTCCCATTCTTGTTCATTTGATTGTAAGATGCTGGCCCATACACATAAGCAAGGCAGAAAGGCAATATTAGTTTTATTTTGATATCCATGATTTTAAAAGGCTCAATTTATATTTCCCATATTATACCCACATGGTCTTTCCAGTTTATGTAGGATATCCTCATTTTCCTCTTTCGGATATTCCTTTGCATTTAGGATTCTATTCTGTTATAAGTATACCTGCAGAAATGGAATCCCAGTGACGCTGCACAGTTTTTTTAAAAAGGTATTAAACAGTTTTCCAGATGATTCTTCACTATTACTATATTAACTTTATTCATCTCTGAGGAAGCAGAGATACTAATAGCCTAATACTAATATATTCTTTTATAAATGTATCCAATAGTTTAACTGATAACACAGATGTAAGGAAAAATGACACTTAAATGAAGATGTTGTCCTTGTATTTTTGAAAAGAACTGAATCCTGAACTACCATAGAAATCTTTGGCACTTTGGAAAAACAATCTGCAACTGACATAGAAAGAGAAATTTTCCCTATCTAAGGTCCACTTCCTGCACTGCAAAAAAATTTAGTGGAGACAACCATTTAAAAATATCTATCCTTTTAAAAAAGAAGCTTTTCCAGTGATCCAGAAGTGACCCAACTGCTATTCAAAACCTGGACTGGAGTTTTTCAGTACAACTTGCATTTCAGAGAATAAATCAGTACTGGAGATGTTTTTCTTCTACACTGCTGTCTTGAATACCACTAGCTTCTGTTCTGCTCGGACATTAATGCCAATAGTCTCTTGCTAAGCAGGGCATTGTGCCGCTGAAGGTATTCAATCACATCACCTTGTTTTTCAACTACTTCTTCCAAACTTGAGATTTCTCTGAAAAGCAAAAATATAAAATAAAATAAAATCATACCATCATCCTAATTACATTGTCTTTTGCTATTTTAACTCATTTCAAAAGGGTTGTTCTTCCCAGAGTCATGCTGGCTCAGGAATTCTGGGAGGTGAAGTCCACAGGACATAAAAGGGCCATAGTTCCCCACCCCTGCTCTAGAACAGGGCTGTCAAACTCCCGACCCGTTGGCCGGATGCGTCACGTGCTGGCCACGCCCAGGCCTGTTTAGCGAAGAGGAAAAAAGTCCCGATATGTCACATGACGCCGTGGTGACGCCGTGAGTTTGACACCCCTGCTCTAGAATAATGAATCATGAGATTAATTTATCAAACTTAATTTATCAGTGCCAAGGATTTATCCAAGTTCAGCAAATTTTATACAAGTACCTGAATCCAACTTCTGAGGTAACTTGATTAGGATAAGAATACACCTTCTCTTCTTCTATTATATCAGGTCTTGGCTTTGCTTGGTTAAAGTTGCTTACCTTCACTTTGAAAACAAAGAAAAGATCAAATGTATTCTGCTACTATCAAACTATATTCAATTAAAAACAAACTTCATTTATACAAAAAAAGCTATTCTGTTTCCTCTACAAAATGGAACTGTTCAAAGCATTGAAGTATAAAACAAGAAGCATAAGGGAAAAAAAATGAGTTGTCTTATTATTCAGACCCCCAAAAAATCAGAGAGCCCAAACGATAAAGTTAAATAAAATGACAGAATCCAAAGTTGATTTAAAAGGAATTTTGAACTCTTGTAGCATAGATAAATATTCTGCTTCCAAAGATAAAAATCCCTGCACATATTTCATTAAATGTGCCTCTAAAGGTAATTAGTTATGAAAAAAGAATCACAACAAGCTAAATAGCTCCATGGGCTAAGAATAGTCGGCTTAAGTCAAAACATGCCATCTTAGGGCCAAAGAAAAAGAAACTCTACAATTGTGCAGTTATTTTTTCTTTATATAATGCAATCATGATCCTGTTTTTCATGGCATGTTTATAAGGAAAAGGTATTGATATGTTATAACAACTGGAAAACTGGGATAATTTTTACTCAGTCAACTAAATATCCTGAAAAAGAGCCAGGTTATGTTTAATATATTCACACACACACACACACACACACACACACACACACACACACACACACAAATTATATCTGGAGAAGAACTAGACTTAGTAGACATATGCCAACATATGCCAACGAAACATGGACACTAACCTCACAATCGATACAAAAGATACAAGTGGCGCAAAGAGCCATGAAAAGATGCATGCTCGGCATTACAAGACAAGATAGAAAGACCTGCACACGGATTCAAGAACAAACAAAAGTATACAATATCATCAAGAAAGTAAAAGAATTGAAATAGAAATGGGCTGGTTACATAGTAATAATGGATGACAGACATAGAATGGACAAGGCAGTCATAGAATGGATCCCACTTGGTAAGAAGTGTCCATGAAAGAGATCTAAAACAAGATGGATCAATGACATCAGCAAGTGTTGCGGGCCCAACTGGCAAAAGAAAGCTCAGGACCGTATTGGTTGGAAACATGTATAAGAGGCCTTCATCCTGAAGTGAATAGACAATGGCTAAAATGATGATGATTCTGGGTGAATGGAGAATACATCTTTTGGATGACTCTAGAGCAGGGGTGTCAAACTGGCGGCCCACGGGTTGGATGTGTCACGCATAGGCCACGCCCACCCCAGCTCCGCGAAGGGGAAAAACGTGACAGCAATGTGACGCCATGAGTTTGACATCCAAGAGAACAGGACCTGTTTTGGCATTTCATCAGGTTTCTTCCCCATCAAATAAAAAGGAAGCAGGAGCTGGATATGATAAAACAGTGGCATCACTATCTTTCCCCTCTGCTCAAGAAAATAATATGGGAAATGGGAACCGTAGGCAAAATCTTCCAGCCTGCTTTGTGCCAATAAGAAAACAAACAACCAAACAAAGCTTATTTGTTATCGGTGAGCAGAAATGGGTGAACTGGCTGAGCAAGGGGATTGCTAGGTAATTTGTCATGTGAATACAACCATAATATATGATTATCTACCAGGAAATTCAATGAGAAAAAAAAATGGACAGAGGTATTAACAGGGAAAGATAATGTGACCATTTCAGCTATTTTTATACTTCACAGCAGGCTAATTATTCACTTGTTAACTCAGAGAAAACCCTTGTCAATTGGGTTATTTGTGCGATGGGATATTTTGTTAGGAAATATGGAGACGTGGCTTATGCACCATTCTTACTCTAAATCATTTTAAAGAGCCCTGAGGTTGGACTCCTATTTAATTGCCTTTATTTTTTGAAAGGAGCATTAAAATGCTGTTTTGAAATGGTATGAATTAAAGCAGATATGCTTGCTGAGTTGATGGGTAATGTATTCCCATACGTTGTGGGAAGGGTGGGGAGGATCTGGCTAGGAAAAACTGTATAAAATCATTCACATCCAATATTTGGTTCTGCAAATATGTTTTCAGAATGAATGCTTGAATACTCCTAGCCTTTAGCCAAAAAGGGGTTAGTCAACATACTGGAGAAGATTGTTTTTATTTATTTATTGGTCCCACATCAACACAATGCTTCATTCTCATCTACTCAATCAACAGCTCTGTGTGAACAGAAAAACTCTTCCTATCTCTACTAGAATTGCTTTACTAGGCCACCTGCGATGTAGGAAGAGGGCTGCACGACTGATCAGAGGAATAACTAAAACAGGTGTGTCTACAAGCTGTAAAAAGCTTTAGGTGCATTTAGCTCTCAAGCTGCCTTAGAATTCAGATATCAAAGCGCAGATCAGATTACCCCAAAGCACACATTTGAAACAATTGTCATTTAACAGGTGCCTAAAAGTGGCCCGTGGAGCAGAATCATAAAAGATGGGTAAGCTAGTGATTTTGTTAATACAACTGTAAACAAAGTATTTTATTGTGCCATCTAAAAATAATAATGTAACTTTTTTCTGAAATAGATGATTGTAAATCAAATGAAGAGACACATGAGGGCGATTAACAACAATGTTCAGGAATAGAGGTAGAGATGGAACCATGGGCATCTGCTGGGGCACAAAAGATGAAATAGCCACTGTGAGGAAAACTCTGCTTCATTTATGTATTGTTATATTGCACATACATGTGTAGGGACAGAACCTGCATTCATGACACTCATTTCATCACTTTGTCAAAGCCATTGATTCTTAATTGAACATAGAATAATAGAGTTGGAAGGAACCTTGGAGGTCTTCTAGCCAATGTGCTGTCTTACATACAGTTGCAAGAAAAAGTATGTGAACCCCTTGGGATTACGTGGAGTTTTGCATGAATTGGTCATAAAATGTGCTCTGAACGTCATCTAAGTCACAACAATAGAAAAACACAGTCTGCTTAACATAATACTACGCAAACATTAGATGTTGCCATGGTTTAATTGAACATAACATGTAAACATTCACAGTGCAGGGAGGAAAAAGTATGTGAGCCCCTAGCCTAATGACTTCTCCAAGAGCTAATTGTAGCCAGGAGTGAGCCAACCTTGACTCCAATCAGTGTGATGATATTGGATGTGTCGCTGACAGCTGTCCTGCCCTTTAAAACCACAAAACTGGTTTGGGTTTACTGGTTTCAAGAAGCACTGTCTGCTGTGAACCATGCCTCGCAGAAAAGAGCTCTCAGAAGACCTACCATCAAGAATTGTTGACTTGCATGAAGCTGGAAAGGGTTACAAAAGTATCTCCAAAAGCCTTGATATT